>OZ014487.1:28189420-28715944 GCA_963965965.1 Trididemnum nubilum
ACTTTCAAGCAAACAAAAAAAGAGTTCTCTAACTTAGTGCAGCTATACAGACAAAGACTGAGCTTTATTCATACCCATAAATGAATGAATAAATTAATTTGTACAAAATGTAATCTACTTACAATGCTTTCTCTCAAGGTCTGTTCTAGAGCTTTCCTTTCAAAATTGTTTAGTTCCTCTTGAGTTTTCAGAGGAAAAAAATCGATCGTAACAGAAGCTTCGCAAGGAGGTTGTTGTTGAAATCTTTTCATTTCATCAACCGCCTTCCGCAGAGATTTTTGGTCTTGCTTGATATATTCCAGGGAATGGAAAATCTTTTTTAAGTAAAATAACAAATCCGAGTAAACATAAAAATTTTAAGACAAGCATTAAAAATGGTACACCAAAAACTTGAAAATAGAATGGACTTAAAAAGTTTGGGTAGGAATAGCTACCGTATATACTCTAAATCTTGATTAGCATAATAAAAGCCTAGAAGTCGCACTGGCCTAAATTGAAAATTCGCAATAAGTGCGTTTGGTCAAAGTCTTATCTTGTTGGTTCGAGATCATGGTCAAAAAACTTTTGGTATCAGCATTGCTATACTGTTATTGCTCATTAGAATTCTTGTTTGATCGTACATAAAATTTGAATTACTTGTCGTCGAAAGGTTAACTAAGACGAGACTTTAGCCATCGAGAAAAATTTTGGTTGCCACGATTAAAAAAAGCCAAATGGCAAATCAGGTGCATCAGCAGTAGTCACAATCTCTTTGAACCAGTCAAATTAGAACAATTTGTTAAAAGTGTGCAATCACTAAACCGTGTTGTAGTTGATGCACACCGGTACTAAACTTTTCCTAGTGTGTTTTAGTCCTTATCATGGTAATAATACCATGTAAAACATGGGGTTATATGTATATTTTGAATTTGGACTTCTTTACAGCAGCAGCAGCAGCATTTCAATCGGAAGCAAAATTATTACCGTAGTCTACTTCGTATCTTTGCAATTGCGCTTTTTTCGGTTTGTAGCGACACTGAGCGTAAAAAAAGATGGCATGGTACCAATTGTGTTACACTCGGGTACGCAAGTATCTAATTTAAAATGCAGACTGAAAAGCGTATTGCAAAACTGTACGGTGTGCTTTGTTTGATAGATTGACAAAAACATTCGCTTACCTAAGATTGGCATCAGAGATGAACCTTGTATAGATTCATCACTACAACTGTCAGCGCATTCGTTGTTTGGCGTTTGAACTTCTAAAAAATATGTAGATATATAATTTAACCGAACTACAGTATCTAAAGTCAGAGAACACAAGTACAATCGAACGTCACATTTGTTGATCAAATTATCGTTGAGGCAGGCCCGCAAATAAGTTTTAAATCGAAAAAAAAAAAAAAAACCTGATGCTTGATGCACTCGTCCTGCAAACCTCCCTTTAGCGATAACTCAAAACAAATAAAATGTTGAAGTTCGTTTTTGCATCCTCTCAAAAACAATTCGTCGAACATCAAGCGGTAACGCGTCCGTCTCTGGAGCGGAAGGTCTGAGGATAAAATTTCGGGCCAGTCGAAACAGATAGTGTTGCCCATAAATCGCCACCGCAGCAACATTTCTTCGAAAGGTGGTGTGTTGCTCCCCGCCAAAATTTTGTGTAATCTGCAGTGAGGATCCTATACACCTACCCGAAAAACATCTTCCAAAAACTGGTGGTGGAGGTGGTGGTGGTACTACCCGACCCCTTCCGAGGGATGGGGGCGCGGAGGAACTCCGCGGAGACCCAACAGTCGGGCCACACCCCAAGGTCTGGACCATAGATCGAGAATAGAAAGAGAGGAGCCAAAGATAGATTTGCGAAGGGGTTCAGAAGCAGGACAATCGAGGAGGAGATGATTGAGGTCCTGTAGAGGGTGTCCACAGGCACTACAATCAGAATTCTCCTTCCGACTGATCCTGTGAAGATAAGAAGATAAAAGAAGACTGTGACCATGGCAGCGAAGACGAGAGAGCTCACTGCGTATGGAGCGAAAAAGAAGAAGTTCCTCCGAAAAGACTTCGGGGACTTGGAAGTTCAGGTGGGAGTGAGAGATGTGACGTCTCCAATTGCGGTATTGGGAATAACGGACTTTGGCAATAACTGGGAGGAGAGGGCATGGGATCGCATCAGTGGGCAGAGAGGCACCAGTTTTGGCAAGTAAATCAGCTTTTTCATTTCCGGGGAGACCTGCGTGTCCGGGGACCCATTGGAAGCTCGAAGTGGTATTGTTGGAGAGGGAGGAGGCAAGGGACCAAACATTACATAGGGACTCAGGCAGGAGATAAGAGGGGGCTGAAGAAAGGATAGAGAGGGCTGATTGAGAGTCGATTAGGAAAAGAACTGACTGGAATTTGCAGGTCATCAAATGGCTAGTACACCAAGCAAGACCTTGCTTGAGGGCAAAGGTTTCGGCTGTGAAGCTGGAGGCAATTGGACCAGAGGAAAAGGATAGAGAATGGGATGTGTTGCATTTGGAGCATGTAGCATAGACTCCAGCGCCACCAGGACCGAAAAGGGAGGGAACAGAACCGTCAGTCCATACTTGGATATCAGAGGGGGGAGGGAGGATAGTCTGCTTGAAGCAATTTGGAGTCGGGCTGTACTGCTGCCTGTGCAGTCGGGAATGAAGGGGGAAACAGTGAAGTGGGTTGTGGACCATGGTGGAAAAGGGGGGCAAGTGATCAGAGACTCGCGTGGGGATGGGAGTGGTAGTGTGGCTGAAGAACAGGATGATCTCCAGGAGGGTTTCTTCTTTAGTCGACAGGGAACGTTTTTAATTGCCAAGGCATAAAGGCTGGAGAGGTCGGGGGGAAGGCGCAGAGCACGTTCAAAGGAGTATAGGGTCTGATGCTCTAGAGTCAGCTTTAGAGGAGGGAGTTGGGCCTCGAGAAGGAGTAGTGAGGAGGGGGTGGAAGAGAGGCAACCAGTAATGACCCTGCATGCAGCTGTGTAGAACTTCCAGATGATTGGTTGCAGTGTTGCAGAGGAACGGGAACCATCCAGGAGAGGCATATGTGAGCACCGGACGGACAAAAGCTTTGTAGAGTAGGGAGAGAGATTCTTTTGTGGGACCCCAAGAGGCAGTGGCAATTGAGCGAAGGGCTTTGTGGCGTGGGTAGAATTTGGAACACAGGGATTGGACATGGGCCCCAAAGGATAGAGTCCGATCAAAGGTTACTCCAAGGAATTTAGGGGTGGGATTGAACAAAAGAGGGAAGCCCAAGAGGTTCAGTCGGGGTTGGAAAGTGGCTTGATGGGGATCTGTAGAGAAAAAGGAGGACTCACACTTCTTTGGATTGAGTGGAAGTGTAGAGAAAAAGGAGGACTCACACTTCTTTGGATTGAGTGGAAGTCTCCATAAGTTGGACCATGTTTCAAGGACGGCGAGGGAGGATTGGACAACAGAGAAGGCTTTAAGCGGGTCTGGGGAAGAGGACCAGATGGCCAGATCGTCAGCATACAGGGAGGCATGGGCATCCCGAGGTAAATCCTTAGTGATGTCATCAACAAACAGAATGAAAAGGACTGGACCAAGAACCGAGCCCTGTGGGACCCCACATCTGATGCGGAAGGAGCGGCTGTGGGAACCACCAACCTGGACTTTAGCTCTACGATCAGAAAGGAAGGAGCGCACCCAGAGAACGAAGCAAGGGGGGAGTTTGAGCGAGAGGAGTTTGTGAAAAAGAGCAGAGTGCCAGACCGAGTCGAAAGCCTTGGAGAAGTCAACAGAAGCCAAAATGGTTCGGTCTGGAGGTTTTTTCTTTTGGAAGCCATCCCAGATTGATTGAGACAGTTAGAATTTGGTCAAGGGATGACCTACCAGGACGAAAGCCGGCTTGGCAAGTGGAGAGGAGATGATTAGATTCAAGGTGAAAAGTTAGGCGAGAAAGAATCAAGCGCTCAAAAAGCTTGGAGATGCAGGAGGTGAGGGAAATTGGGCGAAAAGAGGACGGAGAGGAAGTGGGTTTTCCAGGTTTGTGAATGGGAATGATAGTGGAAGGTTTCCAACAAGAGGGGAAGGTGTGAGAGTGCCAGGACCTGTTAAAAAGAGAAAGAAGGAGGAGCTGTGCAGGTTCGGGCAGGTGCTTTAGTAACGGGTAGGCAATCTGGTCAGGGCCAGACGCAGTGGAAGCGGAGAGATTACTGATGGCAGTGGAGAGTTCATTCAAGGAGAAGGGGGAGCAGAAAGAATTGTGGAGGGAAGAAGCATCCTCACAGCTAGCTTTCC
The DNA here is from genome assembly GCA_963965965.1 of Trididemnum nubilum. Taxonomy (NCBI): domain Eukaryota; kingdom Metazoa; phylum Chordata; class Ascidiacea; order Aplousobranchia; family Didemnidae; genus Trididemnum; species Trididemnum nubilum. The sequence continues at coordinate 28,193,668 of OZ014487.1, forward strand.
GGAGTTCATTCATGAACTGTCTTTCAGCTCTGCGCGAGGAACGGGGTGTCTCTTTAGATAGATGTGAGCGAAGATAAGAGGCGTAGTGGTTGGCAGTATCAAGAGGGGAAGTGCAATCAGGAAAAGAAGGGTCATGGGAGGTGTTCTTTTTGCCAGAGATGGCATTGAGAAGCCTGAAGACAGCACGAGGATCAGAACGGGGAGACAGGTTAGAACAGGTGGCTTGCCAGGTTGCAGATTTGGCTCTAGAAATGACTGAGGACGCCCTACGAGAAGCGTCTATGTATCTGAGTCGATGCGACTCAGATCAGTGTGCTACGGAGCGGGCCCTCCATCGTTCCCGCACTGCAGATTCCGCTTCCTGGGACCACCAGGCTTTGGGGGAACGACCAAGGTGGCCAAAGGGGATAGAGGCCTTGGCAGCTTCGACTAAGAAGAGGGAAAAGGAGTGGGCAGCCTGGTGGATGTTGAGTGCATCGAAATCAAGAGAGGGAAGGTGCTCACTAATATAAGATTGGTAAATATCCCAACTGGCCTTTTTGTAGTTAAATTTGGGAGGACGAGTGTTTGGGAGACGAACTGGAGAGAGGGGGAGGACGATTTCAATGGGGAGATGGTCCGAGCCAAGGCCAGGGAGAGTGCGCCATTCACAGTGGGGAGCGAGAGACGCAGGAGCTAACGAGATATCAGGGGAAGAACGGCTCCCAGTGGAATGGTGAAGGAGCGTGGGAGAGGCGGGGTCGTTCAGAATTTCCAGACCGGAGGAAGTGATCCAGCGAAACAGGTCATTTCCGAGCGGGTTAGGAGGAATGAGTCTGTCCCATGTTGGGTGGTGAGCATTGAAGTCTCCGAGGATAAAAGTGTCGGGGAGTTAGGAAGGATGTCAGGATAGAAGGTCCTGGTGCGGTAGTCAGAAGGAGTGTTTCTGATGGGAGGGGAGTAGAGGTTTAAAAATTGAAGAGGAAAGTGGTTGGAGAGAAGGACTTTAACACAGGTGTAGTCTGAGTAGGGGTCCTGGGAAAACAGAGAGGAGACAGAAACAGGAGAGAAAGCCAGGTCAGAGTGGATGAGAGTGAGGACACCACCACCAGTGTTATGAGTACCGGAGGAAACAGGGCCTTGTCTACTGAATGTCCGGTCCGTGCGGAGGGTATAATAACCAGGGATTTGGAACTTTTTGGTTGAGGAAAGATGAGTTTCCTGGAGAAAAATGAGGTCATAGTGGTTGCCAGAGAGAAAAGCGATCAGTTCGGCACGGCGGGAGGAAGGAAGACCGCCGACATTCCATTGAAGAATACGAAGATTTTGTGAGGGGTGTGGATTTTCTTGAGTGTGGGGTGGCAAGATATGGATCGACTGTGAACCTGTGGGCGGTGGTGATGAGGCAGGAAGGGTGAAGGCGGAAGGAGGGTAGGTGTTAAGGAGGGGAGGATGTGAGGGGAGAGGCAGAGATGAATCCCTGAGATCTGAGCAAGCAAGTGGAGGGGGTGTGGGTGGGGGCGGAGCTGGAGAGAAGGGGAGGGGGGACGCTAGACGGAGGGTGGGAGAGGCAAGGTCCCCATTAAGACAAGCAGGGCAATTCCAACCCATGGGGGAGCCAACCGCGCAGATTTTGTGAACGTCAGCCCGGGTCAGAGAGAAGCAGGAGAAGTGCACCCACCTGGAGCAGGTGGAGCACTTTAAAGAATCCTTACCAACCTCGACAAAGCAAATGGAGCAAGGGTAACGTGGGGGGCCCCGAGGTGGACGTGATCGGTAAAAATCAGGCGGTAGTGTGGGGAACCCTGGGGGAGGGGGTGGAGGGGACGCAGGTGGCGTAACAAGGAGACTGGTTTGAGTGGGGGAGTCAGTTGTATTTTGAGGATGGCACGCTGGGCATCGCCAGTCGACTGCAGTGCCAGTTGCACATATTGTGCGAAAGTCAGCACGGGTGAGGGAGGAGCAAAGAAAATGCACCCACTTAAGGCAAGCAGAGCACTGAAGAGAATATCTGCCCACATCTAGATGACAAATGGAGCAGGGGTACCTGGGGTGAGGATGGTTGCTGATGGGGCCTGGGTTAGGGTGGACATTGCCACTAATAAGGAGCAATGCCAGGATAAGGAGACGCCGAAAGGGGGTCCGGTCAATAAGAAGTAGAGGAGCCGCCCAGTTGCGACCGGTCAACGGGCGGCCCAGCGAAAACGAGACAATGGGGTTGATCTTTCGGTCAAGCCCCTCGGGATATCTGTCCTGCCATTTCGACCCATCCCCATTGGGGAGGGGACTGCACCACCACGTTGAGGTGGCAGGACGTTGGTGCAGTCTTCCACAAACTAGAGTATGACATCGCAAGCGATATCCGGGGACTTCGCGAAAGTATTCAACTTACTGAACTAAAGAACTTCACAATTGCGTTAAGCGTGTTTATAGTTGTTGATAATCACATCTGAAATACATTGCTTTCGAATTTTATTATGTTCCATTAACTTAGTCAAGTTTGTGTTTAACGGCTTCCAAATTTTAAATGTCTAGAAAAGGCATCTATAAATATCTATCAGATCTCGTTTCAAATTTTAAGGAGTTAGTTAAATTTTCGCTTAGCAGCGCAATTGTTAAAATTGCGGTTACAAATAAAACCCTCGTTAAAACAAATATTTCTACAATAACCTTTTGCTACGATTGACACACAGAAATAAAAACTTTTGATCCGACAATGCCAATTGGAGTTTTGGATTTTGCAACTTACAAATTTTCGCTTAGCAGCGCAATTGTTAAAATTGCGGTTACAAATAAAACCCTCGTTAAAACAAATATTTCGACAATAACCTTTTGCTACGATTGACACACAGAAATAAAAACTTTTGATCCGACAATGCCAACTGGAGTTTTGGATTTTGCAACTTACATTATCAAATTTGCCACACTATCCGAAATATCAAATCTACACCCCATCTAGCTCACTGCAATATTTTTTTAGACAAATTTTAGACCAGCACATGCATGAACAGTTCGACAAATTTTTCAAAAATCCAAGAACTAAATTAAACAATGCCTGCCGTGGCAATTAGCATGGAAAGAGATACGTACCCAAACAAAATTTAGAAACAAAAAATCAAATTCTTTTAAATTTATAAGTGTTATTACAGATTCTAACTTTACGATGACTTCACATTGAAAACGTACAATAATTTACCCATCTCTATGCTTTCCAAAACACTATGGGCAATGTTTAAAGTCAAACAACTATTTACCAAAAATCATCTTCTACTTCTTTCGCTCATTGCGCTCTTTTTAGTTCATTTTAACAGCTTGGAGGTCATTCGCTCTTATTGTTTTAAGGTCTCAAAAAGTTATCAAAATAATCAAGTAACGTCAATCAAAAAGCTATAAGAAGTTCAAACAGTTTTTCTCTTTATTATGAAATAACATAAAGCGATCTTTAAAATTCCAGCAACTTTATAACATCAGCCAAACAACACTATCACGGCCAAAAACAAGCACGCATTTTACAACTATTCTTATTCTGAGAACGCTATTTAGCAGAGCGACCCAACGGCCAACATATTAGATATTGTACAGAATATTGTATTACATCTATTATTCAGTACAAAAGCTTTCTTAACAAAATTGTTAAAAAACTTTGAAGAGCAAGAATTTTTTTTAACGTCATCAGCGACAGTTTAGTAAAAATACTCGACCATACAGCTTAAATCTAACAAAGCCATTAAGCTCAAGTACTTCAACGTGTTAAATGTTGCAGTATAATCCCATAGGTTTTACTTTTCTACTTTTCTGTGATACCAATTCATTGTGAGAATTCAACGTACAGTTTGAAGGTCCATATAGGGGCTAACTGTCCAACATGGTATTGCCAAGTTTGGCATGTTTGGTCATTTTCTTATATTAGCCTATCAGTACTCTTTGATTATGTCTACTTGGAGTACTTCGAAACAAAAATTTTGAAATTTTAAGGAGCCCATGTGAAATTTTAAGATTGAAATTTTAAGGAACAAAAATTTTGAAATTTTAAGGAACCAATTAAATTTATCTTTAATCTTTGATTCATATTAACTTATCCAATAGATTTAGTTTGTTTAGCTTTTGTGGTTAATGGGGGGAGGTGCCAACACAATTGGAGCACCCCTATAGTATGAGATCCTCATTTTTTTGTTTAGCTTTAGTGGTTAAAACATGTGAAGGACTTGCTGGAGGACGACTCTCTAATTGTGGCATTTAAAATTAGTGATATTTTATTTGTCTATTGTGATTTTATCTTTATTTTTGCCTATTCTGAAAGTTTTATATGTCTAGCTTAAATGGTTGAACAGTTTGAATTCTGAAGGACCTCCATTTTGGTGCCACAAACTTTTTGTCGAATTTATCTTTCTTTCATATTTGCTTGTGTATCCTGAAATTGTGATGTGTCTAGCTTACAAAAGTAAAAGGTGTGAATTTTGGCATTATCATTTGAGGGGACCCCCACTGTTGTACTCCCAAATTTTATCTTTTCATATTTGCCTATTCTAAAAAATTTTATCAGTCCAGGGTGAGTGGTTAAATTTTGAGTTTTGGCATCCTTGTTTGAAGAGGACTCCATCATTTTGGTATCCCAAATTTTGTCAAATTTTATCTTTTCTTGATATCTGCATATTCTGAAAATTTCATGTATATAGCATGAGTGGTTAAAAAGTTGAAATTTTGGCCCCCCTTTTGAGGGGTACCCCTCATTTTGATATGCCCAAATTTTGTCAAATTTTATCTTTTCTTTATATTTGCCAACCTTAAAAATATTATGTGTCTAGCATGAGTGCTTAGAAAGTTTGATTTTTGGCGGCCCCATTTAAGAGGACCCCCACTTTGGTACTCCAAATTGTTTTAAATTTTATTTTTCTTTTAAATTTATTTACCTTAAAAACTTTGTGTGTCCAGCTTTAAAGGTTAAAAAGTTTGAATTTTGGAGGTCTCCATTTGGGGGTAACCCCCAATTTTGGAACCCATAATTTTTGTTTGGTATAGTTTGTTTTTGATATCTACCCACTCCAAAAATTTGATTGATCTAGCTTCAATGGCTTAAAGGTTCAAAACTTTGGCGGCCCTGTTTAAGGGGAACCCCCCATTTTGATAACCCCAAATTTCGTCAAATTTGATTTTTTTGTAATATTTGCCTATACTGAAAATTTCATTTGTCTGGCACAAGTGGTCAAAAAGTTTGAATTTTTTCGGTCCCGTTTGAGAGGGCCCCCCATTTTGGTACCCCCAACTTTGTCAAATTTTATCTTTCCTTTATAATTACTTACCCCAAAAATTTCATGTATTTAGCTTAAAAAAAGTTTGAATTTTGGTGGGTCCGTTTGGGGAGAAATCCCTCATTGTGGCTTCCCCAATTTTTGTTGGGTTTAGTTTATTTTGATTATCTACCCATTCCGAAAATTTGATTCATCTAGCTCCAACAGTTTAAAATTCAAAATTTTGGAGGACCCATTTAAGGGGGATTTGCCCAACCTGGCAACCCCAATTTCAGTCGAGCTCTAGTCCTCCCTGATATCTTCAATCGCTTAAACTTTGAATACAGTGCGTTTAGCGGTTAAAAACTAGATAGCCGGAGAAAAATAAAAAAGAAAAACAGTATTAAAGTTGGGGTAAATGAACATAATCAAAAGAAAAGTTGATAGTGTGCTTAAAAACAACAATCAAAAAAAAAATTTTCATCAATATCGCTAATTACCAAGATATATCGGTTCAAAATCGTCCACTTTTGACCTGTAAAATTGTGGTAACGTGACCCGGCGCCCCCAAACTTGGTTTGCATATACCATTCATAAGCACCCACATTGTGTCCAAATTTCAGCTTTGCACGTCAAGTAGTTTTTTCAGTTATAGGAGAATTGATAAATTTTCAAGCCTAAAATCGCAGTTTTTTATGTTTTTTTTTTGTGTCTCAATTCACGATTACATGACCTAGGATCCCCAAAATCGGCACACAAGACGCTTTCATTAATTGTTATGTTACGTCCAAATCACAACTTTCTAGGTTTTACCGTTTGCTAGTTATAATCAAATCAATCCTCATCTGCCAAAATTCGCGAACAAAACCAATCGTACTACGCGCTCGTGCGAAGTCCCAGTTACATTTCCCCGAAAAACGCTTAGCCGAAACTAAATTAACCCGAATGTACATTTCTCTGAACGTGCACTTGCAAAAACTAATTTTTCTGCAAACTTATTTTCCAGAATTACACTTGCCACAATTTGCATTTGGCCAAAATTACATTTCCGCAAAAACTTATTTTTCAGCATTTACACAAGCCAGAATTTACATTTGACCAAAATTACATTTTCCCAAAAACTTTTTTTCCAGAAATTATGCACTCTAGCCCGAAATTTCGTTATTGATAGAACTTACATTACGAAAATACATAATTATGCTCGCTTATTTTCAAAACTAATATTATTAAGTTACGCGTAGAATAGATGAGGCAAAAAAAAGCAGTCTCTCATATTTTGTAATTAATTTTGAGAAAGATCAGGTTTAAAATAATTTTGGTTTTTGACAAAATTAAGTGCCTTCTTCAGAACTATTTCAAACTTAAATGTATTTTGATGTGTTTTCGGATTATTATTGATAATATTGCAGTAATTCCATAGTATCAAAAACTAACAAAAATATCAGCACACAAAGGTTATATATTTAAAGTATCTTAGTCATGCGCGTAGCCAAAAATCTGCAATAGAAAGCTGTTTTAGGGGACTGATAGCGCAGCGGAGCCCCCAGCAGCCGAAAGCCATTGGAGGTCTGATGGCAGAGCACCTAGCCGCTGAAAAGTCTGTATTTTTTGAATTTAAAGCATTTTTTGATAAAATTCAATGCTTAGAAACGTGGCATAGAAACTAGAACGTGATATCGCAAGCAATATCTGGGGACTTCAGGGCATCATCCGACTTCTACTAACTTCATTAAGCTTTACAATCCTGATCTGATTGCTTTGAAAAAATTTGAAAAGGGCTAAAATTATGCAAATTTACAACCGGCATTTATTTAAGCTTTTTTTACTAAATCGTTCGTGCTTTTACCACATAGCCGTCATTTTCAAGTGGTTTAATTAATCAAAACTTATTTTTCTTAGTTAATGCATCACTTACAAGTTGTCACAGGTCCATGAGAATAACTTGGTAGACTATCGCAGTTTTCTATACACCTTTTAATTAACGCGCTCTTTTGAGATAACTACTCATTAATTGATCCATATGCGCTAACACGATATTGTGAGTTACAGATCTGAGTCCTCAACTTTTTTTTTTTTGGAGAACACCACAAAAGCTATCGGCATTGGTGAGCTGAAGACTTTATTTTTGGAGAACACCACTGAAGATCTTTTTTGGGGGGGAGAATATAACAAAATCTATCAGAAGACCTTTTCCAAACAATACCACAAACTAAACTTTGGCCATTGAAAATTTTGGAACAGCAAATCTGGCCAGTGACCGAAAAGACTCAGACATCCCTGCAGTAAGTCTTACTCAGCAAAAATAGTTAAAAGCAAAATCCTTACCTGAAGGTAGCCATACTTTGACTTTAAGTTTCTTCCAGCTGGATTCCGATTGAACATATTTCTCTACCATAAGTTCTATTTTCGGTAAATTATTACAAGGTGGCCATAAACAATACTGCCCATGAATCCATGTTTTTGGTACCACAAACATGCTGCTGTTTTCGCGAAGGAATTCGACCACACCATATATTTTCTCAATACTTGCATCATTTTCTGCCATTTTCACTAACTTGTAATTATTTTTAGTACTGTACAGCAAATTCTATTTCTTGCAGTAGTAGACCTAAAAGGCAACAAGCAAATCATTAGAAAAGCAACATAATGTAAGATTACAATGCCTGCATTGGGGTGCTCGATGACAAACCAAAGCGAAATATTAACTAGTTACACATCTCCACAATTTCAGACGCGGGTCATTCCATGCTTAATTCAAAATGGCTTGTCACTATATGTAACCAAACATGGATATTTGTTCTTACACTTAAAGAGTATCACACAGAATGAAAAATAAAAACTTGTTTTTTTGAATATCTTAAGTGGACTTCAAGTTATCGCAGTTTGAATTTTCAGCCACTAGATGGAGATTTTGCTCCAAAGTTTTGAAAAGAGTGTTGTAATTCCATTTCTAGGGCAATCTGATGCCTGAAAATTGCTACAAGGGGGGTTTCTGGGCAAGGAATTCATTTTTGATGTCAAAATTGCAAAAATATGACTGCTTTGTGGTGAAAATGCTCCAGCAACAGTCCTGCATGTTTGCTCCACAACCTGAAGTATGCTTTGTCGTTGTTATTTGTTTGTTGTTAAAATTTTGTTATAGTCACTTCCAAATTTAACTGAACGCTCAGCTGCATCATTGATAACTTCCAATCCTGAAACAAGCTGTTTGAGTTGTTGAAAAAAAGAATCTTCTTTCCAGCATACTACTGAATCCATTCGTAGAGAGATATTGCTCTAGATCCGCTTTATTGAAGAATTGAGTACTACTTGAGGCAATAAAGATGTTATCCAAACCTTTTCCACAATTCCCCTTATTTGCAAAAATACGTTTCAATCTGTTTGACTCTGTACCATTGGCAAACTCGCATTTTGCAATTTTGTGACATTAGAAAAAGGCTATTATAAATCAGTACTGGTGGCGTACATCTACTAGTTCCAGGAGCAGTAGCCAAGTTTTTAGACTTGGTTTAAGGCTACTCACTGCTACCAGCTGGCAAGTTCCGTGTTTCTTAACTTTAGACAATTTTTGCAAAATTATGCCTCTTGTGATATCACAATACTGCAAAATGCAGGATAACCAATGGTGCATACTACATAGTCAAACGGATTAAATTGTATTTTCATGAATAAAGGATACATTGTGGGAAAAGGTTTGGTGCACCTCTTTATCACCTCCAGAAGTTCTCTTCTTCAATAAAACTGATTTCCCGCAGTATCTCTTTAAAAATGCAGATTCAATTCCAATTACACCAAAAAATAAAATAGCCATTTAAATGAATCCTTGCGAAGTGCTGTCTTCATATATTTTGGTAGTTCTGGCTTACCTATTTGAAAATCTGTTTTGGGATATTTCAACAAGTTGGTAGTGATGGCTTTCCTGATTTCATCTCTAAATTTGAAGATAGTGCAGAACTGCAGGTGTTAAGTGCCTTGGTAATAAATGCATGATATTGGTTTGTCTCACCGGTTCCTGCAGATGCTCCTTACTGGAACAACCGATGCTCGCGTCGCGTGTTTCTTTGTTTTTACTCGGCCATTTTTAAACTAATGAGTGCGAGATTTCAAACTTTTGCTTATAACTCGAGAACGGTTTGGTCTAACTACATGAAATTTTGACAGCAGTTTGAGATTAATGAATTTCATGTTTGTACCAACTTTCGAGGCAATCGGTCACGTGACTTCGGTTTTATGACCTGAAAACCGCCACAAAAGTTTTGCATAAAAAGCGGTCCAAATCAAAAACAGCTTCAGTACAGCAAAAAATATTTCTCATGGTTATATGCCTTAAGATATCTTTTCATCCCTACCAACCCACTTTCGGCCGCGATTAGGTTTTTTTCTTATTTTTTCCTTTTTTTCTTCCCAAATCTTGTACGCTCAAGTTCTCCTAAACCCATAGGTGGGCAAGTTAATGCAAAACGTTAGCTTCGTTAACCACTAGTCCGTTAACAAACTTCACACCTCCGTTAACGTTACTCCGTTATTTTCAGCTTTAATTAACGGAAGTTAATAAAGTCCGTTAATCCGTTAACATTTTGCGTATAATTTACATTTCTTTTTATTCACTCGCTTCTAGAACACGTATTGACGCTGTTGAGCAGATTGTAAGGAAATATTTATTGCTATGGTGGTCTTTTTGGGTTTTGAAAGTTGCATTTTACAGTCTAATCTAATTTCAAGATAAAAACAAGTTCAAATGCACAATGAAGCTGCAAAATATTACCGATAAAAACCTTAACGGAAGTTAACAAAACTTAACGGAAGTTACTTTAGTCCGTTAACAGCACTTAACGGAAGTTAATTTAGTCCGTTAACATGAAAAAACTTTTTAACGGATTAACGAGTTAATGAAAAAGTTAGCTTCGTTATTAACGGATTAACGATTAACGGACTTGTGCCCACCTATGCCTAAACCACAAAACATAGAAATCTAATTTTTGTGTGAAGTTGTTGAGGTACATTTGCAATTGTGTCTCCAGAAACTTTTTTGGGGCAACTCTCCTGGGGACCCCCCAAAATGAGGCGCCAAAAAATCAAACTTTTGAACGGCTCAAGCTAGGGTGCCAGTTTTTTGGATATCAGTAGATGTTTGAGAGACAAATATTTTGACATGCTTTTGCCACTCCCCCCCCCCCCCCCCGGGGAACCCCCCCAAAAATCAATTTTTTTAACGGTTCAACGTAGGGTGCCAGTTTTTTTCAATATCAGTAGACACTTAAGAGACAAATATTTTGACATAGTTTGGGAGTACCACCCCCCTCAAGGACCCCCCAAATGGAACCCCCAAAAATCAGTTTTTTAATGATTCAACAGATGGTGCCAGTTTTTTTGATATCAGTAGATACTTAAGAAACAAAAGAAACAAATATTTTGACATGGTTTGGGGGTACCACCCCCTTGGGGACCTCCCCAAATGGATCCCCCAAAAATGAATTTTTTAACGGTTTAACCTAGGGTGCCAGTTTTTTCTATATCAGTAGATAATTAAGAGAAAAATATTTTGACATGGTTTGGGGGTAACACCCCCTCGAGGACCCCCCAAATGGATCCCAAAACTCAATTTTTTTATTGGTTTAACATAGGGTGCCAGTTTTATTTGATATCAATAGATATTTAAAAGAGAAATATTTTGACATGGTTTGGGGGAACCCCCTCCCCCGGGGACCCCCCAAAAATGAATTTTTTGAACGGGTTAACCTAGGGTGCCAGTTTTTTTTGGATATCAATAGATATTTGAGAGACAAATATTTTGACATGATTAGGAGGTACACCCCCCCCAGGGAACACCCAAATAGACCCCCCAAAATTGAATTTTTTGAACGGTTTGAACTAGGGTGCCAGTTTTTTTCGATATCAGTAGATATTTAACAGAAAAATATTTTGACATAGTTTGGGAGTACCAACCCCCCTCCCCCTCCAGGGACCCCCCAAAATTTAATATTTAATTTGCGTCGGTTGTTCAATGGGCTTGCTTCTAGTAAGCTCCCATCTAGTTTAACACTAATGTTTTGGAAAGTTGTAAATGAGTGGTCGATGTGAGATAAAGCTCTATGTTCAGTTTGCAAGCTCAAAGTCGACTTGCATACTTGGCATCTGCAACCAAGCACATACCACTTGGCACTAATTTCAAATTTAGTTGGTGATGAAACCAAGAACGCTATCGCTACTGCCTTGATGAAATATCCGAAAACAGATTTCGGAATAGGTAAGCCAGAACTACCAAAAGTATATGAAGACAGCACTCTGCAAGGACTCATCAATAACGAATTGTGGCTATTTTGTGATCTACCAGTAATTGGAATTGAATTTACATTTTTTAAAATGAATTCAGTAGTATCTAGTATGCTGGAAAGAAAATTCTTCTTTTCAACAAATCAAATAGATTGTTTCAGGATTGGAAGTTATCAATGATGCAGCTGAGCGTTCAGTTAAATTTGGAAGTGACTACAACAAAATTTTAACAAGTGAGTAACAACAACAAAGCAAACTTCATTTAGGTAGTAGAACAAACATGCAGAACTGTTGCTAACACATCAAAGCATGCAGACATGCAGAACTGTTGCTAACACATCAAAGCAAACCTTTTCAAAAAAATATCTGATTTTTGTTTTTCGCTTTTAATAGAAACTTTTGAAATTTGCTGAAGTGTGGTAACCGAGTTTTGTTTTAATATGATAATCTGTAAATACTGGTTTGAATTGCATTTCTGTGTAAATCAAAGGAGCTTTTTGACTTTTGAAATTACTGGAGTGGTAATTGTAAATTTAAGTCAAAATATTACAGTACTGTCGAGTAACTCTAATTATATTTATGCTGCAAACGACGAGTGTTGTTGCCGCTTTTTTGCATTAAATGCCTGCCTTTTCACATGATCTACGTGAATATTTGAAAAAAAAAACTATAAAAAATCGCGCAGTATCACAATTTATTCAAACTTTTGCAGTGGCGTTAACTCAAGCGTATATCACAGTAATCAATAAGTGCAAATTATCTCCCTCTAGTGGCACTGCAGCAAAATCTCAACTTTAAAATCGAAGTCTGTTTCACTCAAAATGGTGAAATAAACACAAATTTTCAAAAAATTTCATGAAAAATTAAACTTACATTTTGGCCACTAGACGGAGTTTTGCAAATAATACCACAAAAATAGCCATAACTACTGAACCAGAAGTCCAATTCGCTTATTTTTCTTTTTTTAAGATGTAAAATGCAGAGGGGCATTTAGTCAAATTACTGCTTTAGGTATATTTCAAAAGCAGCGCCTTTAAGTGTCAAAAACTCAATTTTTTTTAAAAGTGGGGGTCGGAAACCATCGCATAACATGGAAACCGTTCAATCAAAAAAAAAGACATCATCATATACTAAGTCATAGATTTCATAGATTTGAGCCTACATTCGCCTGATGAGACACAAGGATGTCGAGATAGTCGTAGATTGGCTTTTTTCAGTGACTCCTGGTCAACTGCTACAGCCAAAACAAATTCAATCTTTTCATAAATCATTTGTTTAAATGATGACGTCATTGTCACGTGACCCTACGTTCTTTTTTCGGTCATTTGTTGGTCATTGATCGATTTGTTTGTGCCATGTCTGAAATATTTTTGGTCTGTTCGATCATAATGACTGGAAACTTTTTCACGACAGCCAACACAGTAATCGCAGGTTTGTAGCGTAAGCGAATGTCGAAAAATAAAACTAGCTGTTGTGAGATGTTTTCTCTAAACAAATAATAAGCAGTGTTCTCTCTATCTTTTTGGCTAATTAACCAGTGCCAAAATTTCTTGAAACAAATGTGCCCAAAGCTCTTAAAACACATTTATGAGCCGTAAATTTTGTACCAATTTAGTATTAAAGTATACCAAATGCCATATTTCAACAAATTTGTCGAATTTTCTAATGCTATGTTTATCATTTTGCCAAAATGATTTGTACTTGTTCCTAGTGATGGGCAATATAGAATACCCAATCTTTAAGATTCGAATCTTAAATTATCCGGAATAGTTAAAAAGAATTGGTTTCAATTTTGTGGTATCAACTTACTAGATCAAGATTTGTTTTGCGACTTAGAGCGATTGCATAACACTTTTATTTGCGTAACAAAGTTTTCTATATTGCAACAATGCTACTAACGGTAACCGGGAGTTGTTTTGCATGAACTAATCACGTGCTATTGCACAAGCTCATTCACTATCACATGCACGAATAATACTCTAGGTCAGTGGTTCTCAAAGTGGAATCCGCAAAACAATTTTCTGGGACCGCAAAGCACATTTCAAAAAAATCAAAAAACGATGCCTCGGAAAAAAAAATGTGTATAAAATAAGATTTTAAGGCAGCTTATCTTTCCAAACCAACCTTAGCAAACACAATTTGCGATGAAACCTTACAGGCTACATACACATCTATGATAACACAATAAGATCTACGATGTCATTCAAGCAATAGCTCTTTTAGTGCGAAGTCTTTTAGTGCGAGTGAAGAAGAATGTTTAAGAGCCAAAAGGATTGTTTGTTTTGCAGATAGTTTAAAAGTAGGGATGTGTCGGCATCCGCAATTTTTTTGGAAATCGGTATCGGCATCGGTAAAATATGGCCGATACTTTGAACATAATAACATGGCTAATTTTTTCCTATCAGATCGTTTTACAATTGTATTTTTTACCAGACAGAAACATTTTTCTTTTTACGCAAGCGTTTACAGACGTTACAAAAGTTGTTTTGCGTTTTTTATGTTAATTTTTTAAGGAGACCGTGAGCCATTTAAAAAATTGCTAGGGGACCGTTGCAAACAATAATTCTTTTAAAAAAAGTTTGAGAACTGCTGCTCTAGGTCTAATTGTGCACGAGTAAGTGGAAATCGCACAAGAGTAGAGCAAACACAGTTTGTTTGGAAATCATTGTCAATCCAATACCATAGCATGGCACTTGCCAATGTTAGCGCTGAGCAGTGATGATAATTGACCAATCCAGGAACTGCATAACAAGAATAGCCTATACCGAAATTTTTTTAAGTTCCACGGAATCCACGCAAATACTTCTTTGCGTGCTGGCCCTGCTAGGTAAATCTGAAATGATATAATAAAACAAAAAGCAAAAGCTGGCCGAATTCTTAATTAGCTATCCAAAAATGTAAAATCTGTTTATTCAATTTAACTAGCTTATTTGAAACCAGAATAGGATTCGATATTCTGGATTCGGTTTCAACTATTCGGAATAATTCTAGAATAATCAACTATTCTGAAGTCCCCATCACTACTTGTTCCAACAAATGGCTGATTGGCTGAAAAAAATTGGCTTAGTGCTGAGTGGGAACACTTAACAAGTATTGCTTGAAAGAACTTTTCTTATCTGCACAAGCCGTGAATGTCGTAATTGATGTGGAAGGCCTATGTGTTGAAAGAGCAGAAAAAAACGTACAATTTTCACAAAACAATTGAGTAGCAAACTTGCCGTACACATGAGCAATACGACCCACCACCCATCAAAACTTCCTTGGCAGCGTTCATCAAGATGGTAATTGCAAATGTTGAACAATTAGACAACTCAAGACGAAATTTGATATTTGAGGTAGCAAAAAGTTTTATGCTGGAAAATCTTCCTTCAGATCCAGTACTACTGGCTATAATGATTAATTATGAAACAAAGGAAGTCATTGCCCTACCTAAGTTTTACAAAATTAACCCTGACCCAATTGAAACCGAAGCGCTAGAAGACAAAAAGCGCAATTTTAAGTTTGAAGTTTTACAGAATCGTAGTCATGCTGATGCTATAACTTAGAACGAGCATACGTCATACTGTCAGCTGTATAAGCTGTCAGCAAAGTCCAAATGTTACTACCAGAGATAGACTTTAAAACACGATAAGAACAAGTTAACGCAAAAGATACAATTTGCGAAATATGACAAGACCACTTTAAATTACTAGATATCATTACACCCAAATCTTTCACAGTAGCAGAACACAAAATTTGATTATCTCCAATGAAATATTTATTGCTAAGACTATCTTTACGTTTAATGGTTACCGCAAGTGTTGGCATTTAGTTGGGGCACGAGATAATTAACAACTACTGGAAAAAGACTCAACTCTGAACTGAAATAAGATTTTTATGCAATTCAACACAGTTATCACTAATTCCAAACAGTTTAACATCATCAGCATATAGGTAAATGTCACTTGAGAAATTAAAAATATTACAACACTTGGGTGAGTCATTGATGTAAATATTGAATAAAAGAGGTCCTAAAACACTCTGCTGCGACACGCCACTACTGACTAGTAACACTTAGAAAAGCAGATTGCACCTTGTTCATACATACACTTTGAAACCTCAGACCAGTTAAACAAAAGTTCTTTGATCCAGGATATTAAGTGATCACTAACACCATAAGAATAGCCTATAAAACTGCAAGTAATTTAGAATGAGAAACAGTAGAGTATCAAAGGCTTTAGCAAAATTAATGTATATAACATCAAAATAAAAGTTACTGCAGACTGTCATAAAAAATAGGTAGTGACTATTTCACCGAAAATTTTCAAGTTAAAGAGAATAAAACGAAAATGAGAAATATTCATCCGCGCTTTTTTCAGTTGCTTTTTCAAGGGTCAAGATTAGGGTTTAGGTTAGCGTTTGGGTTAGGGTTCGATTTGGGAATAGTTTTAGAGTAAGCATTTGAGTTTGGATTAGATTTGAGTCAGAATTAATGAAAAACTAGATAAAAATTTCCGGTGAAATAGAGCCTTCCTAAAAAATAATGCCATTTTTTTTAAATTGACATCAACTGAGTGGAAGTAGATCTACGTAAAATAAAACCATATTGACTAGAAGCAAAAATGTTGTTGCTTAATAAATAATGTAGCAATTTTTGACAATAACACTTACAAGTATTCGAGTGTCGCCAAGTATAAGCCGTCAGCTTGTTTTCGGAAGCTCTGCGACCAGTGTATGAGCGAGAGTGCACTTTTCTTGCTCCGATTTAAGCTATTCCCCAAGATCGTACCCTAACCCTAACGCGAGCACGCATGAGAAAGCACG
Organism: Trididemnum nubilum; assembly: GCA_963965965.1. NCBI lineage: Eukaryota > Metazoa > Chordata > Ascidiacea > Aplousobranchia > Didemnidae > Trididemnum > Trididemnum nubilum. The sequence goes on from OZ014487.1 coordinate 28,209,951, forward strand.
TGCGCACTCGCGCTCATACACGAGTTGCAGAGCTTCTGAAAAAAAGCCAACGCTTATAATTAACGACGTCCAAGTATTCTATAAGTGACACATGTGAATGACATAGGGCGATAATTTGAAAGTAGTAAATGAAATGCTGCACCGGTATTTGAATCGAATTAATGAAAAAAAAGCAATATATCGTACGATAATGATCAGTGCAGCAGCTTTTAGATATTGGAAACCGAACTGTTGCTCTCTGCTCTAGACACTACCTTATTGAAAAGCAGCTAATCTTAGTTTTAAACCTGTAGGCCTGCTTTGGTTTACAATTTTACCACAAAATATTTATGGAGAATCACAAATATGCAGTCAATTTTTGAAATTTTGTTTCTAATTGGCAACTCTGGCAAAATTTTTAAGGGGAAAAAGCATTTCTAAGGGGAAATCTAATCTGTTATATCTCAGGAACGAAAGGTCATAGTACACTGAAATTTGGTCAAGTTGGTCTTCAGATCAGTCCAAATTTTTTGAGAAAAAACAAAAAATTTTCGACCTGAATGCTATTTTAAGAAGACAGCGGCTATTTTGCCTCTAAGAGGCATTTGGAGGCAAAATAGTCCTAAACGCTATTTTGCCTTAAGTGCCAAAATAGCCCTAACCCAATCCCTACGGATGTTGTTAAGTATAAGCTGTCTGCTTTTTTTCGGAACCTCTGCAACCCTTATCCTTAATCTATGAGCTCACGCACGCTCTTGCTCCTCTCATGTGTGCGCTCATTAGGATTAGATTTGGAAATTGCTTTGATCAAAAGAAGGAGACAGTGCATGCACGCTCATACACAGGTCGCAGAGCTTCCGAAAAAAAGCTGACGGCTTATACTTAACAACACCCAACCCTAATTCGTGCCAGGTACCCTAGCCCTAATCCTAAGTCCAATCCCCAACCTTAATCCAAACCCTAACCTACAGAGGGAAAATACTATCTTGCATCCAGAGGCAAAATGGCCACTTCCTTTTAAGAATGCAGTTCATGTTTTCACTCTTTTACCAATAAGAATGTTTTTGAAAACCGAAATTGTTTTGTAAAACTTTCTGGTTTCTCTTTTACCAATAAAGAATGTTTTTGAAAACCGATATTGTTTTGTAAAACTTTCTGGTTTCTTTACTTTCTAAAACTGCTCTGAACAAAAATCATACTGCAGCCTGAAGTACTACCTTATGACAACACTACACATAGACGCGTACTTAACACAGAATTTCATTTTTCTACGGTTTTTCAGTTACCCAGTAGGCTACTGTACGTACTTACCGTACCTAGCAATGCTGACTTGCAACAGTTCCACGCTGTCCATTGCAAGCTATTCAAATAAAAAGCTGCGCAGTAACCTAGAGCGCATTCGGTGCATGCTTGTCTCGCTTCAATAGCGCGCGCATTGTTTGTCTCGCTTCAATAATCGCTTCATCTCAGACTGAAGCGGTTGCGGCTGGTAAATACAGTGTGTGAGTTGTTCATAAACAAGTTGTTATTCTTTGTTTTTATTACTACAGCCTTAATCATACTTTTAAGAAACTGCTTTCTAAACCATAGTCTAAACTCAATAATGCAGTTCATGTTTTCACTCTTTTACCAAAACTGTAGTAATGCTTTTGAAAACCGAAATGGTTTTGTTAAACGTTCTGGTTTCTTTACTTTCTAAAAATCTTGGTTTCTTACTTTCTAAAACTGCTCTGAGCAAAAATCATACTGCAATTTGAAGAACTTACTACCTTACGATAACATTAGGTAGGATGTCATATTTAGTGACTATGGTAGGATTTACTAGGCTTTAAAAATAAATTTGATTTCATTTTTCTTCGGTTTTTGGGTTATTCAGTACCTTGCAATACTGACCTCCACGTTGTCTAGTGTAAGCTTTTCAATTCAAAAGTTGCGCAGTACCTACAGGGCATTGTTTCACTTGTTCATCAACAGGAAAGAAGTGGCCTGTTTGCAGCGGTACATTGAATGTGAGATATCCTGCCATATTCTTTAGTATGCCGTGACACCAGGCCAGTCAGGTATATCCTGCCATGTTCTTTGGTAAGCAGTGACATCAGGCCAGTCAACTACAGTAATATCAAAAACATTTTAACGCCTATAAAAACTATCAAGACATCAAAGTAAACATTGAATACATACGCTCTGCTTCAGACTTGGAATTATACCAAAATGGTGACGTTGGTTTACAAAGCAAGAAATATTAATCTCGGTAATTACCCAAAATTTTTACATACCATTTTTTTCGCAACTGTGTGGTAGCACTTACCTCACATAACTGCTTTCCCAGATTAGGCTAGTGTTTCTTCAGCATCTGAATTCACACATATACATAGCCTATTCTGGCAGCCCACCCGAACCTTCAACCCACACAAGAAAGCAATTTTTGCACTTGCCATCGTACCCTCTTCTCAGATTACTCTGATCTAAATCTGACAAGGTCACCAGAAGTGCTACCTCACAGTTGTGAAAAAATTTTACGTTTCAAATCTGCTATGTAACTTCTGAATTTTACGTACCGGTATACGACCAGTGTGAATAATCATCATAGTAAGCATTGAGAGATTTGGCTTTTCACGTACTGTGCTTATGTTAATCATGTACCGTACTTTGTATACGGTATATAGCGATGAGAATTGCTATTTTTGGCCGAAAATCTTTCATTAAAAGGGGACTACAACGGAGGTCATGGGAGGTTAAGCCCCCAGTCGATGAAGGGTTTTTGAGCGAAAATAGCAATATTCTTACCGCCTTTAAAAAAATTGCAGGTTTTATGGAACTATGTTCAAATCTTAAAATTGAATAAGGTTGATGTGTTTGGTTAATTAATTGACAAGACAAACGGATTGTTTAAAAGCATGAGTACTGTTTAAATGTCAGTAAGAATAATTGGGACTTCGTGTGAGCGCGTAGTACCTTTGGTTTTTGTTTGCAATTTTCGTCAGATGAGGATTGAACGAACGAACTCATGCCTCATAACTAGCAATCAGTAAAACTTAGCAAGCTGAAATTTGGACTCAACCGGTGGTCGAGTAGATAGACCGTCTGCTACTGAAGCGGTAGACTCGGGTTCGATTCCCGGTTGGGTCAAACCAAAGACTATAAAAATTGGTATTCATAGCTTCCCTACTTGACGTTCAGCAATTAAAGGGACAGTGTGAAGCCTCCGCCGTGTGTGGTAGACAGGTGGGCGGGTGGCAGCTTGACTCGAAGACCGAAAGGTCCCTTCGCTGTCTCCTGGCCAAGGCATCTTGGTGAATAAAATGTAATTACAATTACAATAATGAAAGCGTCATGTGCACCAATTTTAGGGAGGCTAGGTCACGTGATCGTGAATTGAGACAAAAAAAGCGTAAAAAAACGGCTATTTTTGGCTTGAAATTTTATTAATTCGCCTATAATTCGAAAACCACTTGGCGTGCAAAGCTGAAATTTGTACACAATGTGCTTGCTTATAAGTGGTTTATATACACCAAGTTTGGGGGCGTGCGGTCACGCGACCAAGATTTTACAGGCCGGAAATGGGCAGAAAGTGGACAAGTTTGAAACGATATGTCTCGGTAAACGTTTACGAACAAAATCACGAAAAACAAAATCCCGAATTGGACAAAATCCCTAATGGACAAAATCCCGAATGGACAAAATTCCGAATTGGACGAAATCCTGAATGGACGAAATCCCAGATGAACAAAGTCCAGAATTGAACCAACTTCAACAATAGAGAAAATCAGGATTAACAGTGTACTCACTGCTGCCTTATAAGCACTAACAAGTACAAACAATTATTTGCCGACAAAACTGCATGTTTTTTATTCGCTTTTGTCCTGGCGACCTGGAAAAACAGCGCATATACTAAACTAGAGCGATCAAGTCAAAAAACTTTGCAGTTCTGTCGAGTTAATTAGGTGCCAAGCAGTTTGTCCTGCAGCGAAAGCCTCGCACTTATCACGTTTGCCATCAACTCCTTGAGTTTGCAGGAAAAGAAAACTAGGTTAATACAATATTTAAAATAAATTAGCGAGTTTTGGTCTTGACGAAAAAGTAAGCAACTAAGAGGTGGAGACGAAATCGGCCCACAAACAAACTCTCTGAAAATAAGTTTTTTTCTGTTTTCAAGATTGTTTTCTTTTTTTGTCAAAAACGATTTAAATCTGGTATAAAGGTTTACAAAGTCAAATAATAGATGTTTTTTGCCATTGCTAAAAGAACTTCCTTTGGGATCCTATACACCTCCCCGAAAAACATCTTCCAGAAATAACATTTCCCCGAAAAACACTTGGCCGAAACTATATTAACCCGAATGTACATTTCCCTGAACGTGCACTTGCCAGAAATTACATTTTCCTGAACGTGCACTTGCCAGAAATTACATTTCCCTGAACATGCACTTGCCAGAAATTACATTTCCCTGCACTTGCAAGAATCTATATTTGCCAGAATTTACACTTCCCCGAAAACTTATTTTCCAGAATTTACATTTGCCAGAATCTACATTTGGCCGAAATTACAGTACATTTCCCCGAAAACTTATTTTCCAGAACTTACACTAGCCAGAATCTACATTTGGCCGAAATTACAGTACATTTCCCCGAAAACTTATTTTCTAGAAATTTCACACATTAGCCCGAAACTTCAACATTGAAAGAATTTACATTAACGAGCTTGTTCATTGTCAAAATTCATTGTTAACGCGTAGAATAAAAAAGGGCATTCTCTCATGTCTTGGAACTAGTTTTGACAAACAACGTTAGGTTTAAAATGTTTTTGGTTTTTGACATAATTAAGTGCCATTTTCAGAGCTATTCTTTTAAAAGTTTGTGATGATATCAGATTATTGGTAATATCACGGTATTTCGGTAGTGTCTGAAATTCACGAAAATATCAGCAACTCAAGTGTTGTGTATTTTTGAAGCATCTTGGTGTAAGTCTGCACTAAGATCAGTAGCGTAGGCGGGGGGGTGTAAAGATCTCTGAGACAGTCTTTTGCACTGGAATGGACTCAAAAAATGATTTAAAGCATCTTTTGAAACATTCATTTAGAGGGGGGCTGATTTGGCGAAAGTAAAATACAACAATCAATAAAAACTCTGAAAAATGTCCAAAAGTAAAGCAATCAAGTTGAATCGTTTGTTGAAAAATGCAGAACCAGGGTATTCATAAAAAGAAATATTTAAGCTCTGGAATAGGCAGGAGGCCATTCAACAGTAGTTAATAATTATCAATCACTTCTCTCAAATTTTGTCAATATTACTTCTTTCAAATTTCATTCCATTAGCCCGCTCTCCCCTCCTATTATTTTTCTTTATAAAACATAAACGAAATAGATTCCTCCTTATAAGTTTTATTGAACTAGGATTTTACGGTTTACTAGCTTGTAAGTAACAGAACTGCATTTTTTCAAGTTACGTGTAAACAAGCTTACCAGCTTGGAAATAAGATAAATGAAATTTTAGTTTTAAGTCAAATATTATCTTCAGTAAGAGAATTAAATTCAATTATTTTTTTCTATAAAATATAACCGAAATAGATTACTCCTTGTGAACTATAAGATTTTATGATTTATACTTACTTGTAACAAGAAATGAAGAAACTAAAATTTTATTGTTTATAGCCACCTCCCACACAGACCATTTTTGCAACCAGTATAATCAAGCTTTTGCACTGATAATTTCTATGCCACGTTTTAAAAGCATTGATTTTTATCTAAATACTACTAAAATATCAAAATACTTCCAAAATAAAAATTATTTTTTGTAAAAAATACACAATTTTCCAGCCGCTGGGTCTCTGCCTCTTGACTCGCAATGGCTTCCGGCGGCTGGGGGCTCCGCGATCAGACCCCCAAAACAACTCCCCCCCATTGCAGATTTCTGGCTACGCGATCAGACCCCCAAAACAACTCCCCCCCATTGCAGATTTCTGGCTACGCGTCTGCTGCACGTACGAAAAGATGAAAATTAAATTTCACGACTCTTACCCTCGCATATGGCCTACAGTTTTACTTTTATGGAGCTTGTTAGGTGAGCGTTTTCTCGCATTGATCAAACAATAAGACAATAAAATACTTAAATCAATAAATCTGGAGAATCAAAAATGTACTTGTTAAGATACTCGCTGTAATACGTCGAAGCGTGAAACGAGTTGGCGGGTCCTCATTTCCGCGTCATTGCACCCGGGCAACACAGCTCCTTTCGAAGAATGTCGCAGCGGCCGAGAGCCGTTGGCAATACTGTGTCCAATTGACCTGCCCGAGATTTGAACTTCAAACCTCCCGCTTCAGAGACGAATGCGTTGGTCGAGCGGTAACGCGTTCGCTTCTGGAGCGGGAGGCTTTCGCTGCAGGACAAACTGCTTGGCACCTAATTAACTCGACAAGACTGCAAAGTTTTTTGACTTGATCGCTCTAGTTTAGTATATGCGCTGTTTTTCCAGGTCGCCAGAACTAAAGCGAATGAAAAACATGCAGTTTTGTCGGCAAATAATTGTTTGTATTTGTTAGTGCTTATAAGGCAGCAGTGAATACAGCATTAATCCTGATTTTCTCTATTGTTGAAGTTGGTTCAATTCTGGATTTTGTCCAATTCAGGATTTTGTCCATTCGGGATTTCGTCCAATTCGGGATTTTGTGCAGGATCCCTCGGTAAATACCAATGTTGATGGAAAATGATTTGGGAATTTTGAGCACACTATCAATCGCCTTTCTTTTCGTTATATGTTCGCTTACCCCAAACTATGAATACTATTTTTCTGCTTTTTCATCTTTTTTCTTACTTTTTTTTTTTCTTCTTTTCCCATCGAATTTGAAGTTTCGCATCGAAATTCAGATCGAAATCACATTCACATCGAAATTGAAGTTTAGCAAAATATACTGTGTTATCTTAACACGAAGACCAATCTTGTTTACATTAACTGTGTTTCACACAGTCTATTTCACTAACGTATTTTACACTGGAGGAAGGGCAAATATGCCCCCGTATTAATTCCTAAACCAAAAATCATGAAAACACAAACTCGGCATGCAGGTTGGTGCTCACCAAGTTTTTTATAAAAACTAGTTTTGATCTTCTGACGTCATCATAGTGACATCAAAGCCTTACTTTAAGTTGACGTCATTTTTTCAATGTGTCATAAACGGTTCAAATTTTTACATAGTTTTTTTTTCTGAATCATAAAACGTCCAAGTTGAAATGATTACAGCACAAAAACGTCTCATGACGTTATATGGGCGAAAATATGCGGATTTCGGAAATTGATTTTAAAAAGCTTTGTGGTACAGAATTTCAAAACAGTTTTAATAGAGTCGGAGCTATTTCTTCCACTCGATGAAAAATGGGCAGCCTTGAAAAAGGTGGTTTTGATTGAATATTTTTGTCCAGATCTCTTCATAATCTACGACAAAAACGTGGAATCCAAATAAACTGCCTTTTTCAAGGCAACCCATTTCTCAAAGAGTGAAAATAATATAGCTTCGACGCTATTAAAAGCTATTTTAAAATTGATTTTAGCCAACCTCAAAAATTATGAAACTTTCCTTAACTTTCGCAACTTGCTGAATTTTTCAAGGGGTATTTGTAATGAAATATGACTCAATATCAAGTTAGTTTGAACTAAAAATCATTTATGGAAGGGATTTATTGCCAAATCAAAATTCATGAAGGGTCATTTAACATTGTATTTAGTATTCATCAAATTAAATCTTTCATTATAATCGCTTTTTTACGCCGAAGCTTGTAACGAGTTGGCGGGTTCCATCTCGGCGTCATTACGTTCGGGCAACACACCAACACAGCGTCTTTTGAAGAAATGTCGCAGCGGTGGCGAGCTGTTGGCAGCACTGTGTCCATTTTGACTGGCCCGAGATTTGAACTTCAGACCTCCCGCTCCAGAGACGAGCGTGTTACCGCTCGACGCTTCAAGTTATCTTTAGAAGCAGCTGGCTGCTATTTCACGCTGTATCTTATTTTTTATCCAGTAGCTAACTATACGACAGTGCACCTCCACAGCTGCAACTACAAACGCAATATTTACTGTCCAATACTCCTCTTTAATTCCGTTTTAGCTACAAATTTAGAAAAACTATAAGTATACTGTAGTAAGAAGTAGCTATTTTGCCTCTAGAGGCAAAGTAGTATTTTCCTCTGTTTGGGTTAGAGTTAGGATTAGGGCTAGGGTAAGAATTAGGGTTAAGGTTAGGGTTTGGGTTGGGGCTATTTTGGCACTTGAGGCAAAATAGCGTCTAGGACTATTTCGCCTCCAAATGGCAAAATAACAAGGGGCTATTTTGCTTCTAGAGGAAAAATAGCCACTGCCTATATACACTGGAAGCATTATATATATATATATATATATATAAGAAAACTTTCTACCGTTAGGTAACATAACAGGCCATGTCGCATCTGTAAAATTAACAAACTTTCAACTAGCATTCTCAACTGCAGCATTAAAACATAATATAACCCTAACACGTAACCATTGAACTGAAGTGCAATTTTCTAAACTTAATTGTTCTTTTGCTGGTTTTACTTTAGTTCAAAGGAAATCCTTCTAGTCTCGACAAAAAAGTTTAATATTTAATTTTGTAAACATTCATAACAGATTTTGCTCTTGACAAAAAAGAAAGCAATATTGGAACAATGAAAATTTTATTTTTAGAGAGTTTGTTCGCGGGCCAATTGTCTCTTAAACTCTTAATTGCTTAGATTCTAAAATCTAAATACTGTATTAACCTAGTTTCTTTTTCTGAAAACTGAAGGAGTTGACGGCAAACGTGATAAGTGCGAGAATTTCGCTACAGAACAAACTACTTGGCACCTACATACTTGGAGAAAATTGCAGAGAGTTTTGAATTGATCACTCTTTTTTGTATATGCGCTGTTTTTCTAGGTCTCCGCAACTTAAGCGAATGAACGACATGCAGTTTTGTGGGCAAATTATTTATATTAATTAGTGCTTATAAGCCAGCTGTAAGTACACTATTAATCCTGACTTTGTCTATTTTTAAAGTTGGCTCAATGCTGGATTTTGTCTATTCTGGATTTTTGTATTCGAGATTTTGTCTAATTCTGAATTTTTTCCGTTCTGAACTTTGTCCAATTCTGGATTTTTTCCATTCTGGATTTTGTCCTTTCAGGATGTTGTCTGTTCTGGATTTTGTCTAGTTCGGAACTTTTTCCATTTGGGAGTTCGTCCATTTCGGGATTTTGTTCATTCGAGATTTCATCCATGCAATTCGGGCTTTGCCTCCAAACCCCCGAAATAGTTCCCCCCCCCCCCCATTGCGAATTCCTGGCTATGCACCTGCTTCGTTTTTGTATTTTTGTTCATTCATTAAAACAATAAACTTCATTAACAATCAATTAAATCAAATGTGCAGCTAGTCCAAGAAGTGAGGGTTTGGGAGAGTCTGGCGTCGCTCTCCTACGCGTTATTGAATTTAGTTATGAAACTCCGCATCTTCATTTTAAGAATTCAGCAATTAACGTAAACATGTTTGGCAAATCGAAACAAATGCTTTGAAACAAAAACTTCGATCACAAACTGTGCAATGTGCAATGCGGGATTTTAAAAGCCGCGGAGTTAACTGCAGCGCTCGAATTGGACAAAGAACTCTTTATAAAGTTTTCTTCAAATAGTGCAAAGGTTGGAGCATTGGCTGAAATTAGTCCAATATTATAATGCGTCAAAATTGGTTTAAATTGAATTTAGAGCTTTCTGATGTAAAAATTTTTGATTAAAATTGCCCATCGAAGTCTGATTTGAAGCGCTTTCAAAAAATTGAAAAGCTACCACCTAAAAAATGCTTTTGCCAAAAAAAAATTGGTGGTTTTTATGAGTTTTAACCAAATATCTGCATTTGGAACGAGACCAACACCTCGACTTTGAACAAAAATTACGCATAAGAACGTAAACTCAGGACAGCTGCATCCTGTACAGCATTTCTTCATTCATTTAGTCAAGAAAAAACGGAAATAAAAGACTTCAGATTTACTAGTTTGCCTGGAGCATAATTCTCCCTGTATCCCATGATATCCAGAGCTTGTAGACCTAATCTTTCTCGTAAAACACGTTGGTAAAACGCGTGAATACAGCAATAGAATGAAAGAAAATTATAAAAAAAGTATTTCTATCTTTTTCTCAACAGATTAAATTCCTTTTTTGTTAGGCGAAATCATGGACTACCGGTTTTGCAAATGAAATTTATTTTCCAAAAAAAATAGGGCGTTTTTATTTTTCTACAATACTATATGCTTTCTTTTAAACTTGATGAAATTTGAAAAGCATGACAAAAATGTGTAAGAAGACATTGTTACACATGGTGCGGCAAAAATTTTCGTAATTTTTTTTCAGATTCTACTTTCGGTTAACAAAAATTTTCTATCGTATTTTTTCATAAAACTGCCCCGAAAATGTACTGTATCAGTAGATTGGAACGACCACGACAACTACAAGATAAAAAATCGAACCGCATTTCACTAGTGCCTACAAGTATTGCTTGGATGGTTTCAATTTTCTTCAGTTTGCATCAAATTTATTTGTGCAAAGATAGAAAAAGTACTTTAGACCTATATGCCTATTGCAGTTTTGACAATAAACATCAATTTTAGAATTAAGTGTGTTAGTAACTGACTGTGACTTCCCAACAAGCCCCGACAACAATGAGTACGATTCATTCACTGACCAACCAAAATATTAGAAATAGTACGTCGTAGTTAAGATTGTTTTTTAAAAACGTAAAAAAATGCGAAAATTTAAAAAAAAGTTGTAGAATGCTTGTACGGCTATAGTCCACTGACACAAGAATAAACATCTAATTTGTGGGTCTGCAGCTAAAAAGTCAAGTGGATTTCCAGCTTAACCTCCAATCAGTTTTCCCCAATTATCCAACTAACTTCGATCATATCTTATGTATCGCATACTACTTTAATAACAACCCACAACTAATGTGGCATCTCAATTCTCAACTGGGGGGCACGACAGAGCAGTACCTCCTGTTTTGGTATAGTTTAAAACTCTAAATTCCATATGTAACTTGGAGTAGGGCGCATTTATAGATAAACTTTAAATTTTTTCTCAAAATCATTTTCAAATTCAAAATTTCAACTTTTTTTGTAATAACCAGAGCAGAATAGAATTAAATTTGAGTCAAGTATATAACAATTTATGAATTGATCACGCAGTGTTTATCTCTTTTTTTTATATGAATCTATAGCCTCATACTGTTTAGGCCATTATATTTGGATGCTAAAGCGCAATGCAAAATGATTTGAGAGATCCGTTGTTAAAGACTAAGGTTGAAAAAATGTCAAGTTTTTTCTGATTGGTCGCAACCTCAAAATGAATTTTCATAGTCATTTTTACGCTAGTTTAGTTCCTAATTTTGCTGTTTAAAGACTTTTTCCAAAATAAGACTGACTGTTTTGAACTGCAATTAAACTGCAGAGTGCAAACAATTTTTTTTGCTTTTCTATTTCGTTCTCTTTTACTTAACAATTAAAAACTGTTTAGGCCTAAATTTTTTTGGAAACTTTTGGTATAGGGTATCTTTTGGAGGAATTGCTTGCTAGATTTTGGTTCCAACATTAAATAGCCAATTTGTTTTTGTCTTAATTTTTTTGTTGTTTCTTCAAGAAAATAATTTTGTACTTAGCTTAAACACGTCTCGTGAATTGATTTAAAATAGTAAAAAAAATACTGAAATATGACATCGCAAACAATATCAGCAGACTTCGCGAAAATATCCAATTTTACTAAATTAATTACAGAAATTCACAATTGCAGTAGGTTTATGGCTGATGATATACTTAGATCTGAAATACATCGCTTTCGAAAATGTTCCATTAACTCGATCAGGTTTGTAGTTAACGGCTTTGAAAATTTAAATGTCTAGAAAAGGTATCTATAAAATAACAATCAAAAGCTATAAAATGACAATATATAAAATGACAATCTATAAAATGATAATTTTCTCGTTTCAACTTTTAAGGAGTTTGTCGAATTTTCACATAACAGCGCAGCGCAGTTGTTAAAATTGCGGTTACCAACAATTAAAACAAATATTTCGACAGCAACCTTTTGCCAATGTGATTTTTGGATTTGCACTTACATTATCTTGACCAGAAATCTGACACACTCTCCTAAATATTAAATCTACACCCTCAACTAGCCCAACACAATATTTTTTAAGAAGAATTTTATATAAGCACAATATGCACATGTATGAACACTTTTACTGATTTTTCTCAAAATTTAAGAACTAAATCAAAACAATTAATGGCTGCCTTAGCAATTAGCATGGAAAAAGTAACGACCTTACGAACACAAACAAAATTTAAAATCAAAAAAGTCAAATTCTTATAAATTTATGAATTATTTCAGAGTCTAACTTTACGATAACTTCATCACATTGAAAACTTATATTAATTTACTCAACTCGATGCTTTCCAGAACCCTACGTATAATGTTTAAAGTCAAACAACTATTTGCAAAAAATTATCTACTTCTTTTGCTCAATACGCTCTTTTTAGTTTATTTTAACAACCATGAGATTATTCGCTCTCAAAGTTTAAAGGTCTCAAAAAGTTATCAAAATAATCAAGTAACACATCAATCAAAAAGCTATTGGGAGTTCCTGACAGTTTTTCACTTGTTATGAAATAACGTAGAGCGATATCTAAAATTCCAGCGACTTTATTACGTCAGTCAAACTTAACACTAACCACGGTCAAAAATATGCACGCATTTTACAGCTATTTCTATTTTGAGAACGCTATTTAGCAGTGCGACCCAACAGCCAACATATTAGATATTGCACAGTATATTAATTGTATTACATGCATTAGTCAGCTCGAAAGCTTTCTTACAGTAACAAAATTGTTCAAAAACTTTGAAGAGCAAGTAGAAGATTTTTTCAACGTAACCAGTGACAGTTTTATAAAAAACTCGGTCATCCAGTTTAAATTTAACAAACCCATTAAACTCAAGTACTTCAAGCTAACGTTTTAAATGCTGGAGGAATCCCACAAGTTTGACTCCTCTACTTTTCTATGATACCAATCAATTGCGAGAATTCATCTTACAGTCTAAAGGTTCATTTAAGGGCTAATTGTCTAACATGGCAATGCCAAGTTCGGCATGTTTCATCTTTTCTTTTATTAGCCTATCGGTACTCTTAAAATTTGATAATTATGTCTAGCTGGAGTACTTCGTAATAAAGATATTAAAATTTTAAGGAGTCCATTTGGCATGGTCTCCTCAATGTGGCCCACCAAGTTTTGTTATCTATCTTTAAAAGATTTAACTATATTATTAACCTATCCAATAGACTTAATTTGTTCAGCTTTTGTAGTTAGTGGGGGAGGTGTCAACATAATTGGAGGACCCCTATAGCATGAGATCAATATTTTTTCATATTATAGTTTTACCTATCTTTAAAATTTTATTTGTCTAGCTTGAGTGGTAAAAAATTTTGAAGGACTCTTTGGAGGACGACTATCCAATTGCAGCACCTAACCATATTTTATTCACCTTTTCTGATTTTCTTTTTTTTTACATTTACCTATTCTAAAAGTTTCATGTGTCTAGCTTGAATGGTTGATCGTTTGAATTTTGAAGGATCCAATTGAGGGAACCCAAATTTGGTGCCTCAAATTTTACTTTTTCTTCATGTTTATTTGCCTATCCTGAAAATTTGATGTACCTATAGCACAACAATTAAAAAGTTTGAATTTTGGCATCCTCGTTTGAGGGACACCCTCATTGTGGTACCCCTGAATTACTGTCACATTTTATCTTTAACTTATATTTATCTATTCTGAAAATTTCATGTGTCTAGCTTGAATGGTTGATCGTTTGAATTTTGAAGGACCCAATTGAGGGACTCCCAATTTTGGTGCTTCAAATTTTGTGAAATTTTATCTTTTCATGCTTATTTGCCTATCCTGAAAATTTGATATACCTATAGCTTATAAACAATTAAAAAGTTTGAATTTTGGCGGCTCCTTATGGGGGGTACTTTCCCTTTTGGAACCTCCAAATTTTGTCAAATTTTATCTTTCCTTTATATTTGCTTACCTTAAAAACTTCATCTGTCTAGCTTAAAAGGTTAAAACGTTTAAATTTTGGAGAGCCCCGTTTGGGGGGACCCCATTTTGGTACCTCCGATTTTTTTTAGATTTAGTTTATTTTTAATATCTACCCATTCCGAAAATTTGATCCATCTAGCTTTAAGGGTTTAAAAGTTTAAAAGTTTGGTGGCCTCGTTCGAGGGTGACCCCCATTTTGGTACCCTCAAATTTTCTCCAATTTCTCCATATTTGCCTATCCCGAAAAGTTTATGCGTCTAGCATAAGAGGTTAAAAAGTTTAGATTTTGGTGGCCCCGTGTTGGGGACCCCCCATTTTGTTACCCCCAAATTTTGTCAAATTTTATCTTTTGTTTATGTTTAGTTACCTTAAAATTTTGTGAGCATAGCTTGAAAGGTTAAAAAGTTTGAGTTTTTGAAGGCCTGTTTGGGCGCAAATCCCTATCGTGGCACTCCCAATTTTTGTTACGTTTAGTTTATTTTTAATATCTTCCCATTCCGAAAATTTGATCCATCTAGCTGTAAATGTTTAAAAGTTTAAATTTTTTGGGCCCGATTGAGGGGATCCGCTCAACCTGGCACCCCCAATTTGTGTCCGGCACGAGTCCTTCCTGATATCTTCAATCGCTCAAACTTTGAATACAGTGCCTTCAGCAGTTTAAAAGCCTTCAGCAGTTTAAAAGCCTTCAGCAGTTTTACAGTGCCTTCAGCAGTTTAAAAGCAGATAGCTGGAAAAGAAGAAAAAAAAAGTAAGAAAAAAGATGAAAAAGCAGAAAAATAGTATTCATAGTTTGGGGTAAGCGAACATATAACGAAAAGAAAGGCGATTGATAGTGTGCTCAAAAATCCCAAATCATTTTCCATATCAAAATCGGTATTTTCCGAGATACAATTAATATTGGTTAGCAAATTTGTCCACTTTCTGGCCCGTAAAATCTTGGTCACATAACTGAGCGCCTCCAAACTTGGTTTGCATAAACCATTTATAAGCACCCACATTGTGTATAAATTTCAGCTTTGCACGCCAAGTGGTTTTCTGGTTATAGGCGAATTAATAAATTTTCAAGCCAAAAATTGCCGTTGTTTTGTGTCTCAATTCACAATCACGTGACTAGCCTCCCCTAAATTGGTGCATATGACGCTTTCATTAATTCCAGAGGTTTCAAAAGTAGTCAGAAACAATAGTCAAGGAAAAGTGTTGTTACTGACGATCAAATGTTGTGCAAGTAGAGTGGAAAGTACTGAACCACTTAACTAAGCAAGTAAAAGTACAAAGTAAACAAATTTTTAAGCTACTCAAGTAGCCAAGTACAAAATTTTTTTTCGCAAGACTCTTGTGTTTTCTGCATTGTGGTTTATGAATGCTGCTAAATACCATGTATAAATATATGGTATCGCGCATTAAAACGAGAGCCTAAACCATATAACTCCCCAAAAGTTACTGATTTTTGAATGCGGACGTATCAGTAGTTATCAGTACTATAAACGGCTCCTTCGTTAATCGTACCAAAAGCATATGGATGTGGTAGTACAGTATTTGAATTATAACACTTGATAGCAGTAACGCAACATGGTTAGTTGGCTACTAATACTAATCACCAAGCTGTGTCCTGTCCTCGCTAGATAATTGCTATGACTTGCGATGTCGTCAATTCGTCATATATAAAACCTGTGCAATTTATTCAGTAAACACTAGAGAACAATGGAACACCAAAATGAATTTAAAAGCTTAAAACACTAACTTACCACTAAAACCATTCAAAGCTAAAACAATGGAAACTCATTAATTTGATTACCATTTATTACTAAACTAAAATACCTTAAAAATGTTGACATTTTCTGTGAGCTTATGTAATAACAATTGAGTACTGAAAGTTTGGGACCTTTAGCTAAATTTTGGGATCATTTAAATACATGTTCCAAATGACCACCATTTTGTCTGAGGCATTCTTGAAGCCGGCAAGCAAAGTTATAAATCACTCCGGCACATTCTTCTTTTTTTATTTCACAAATGTTCAGCGTAATGGCCTATTTTAATTCAGCGATAGTTTTGGAATTATTTTGATAAACTTTATCATTTAACAAGCCCTACAGGTAGAAATCTGGGGGACTGAAGTCAGGCGAATGTGGCGGCCATTCTGTATCATGCCGCCTGCTATTCAAACAATTAGAGAATCGATCGTTGGTCAAGGTGATATTCGCTGTATGTGGAGTAGCTACTTTCTGTTGGAACCACTTCACATTTTAATTTATTCCCTGTTGTGTTTCAAGATCCATCCACTCATCCAGAACATGCTATTTTACCAGACGGCACAGTTCGTACAGTTACAATACAACTACAAGGTTTTGAGCATCATCAGCAATTTTGTAGGAAAACATCACGTAGTACAAATACGTATACGTTTAATGTGGCCGTTGAGTCAGCATGTTTTCCCTGAAAACACTTAAACGGCCACACCCCAAAGACTAGAAAAAGTCAAGGGCTGGTTATGAAGCAGAGGCCTTCAGTCTGCATACAGTTCTGAAGAAGATTTCTAGTCAGTTGATAAGCGTGTTGCAGCATAGTATATGGAACTATCTATAGAAAAACCCATCAACCACCTACGTAACCTTCCCTGGCCTCGCACTACGTCACTGCTCTCTCTCTTCTTCTTATCAATTACTCGGACAGCTACTTCAGCCGCTAGTTTTGCTTACATCTTGTGTGCCTGCATGTGTACGTTGAAGAGTGTGATTGATTAGGCCTATACATTGTGCATACTGATCAACTTGTGTTACAGGTGCAGCAACCATGCAAATAAAAATCGCTTTTCTGTCCAATTGTCCTCAATATCCTTTGCATGTCTTAAAAAGGGCATTCAGGTCGGAAATTTCTTTGCTCGATTTTCTCTCAAAAAATTTTGACAGATCTGAAGACCAACTTTACCAAATTTCATCTTTATACGACCTTTCGTTCCTGAGATATAACGAATTAGATTTACCCTTAGAAATGCTTTTTCCCCTTAGAAATTTTGCCAGGGTTGCCAATTAGAAACAAAATTTCAATAATTGACTGCATGTTCTTGATTCTCCATAAATATTTTGCGGCAGAGTTATTGTAAAACAAAGTACAGGTTTAAAACAGTAAAATCAGCTAGCTGCTTTTCAACAAACGTAAGCCAGGTTTCCCAAAGTTAATCTTTTGTCACAATACTGATAAAATGGGAACACTAAAGTAAGTGGAAAACGGCTAATTTTGAACTGCAATATCTTAAAAACGGAGAGACGTACTAGAAACTTCAAATTTGGTGAGAATGCATTTCAGGCTTATCCCAGCATTTTGGTTAAGAGTGAAAAACTTTCCTTGAATTCCCTTTTAACGTCTGACGTTGTGTCGCTACTTCCTCTTCCTAACTTTACGTGTTTTATTGTGTTACTATATGTCTTCGCTATTGTTGTGGTGGTCAAGAATAAAAAATGAATGAAAAAAAAAAGAAGCATATGAAAGTATTGGCATGTTTTTTTTAGAAATAAATTAATTAGGTGTTAATGCCCCCTTAATTACAAATGGGGCTCAAAGTGAGAGTGATGCCAAACAATATGTTAAAAGTTTGGCGTGATGAACGAACGAGTGGTGTATTTTGGCGTTAAATAGCAAACACACTAAAACATAGCACAAAAATATATAAAATTGGGTCTAAATCATTAATGGCGGGGAGGTTGCGAAAAGACTTTGCGGTCATCTAGTCAAGCAACCATCCAAATTTTGTTACCGGTGTATACCGATGTTATATCCTAAAGTAACAATAACGATAAAAAAAAAACAGAAAAAAAAGAATATCATTATTAATTGGTCAAATTACTACAAGATTGAATCGTTACTGTATGAATTATTTGTCATTGTGCACATCTGGTAAAGCACAGACTCTTTGTTTAGTAGACTAGAAACAGACGCGTGGAGAAAAAGAGAAGAGCATTGAAGAAACAAGGAGTGCTCTTGTTGCGAAGTTTTTTTGCGGTCACGCGTATTCGACTGATTTAATTGGACATATTTGTAGAATGAGTGAATCGTGAAGAAAAAAGTTTCACTGATTGGACGAATCGACATATTTTAGAACAAATATTTTAGAAGAAAAAAAGACAAAACTGTCAGTTTCCAGTCTACTAATAAAGAGTCTATGGGTAAAGTGATATCAAATGATTGATGGGATGAATGATCAAAAATCTGGATGACAAATTCACCTACATACACTGCGGTGAAATCTCTGGTGGAAACATGAGCGAAAAGGACGACAAAGGCCAGGCCAAACATAGAGCGTGGGGAAGCACAATGATTAAAACAAAAGAAACTGCTCAAGATGTTTTTCCCAGAAAAAAAAAGCAGCTCTGAAGTACAAAACAGAGAAGAAGAAAAACCTTTGTAAAAGAGAGTAATGTGTCAGACAAAATTGAAAAATTTAGAAAAGTTAAAGGGACATTAAACGTCAATTTAACTCATTTATTGTAATTAAAGATTTTAAACTACTAGCGTTTCCTAACTGTTTTCTTAGACAAAGTTTTACTCTCAAAATAGCAATACATCAAACTACTTTAGCTTAAATTATCACGCAGTAGGCTATGCTGGCCTACCAGTCTAGCCCTGTTTTTTGGTTCTTTCCAAGCGCAGCAAATCGCATATACAGTATGTTTTGCTGAAAGGTAACTAATTCAAACTAATAAGTGTATTTTTATATTTGAAAAGCATTTTGCCTCATCAAAGTCAGAACAGATATCGTGTGAGCAGCAGCCTATCCAACTCCGAGACCTACAATTTAGCAAAGGTCGTTTGAAACAACTAATGCAAATTTGATCTTGCCACAGCCGAGTTTTTTCTCGCTATTTCAAAGTCTTAAAACCGTTAAAGCTACGTAACGTCAACAATTTAGAAAAAAATGTTGGTATTCAAATAATTTCCAGTGTTAATTCCCGGCGCATTCAAAATTTTGGTCAATTTTA
This sequence comes from Trididemnum nubilum, assembly GCA_963965965.1. NCBI lineage: Eukaryota > Metazoa > Chordata > Ascidiacea > Aplousobranchia > Didemnidae > Trididemnum > Trididemnum nubilum. The sequence continues at coordinate 28,229,023 of OZ014487.1, forward strand.
ACCGTTGGCCTACAATTTTACAGGAGAGTAAATCATATTCAAACTAAAAGTAAATAACACAGTTATATCATGGTTTAATTTAGCCGTATCTTTCAGCAACCGCTGAGCATTGAGAACTTACTGCGAATTTCGGAAATATGTTATTTACTTTTACGTCATTCATTGGAGCCAATTTAAATGCATTTTAAGTTAATTGCAGAAGCAGATTTAGAAATAAACTTCCATATTTTTTATTTTTCAAGTATTACTTTTATTTTCATGCTGTGCAGACAATATAGATATATACAACTAACAAAAGACGTATATAAAATACATGATCTTTTTCGAAAACTCTTCAGCAGCATTTATTGCTATTTCCATATTCGTAGTATCAATATAACTTTTACTTTCTTTGTGGCAACTCCTTTTTTAGGTGGATAGATAGACGTTTATTTTGCATTTCCAAATTACTTTACAGACGCAAACATATTTGTTTAAACCTAAACGTAGCAGGCAGCTGCAAAGGACCTTTTGGTCATCGAGTCGAGCAGCCACCCACTAAATATATTGTAGGTATAAACAAAACCCTCTGACACAAAACGAACTTGGTGGTTCCACAATGTACAGTTAACCATTTGAGCTTATTGCTTTCTCCAAACAAACGGAACAAACTTTCACTCGGTCATACGCTTAAACGTATATTCTTGATTTTGAAGATATTTAGTCAGCAAAAGCTTTCCAAATAACACAAATAATTTTATATTCAAAAATGAAATGCAGCAAGTTGTTTGTTATTCTTTACAAGATCAGAATTTTTCTGTATTTTTTTTTAAATGTGAAAAACAAGCGTAAATTACCGGTGCATATAAGTTTCAATATTTTATTCTTTTTTTATTTTCTTAGAAACAGGAAAAACATAAAACTTCATATGTATACCACAAGACAATTTTTAAACACAGGTACTTAACTTACACGCACTTGCAAAATTTGCAATGGCAGGAAATCAAATTGTTACCCCTGCAAGTTTTAGTCCGATTCCTACCGCTACGCCATCAGCAAATGCCGATTTTTATTGTTTAACCTTGTCTTAAATTATGAGCAGCTTGCGCCATCTAGAGTTTAATCCAAATTGGAATTTAATATTTCGCATTTAGTACATACTATAAAAATCTTAAAGCAAAGTTGTAAAAAGGTTTAATTATTTTATATTAAACCTCGCAGGGCAAATTCTGAAATTAGAAACTTACAAATATTATTCTATTTCTTGTTCAAAATCATTGATTGGATAAAACTTTGTTAAAAATTGTAGATTATATTTGGTATCCAATCTGATTTTGGTCTGGCTGATATGGCACTATGAGTCAAAACATTTTAGCTTGTGCTAATTCGATGCAGACCCGGCGCCACGGGGGGCATTTCGGGGCCGTGCCCCCCCAAATCAGTTGTTGTGCCCCCCCAAAGCGCTGTGTGTGCCCCCAATCATGAGAAAAGTACCGTAAAATTGTGAGAAAGACCTGAATTTTGGGCGGAAAAAGAGGTCCAGTCCGAGCGAAGACCTTTTTTTTTTCTTTGGTCTTCACTTAATTTTGGGCAGAGAAACAGGTCCAGTCTGAGCGGAGACCTTTTTTTTTGGTCTTCACCTAATTTTGGGCGGAAAAACAGGTCCAGTCTTAGCGAAGACCTCTTTTCGTTTTCGTCTAGACTTCCTTCGTGATCCCGTACGATTATTGTGCCCCGAAAGCAAGCTTTGTTTTTGGTCTTCATCTGAGTTTGTGCCCCCCCAATTATTGTTTTTGCCCCCCCAGTCACGCTGCTCTGGCGCCGGGCCTGGTTCGATGTCAGATCTGAATTTGATCTGGCAGTGTGGACTGAAATGACGTGTAAGCTGGGGCCACTTCGGTATCCAATCTAGTGTTGATCTTGCATTATGGATCAAACCATTTTAGCTTCTTCATACGTATACCAAAAGATAATTTTTAAACAGAGGTATTTAACTTACACGTACTTGCAAAATTTGCAATTGCAGGGAATCAAACTTTACCCCTACAAGTTTCGATCCGATTCCTATCGCTACGCCATTGGCAAGTGCTAACATTTTATTGCTTAACTTTGTCTTAAAACTATGTGCAGCTTGCGCCATCTAGAGTTCAATCCAAACTGGAATATGATACTCCGCCTTTAGTGCATATCATAAGAAAGGTTAATGCGAAGTTGTACAAAAGTTTAATTATTTTATATTAAACCTTGTAGCGCAAATTATTCAGCTAGAACCTACAAATATTATTATATTTTTTGTTCAAAATTATTGAGTGGATAATGATGTTTAAAACTTTTGCTAAAAAATTGTAGGTTATGTTCGGTATCTGATTTGATTTTAATCTAGCCGAAAAGGCATTATGGGTCAAAATATTTCAGCTCATACCAGTTCGATGTCACATCTGAATTTGATCTAGTTTTGTCGATTGAAATGTGTAAGCTTGGGCCACTTCGGTATCCAATACGTGATTTTTCTGGTTGAAATGTTTAAGCTTAAGCCACTCGGTATCCAATCTCATGTTGATCTGGCATTAGAACAAACCATTTTAGCTTGAGCCACTTTTCGGTCTGATCCAATTTTGATTTGGTATTTTGGGTAGAAATTCGCAAGTTTGATCTACTTTCGCATCCGATCTGGTGCAGATCTGGCAATATAATGCAAGACATTTTAGCTTGCACCGTGTCAGCTTTGATTTTTACCTGGCATTATAGGAGGAAATGTTTAAGTTTGAGCCACTTTGGTAACCGATCTGGTGTTGACCTGGCATTAAAGCGCAAAACATTTTAGTTTGAGCCAATTGGGTGTCAGATATGATTTGGATTAAGCATTATGCGTTGAAGCGTTCAATTTAAATCAATTCGGTGATCTAGTGTTGATCTGGTTTGTTGATTGAAATGCGTAAGCTTGAGCGATATCTGTATATGATCTGATGTTAATCTGGAATTATAGTGCAAAATATTTTAGCTTAAGCCGGTTCGGTGTTAGAACTAGTGTTGATCTGGCATTATGAATTGAAATGTGCTTGAGCCTTGAGCGACTTTTTGTATTCGATCTGATTTTGATTTGGCATTGTAAGTCAAAATGATGTAGCTTGAACCAGTTCCAAGTCAAATTTGATTTTGATATAGCTTTATGAATTAAAGTGTGTAAGTTAGAGCCACCTCTGTATCAGATCTGAGTTTGATCTGATATTATGGGTTAAAAATTAAAATATTTAACCTTGAGCAACTTCAGAATCCGATCTGATGTTGATCTGGCGTTATAGTGCAAAGCATTTTAGCTTAAGTCACTTCGGGATCAGATCTGGAGTTGATCTGGCGTTATAGGTCAAAGCATTTCAGCTTGTGCCACTTTGGTGTCAGGTCTGATTTAGATCGAACATTATGGGTGTAAAATGTGTAAACTTGAGCCTTTCGGTATCCGATCTGGCATGATAATGCAAAACATATTAGCTTGAGCCACTTTGGTGTCAGATCTGATTTAGATGGGGCATTATGGGTTAAATGTAACAGCTTGGGTCACTTCTGTATCAGATCTGATGTTGATCTAGCATTACTGGTCAAAAAAAAATTAGCCTTAATCTAGTTCCTTTTCTACTAAGATTTTGATCTGACATTATGTGATGCAATGTGAAAGCTCGAGCCACTTCAGAATCAGATCTGACGTTGATCTGGCATTATAGGTCAAAACATTTCAGCTTAAGCCACTTTGGTGTCGGATCTGATTTAGATCTGGCATTATGGGTTGAAATGTGCAAGCTCGAGCCACTTCTGTATCAGATCTGATGTTGATCTGGCAAAGTAGGTCAAAACATTTTAGCTTGAGCCACTTCTGTATCACATCTGATGTTGATCTGGCATTATAGGTTGAAACATGGAAGCTCGAGCCACTTCTGTATCAGATCTGATGTTGATCTGGCATTATAGATGAAAACATTTTAGCTTGAGCCACTGCAGGATCAGATCTGATTGTAATATGGCATTATAGGTGAAAACATTTTAGCTTGAGCCACTTCTCTATCCGATCTGATGTTGATCTGGCATTATAGATGAAAACATTTTAGCTTGAGCCACTTCTGTATCAGATCTGATTTAGATCTGGCATTATGGGTTGAAACATATTAACTCGAGCCACTTCGTTATCAGATCTGTTAGTGATCTGGCATTATTGGTAAAAACATTTCAGCTTGAGCCACTTCTGCATCAGATCTGATTTAGATCTGGCATTATGGGCTGAAACATGGAAGCTCGAGCCACTTCTGTATCAGATCTGATGTTGATCTGGCGTAATAGGTGAAAATATTTTAGCTAGAGCCACTTCAAGATCAGATCTGATTTAGATCGGGCATTATTGGCTGATACGTGTAAGCTCAAGTCACTTCAGAATCAGATCTGATGTTGATCTGGCATTATAAGTGAAAACATTTTAGCTTGAGCCACTTTAGGATCAGATCTGATTTAGATCTGGCATTATGGGCTGAAACATGGAAGCTCGAGCCACTTCAGTATCAGATCTGATGTTGATCTGGCATTATAGATCAAAAAATTTTAGCTTGAGCCACTTCAGACTCAGATCTGATTTAGATCGGGCAATATGGGCTGAAACATATTAACTCAAGCCACTTCTGTATCAGATCTGAGGTTGATCTGGCATTATAGGTGAAAACATTTCAGCTTGAGCCTCTTCTGTATCAGATCTGATTTAGATCGGGCATTATTGGTTGATACGTGTAAGTTCAAGTCACTTCTGTATCAGATCTGATGTTGATCTGGCATTATAGGTAAAAACATTTTAGCTTGAGCCACTTCTGTATCAGATCTGACTTAGATCTGGCATTATGGGCTGAAACATGGAAGCTCGAGCCACTTCAGTATCAGATTTGATGTTGGTCTGGCGTTATAGATAAAAACATTTTGGCTTGAGCCACTTCTGTATCAGATCTGATTTAGATCTGGCATTATGGGCTGAAACATGGAAGCTCGAGCCACTTTGGTATCAGATCTGATGTTGATCTGGCATTATAGATGAAAACATTTCAGCTTGAGCCACTTCTGTATCCAATCTGATGTTGATCTGGCATTATGGGCTGAAACATGAAAGCTCGAGCCACTTCTGTATCAGATCTGATGTTGATCTGGCATTATGGGCTGAAACATGAAAGCTCGAGCCACTTCTGTATCAGATCTGAGGTTGATCTGGCATTATAGATGAAAACATTTTAGCTTGAGCCACTTCTGTACCAGATCTGATTTAGATCGGGCATTATGGGCTGAAACATGGAAGCTCGAGCCACTTCAGTATCAGATCTGAGGTTGATCTGGCGTTATAGATAAAAGCATTTCAGCTTGAGCCACTTCTGTATCAGATCTGATGTTGATCTGGCATTATAGGTGAAAATATTTTAGCTTGAGCCACTGCAAGATCAGATCTGATTTAGATCGGGCATTATGGGTTTAAACATTTTAGCTCAAGCCACTTCTGTATCAGATCTGATGTTGATCTGGCGTAATAGGTGAAAACATTTTAGCTAGAGCCACTGCAGGATCAGATCTGATTTAGATCGGGCATTATGGGCTGAAACATGGAAGCTCGAGCCACTTCGGTATCAGATCTGATGTTGATCTGGCATAATAGGTGAAAACATTTTAGCTTAAGCCACTTCAGGATCAGATCTGATTTAGATCGGGCATTATAGACCAAAACAATTTGGTTTCAGCCAGTTCAGTATCAGATCTGATGTTGATCTGGCATTATAGGTCAAAACGGTTTATCCTGAGCCAGTTCCGTGTCAGATCTGGTTTTGATCGGGCATTGTGCATCCATACATTGTAGTTTGTGCCAGTTTGGTGCCAGATCTGATTTTGATCTGGCAAAGCCGGATTAAGTGGATGCCCGATTTTCCCAGGTGAAAACCAGACCTGGCCCAGATCACCTGGCTATCTGGGGTACTATACAAAAGCAGTATACCCAAACTTCAATGTTAGTAGGTAATCTAATCAAACGCATGAAGTTTTTTTTATTAGTAAGTACAACAATTTTTAATATTTGAAGTAAGCAGATTAGCAACCCAAGTAGATCCAAATCCAAGCGAAGTTGAGCAATGTCACAAATAATAATTTTGAATGCCTGAGATATAATTATTTGCTGTGTTTTTACGTGTATGTGACTGTTTCTTTTTCCCGCTTTTCTGATTTGGAATATTTGAGATGATTTCTTTCTAGTACATTCTACTGTCTTCTATTAGTCACCGGAATAATTAGTTGTTTACCATGCTTATTGCTAAATTTAGACTTGAAGTGTGTGACGTCATAATTATGTTATCATAAGCTCGTAGACTTTTTCTATTGTGAGTATCAAGGATTGTTTTGGAATATTCAATAACTTTTGCCGTAGTATGAATAGGCAGGTCGTTTTTCGTTCTAAATTCTAATATTCTAAGAGTGGTTGATTTTAGAAATTAGTTTTGTAGGCAGTTTTGCCGAGTTTGTGTGTCTGTGGTTGTCTTGTGTAGCCATATAGTGTGTGATCTGAATCTGGTCGATCGCGATTGTGTGTAAGGTGCGACCTGAACCTGGTCGGTCGTGGTTAGGTCTTGTACAATCTAAATCTGGTCGATTGCAAGAAGTTTTAATGGAGCGATTTTGCTTGGTGAGAGTGGTTTTGTGTTTCAATCTTACATAGAAGTTTTAATTTAAGATTGGTGTGCTGCTTTCTGAGATCAAAGAAGCTAAAGGAACTATCAACTGCCATTTTCGATTTGTCAATTAACATCTCAGTCGTTCTCTAGTTTTAGTCAACGTGTACAATTCTAGAGATTAAAGGTTTTACTCTAGCCAAGTATCAACGATCGCGACCAGCAACATCACTCCAAATTTGTTTTTTCCCTCTCTTGAAAATTCAGTCAAAATAAGCTGCAGCACGCAACCAAAAGCAAAAAAGAAAAGTTTAAACTTCGTCAATAGCAGACCTTAAAAACACTTCCGTTAGCGTTTCGTCAAATTTTAGCCCAAAAAGAGCCTTAAAAAGTGACAATTTTTGCCATTACGTTTCAAACCACCGCTTGGCAACTAAGGGATTTGGAACAAAAAATATCGTTGCATAGAATTACACTTACAACTCTTCAAGAAAATTAAATTGTACCATGAGCTTTCTTTTAAATGATGTTAAAAATCATGATAATTCTTGTAGCTTGGGATGACGAAGGGATTATTCTCAGGCTGCATTTACATGGGCGACTTTTAGCAAAGCTGGTAGCCAGGAATTTGGAATAAAGGAGGTGGGCTGTCTTGAAGGAGTAAAATCAAACTGAAGCAGTTTGCGTTTGGAATTGGAACAGTATTTTGCCCGAAATTAGGTGAAGACCAAAAAAAGAAAAAGAAAAAAAAGTTCTTCGCCCGTGCTGGGGTTGAGTTTTGCGACCAAATTCTCTTCAAGTACAGGATCAAAGCAGTCACATTCTTATTGCCCATGACAATGGGTGGGCTATTTTTGCTTTCAGAGCAAAAATTGGTCTCAAAAAAAATAATAAAAAGAGGGTATTTTGCATACTGTGCGTACCAATGGGGAGCCAAACTCCTCTACCCGCCGCCTCTGTCTACACTATTGCTCTTAGCTGTGAGAATTGGCATTTTGCCTTTTAATTCTTCCTCGATTGCTCTTGTTTCTTTCTTCGTCGATTTGAGAAAGAAAAAGGGTAAAATGCCGATTCTCGTAGCTAAAAGTCGCCTGGGTGAATGCAGCTTCAGATATATTCTATTCAAAAGGCCGTAGCCAAAAGGAAGCCGGCTGGGATAAAGGAGGTGGGCTTTTCCTGGAAATGCTTTAGCCTCCGTGGCAATGGTGCAATTAGTGGTTTAAGTCAAAAAAGGCAATCTTCACCGTATATTTGCTACGCCTTTCTATTAATTTTGGTGGATAAAACAGAAGATTTTTACCTTAAATTTCCTCTTTTTTTTGCCAGATAATGGTAAAAACCAAACCAAAGAAGATCTTCACCGAAAGTTTAATGCTTTTATTTGTGCCATTTTTATTTTTAGAAGACTTTTCCATTTTGTCGTTTGATTTTTTACAGAAATTTGTTGCACCTAGGGGCGGTTTTGAAAGATAAAGTTTTTATCACTAGGTCTTGCGATATGTATCAGTTTGTCAAACCGTTTCTCTTTAAAGCTTAATTTTTAAATTTAAAGATCTGCTAAGCAGAGGTGGAGTCCTCGAGGACACATTTTGAAGTGCTTGGCCTTGGCCTCGAAGCCTCAAGTCTTTGGCCTTGGCCTCGAAGTCTTAGGTCCTCGAAAATTAACTTGTCCTCGGCTCGAGGACAGCACTATTTTGGAACCGTTGAAATTTTGTTGAAAACGCCAGAAACCTCGCGGAAAATTTGTAAATACCTTTTTTATTTTGCGCAATTGGAGCGTAGGCTTAGCCAAGCGGGCCTCCCCCCCCCAATTGAAATTTCATCAATGACAAAAATGTGACAAAAAAGCCTATTGTTTCTTCAGTTTCAGTTTCTTTTTAGCGTTTTTCGTTTACACCAGTAGCGAACAACAATACTGAAGACCAAGGGCCCCGGGACCCCTAAAATCAATTTTTGCCAGCCAATTTAAACGTAAATCTGGAAGAAATGGATAGTTTTCATCCTAAAAGTTGCTATCTCAGGATCACATTTAGCCTTTTTATGAAAGTAATGCATTAACCAAGGCCGGATTTACCACAATATGGCGCAGTACCAGCTAAGGGCTCAGCGCTCAAATCTTTAGACTTTTTATGGTCTTTACTTACATTAATTTGGCAGAAAGATGTTGCGAAAATCTCCAAAGTGCCAGGGACCCAGCACGATGGAAATCCGGATCGGCAATAACATGGCCAGTAGCGTAGCCGGGGGCGGGGGGGGGGCTATATCCCCCCCACTGACCTGTCAACCAAAATGCAGAATAAAAAAAAAAACAACACGTTTTTAGCTCTTCTGAGACTGTCTTTTGCACTGGATATGACTAAAAAGTGATTTAAAGCATTTTTTAAAACATATATTCAGAGGGGGGGGGGGCTAATTTGTCAAAAATTAAAGTTACCAATCAATGAAAACTTTAAAAAATGCCCAAAAATAAGCAATCAAATTTGATCGCTAGTGTAAAAACGCCAAACATAGGTTTTATCAACAAATATATTATTAATTCAGGAATAAAGGGGGGGGGGGGGGGGGGTACTCAGTGTTAGTTAATTGCCAATCACTTCTGTCAAATATCTTTCCATTAGCCCCCCCCCCCCCCCGATTATTTTTTTTATAAAATACAGACGAAATAGATTACTCCGTGTGAGTTTTGTTGAATAATAGGATTTTAGGATTTACCTGCATGTAAACAAGAGAACTGCAATGTTATCATTAGCCACTTCCCACATAGCCTGATAATGCAACCAGTTGAATCATGTTGCGCTGGTCATTTCTATGCCACGTTTTAAAAGCATTATTTTTTATTAAAATAGCTCTAAAATTAAGTTATATTTGCAAAAAAATGCAAAATTTGCGAGCGCTGGGGGCTCCGCCCCCAAACCCACGTGCCTCCGGCGGCTGGGGGCTTTGCTCCCAGACCTCTAAAACAGCTCCCCCCATTGCGAATTTCTGGCTGCGCGCCTGACACATGGTTAGTAAGCGAAACTACCCATCTATTGTACTATTTTTCAATAACAATTCCTAAATTCACCTCCACCTCGCCAGTTTTTACGCACTAAATACTTTTTTAAAAAAATAGCCATGGAAAATGCTGATTGAACAAATCGTTGAACTTCAGTAAAGGGAGCCTGGGCCCCCTGGCCTAACATGCACTTCTATAACTGGCTATTTTCATGACAAAACAAAAATCTCTTAGGAAAATCTTCGAGTGGGTTTTCATTTACTGCTAAAATGTTGCACGAGTCAATGAACCTTATTTCCCCCTACCTGGAGCAAATCACGTACAATTAAACTTTAACACCAAAATGCATCACGTTAAACGTGTTTTGAACTTAAATTGCAATTAGAAGGAGGATTAAACAATTTAATTTTTCTAATTGGCTTTCAAATGTCAAAAATCTAGTGCTTTCAAATGGTTCCAAACATGTGCGAAGTGTGATTCAATGGCATTAAAATAGCTTATTTTACCAAAAAATTACAAAAAATTGCCCAAAAGCTGGGGGCTTCGCCCCCAAATCCCCGTCTGTGATACGTTTGAGTTACACTGGCTTTCTTAAAACGTCTCCAAAGAAACGTATTTGCACTTTTCAACTATATTAGTTGAGGCCCTCTCCCTTTGCAAAATCCTGGTTAAGTGAAAAACAGGCAAATTTTTGATGACGTCATTGCATGTGATTTGTGGTTTAAGCCTCCCCAATCAAAAATTCTGGCTACGCCTTTAAATTGGAGATTGCCTGAAAAACTTTTTTGAAGACCTTTTTTTTTGGAGAACACTTGCGGCTGTGTCCTTGGTCCTTGGCCTTGGCCTCGAGCATTCCTGTCCTTGGCCTAGAGAGGGTCTGTCCTCGGAAAGGCTGTCCTTGGCCTTGGCCTCGGATTTTTTTTGTGTCTTTGGCCTCGAGCCTTGTGTCCTCGACTCCACCTCTGCTGCTAAGGCTTGCCAATCAGAATCGTTTTGTGTTTTCTGCAGGGTAACGATGCGGAGTATTATAGCCAACTTCAATAACGTGTAGGAGAGCTATGCCAAACCCTCCCAATCCCTTTCTCCTTCTGACAGCTGAGCACTTGATTCACTGATTTTTAATGAAATTTATTATTATATTGAATAAAGAAAAATGTAGAAAAAAAAACGAAGTAGTCTCAAATAAGATGTAAAGACCAATTCAGGACCTTTCTTCCAATCTACAAGACTGTTCCCTCGCAGTCAATAGTCAAATCCATCAACAAAGATAAAGAAGAAGGGAAGGTAAGGGATTGCAAAACGCAATTTACCTAAGTTAAGCAGCATTTAACTCGTATCACCAAAAACTGACGCTGTTCACTTGACTCATTTTTTGTCATAAGTGTAACGCGTGGGCCCAGCCCCCCCCCAATGAAAATACCACCAATGATAAAAAATTATCACAACATAGCATAGCGATGTTTAGTTGCAGTTGTGGACGACGAGGGAGCCTCGGAGCCCCTAACTAACAATCAGGAGTTCCCACGGCCTCTAACAAACAACCTGGAAGCCCCTAGCTGACAACCAGGGGTCCCCAAAACCCCTAGCTGACAACCAGGGTAGCCCAGGGGCCCTAACTAACAACCAGGGGGCCCCGGGGCCAGTAACTGACAAACGGGGGCTCCGTGCCTCTAACTGACAACCAGGGGCCCTGGGGCCACTAATTGACAACCAATAGTCCCCAGGTCTCCTAACTAACAACCAGGGGGCCCCTAACTGACAACCAGGGGGCGCTTGGGCCCCTATCTATACAACCAGGGGGGCGTAGGGCCCCTAACTGACAACCAGGGGGTCATGGGCCCCTAACTGACAGACAAGGGGGCCCAAGGCCCTAACTTACCACCAGAGTGCCCTGGGGCCCCTAATCGACAACCAGGGGCCCCCAGAGCCCCTAACTGATAACCAAAAGTACCGGGCCAGGGGCCTCGTAATTCAACTTTTTAACAATTTATATACAAAATCTGTGAGAAATCTAAAAGTTTTGTGCTGAAATTTGCCACCCAAGGGCCTCGTTTAACGTTATAATGAACTTAATGCTATAACACAGGCGGTAATGCAAACCCCCAATTGAAATACTACCACTAATGAATATAATGAGAGCATAGCCAGTATGTTGTCGTTGTCCGGAATTGCAGTTTCTTTAATTTAGGATTTACGCGTACAAAAGTAACTAATAGTAATGACGACCACGTGTCCACGTCATAATACTGTCATGCAATTCCTGGAGGTTTTAAAAAACTGTCCAGTGACTTGACTCGAGTCTTCCACGCTAAGGAAAATAGTGACTTTATTTGCTTTAAATGTTTTTTTATGAAAGAGCTTTAAGGGTGCAATCTTATCTCAAAATCATAGCCGTAGCCATGGGGGTGGCATAGGGGGCCCGGGCCCCCTCAATTGAAATGCCACCAATGACAAAAATTTAACAAAAAAAAAACTTGTCCCTTCATTTTCAGTTTCTTTTAGCATCTTTGCGTACAACAGTAATTAACAATAAATAATATTGACGACCAGGGGGCCCGGCGCACCCCCTTAATTCATTTTTTTCCAACCAATTTAAACGTATAATCAGGGTGAAATCAAGAGTTTTTGTCCTAAAAGTTGCTACCTCAAGCCCTCATCTCAACTTTTTGTGAACGTAATGCAATAACAAGCGCCGTATTTGCCATATGGCACAGTGCCAGGGCCCAGCGCTCAGATAGTAGTACTTTTTTTGGTCTTCACTTATAGTTGGCAGGAAGATGTTGCAAAAATCCCCTAAGTGCCAGGGACCCTGCGCAATGTAAATCCGGCCCGCAAATAACATTTTTAGTAAGCGTAACCATCTATTGTACCATTTTTCAATTACGATTCACCTCTACCTTGCCAGTTTTTACGCACAAAATACTTTTAAAAAAATAGCTAGGGGAAATGCTCATTAAACAAATTATTGAATTTCAATGCCCCTGGCCGTACATGTACTCCTATAACTGGTTAACTACATGACAAAACAATAACTTTGTAGGAAAATCTTCGAGCGGATTATTATCTACTGCTAGAGTATTCCAGGAGGCGATGTGCCTTACTTACCCCTACATGAACCAAATCACTTACAATTAAAATTTTACACCATAATACAAGATTTTAAACGTGTTTTGGACCTAAATTGCAAGTAAAAAGAAGATTGAACAATTAAATTTTTTGATTGGCTTTCAAATGTTAAAAATATAGTTCTTTGAAATGGCTGTGAACACGTACGAAATGTGATCCAACGGGATTAAAATAGCTTTTTTTTCCAAAAACGTACAAAAATCGCCCAGCGGCTGGGGGCTTTGCCCATAGACCCACATCTGTGGTTCGTCTGAGCACACTTGCTAATTCAACACGTTTCCTAAGTTAGACATTTGCTCTTTTTAACCATTGTTTTTTGCCCTTTCTCTTTACCAAAACCCTGGTTAAATTCCAACAGGCTGCAGCTTCAGATCTTCGATTCTACGATATGTTTGCCCCACAAAAAGTTTCTTTTTTGAAAATTTTTGATGACGTCATTGCATGTGATTTGTGGTTTGGGCCCCCCAATCAAAAATCCTGGCTACGCCTATGTTTTTTGTCAGTACTGAGCTCTCAGGTTCCATAAGCACGTTTAAATAGTTTCAAGCAGTAAAAGCATTGGAATCGCCCTTGTCTAGCATCAAAGGCCGGAAATTAACAAACAAAGGTTGTCAGCAGCTACTTCTACAGTCGTCTCGAAAAACAAATACGGTAATGCACAAAAAGAAACTTTCTAAAACAACAATTCTAAATATGCGCTAATTAGCCTCTGAAGGTCCTTGAAGATGCACCTTTGAAGATGATTGTGGTCTTTGAAGATACGCTAATTAGCAGATTATTTTTAACAAAGGATTCTAATTACTCTGTAATTTAACTTAAACACCGATTAGACAATGACAAATAATCTTTTCGATTTAAGTCGCAAGATTGAGAAAACCAATAATTAATCAGACAGACACAAATGCCCAACATAGATTTAAAATTGGGTCTTCAGTCATTAGTTGAAAAGTAGGGCAGATTATTTTTTATGATTTTAACAGGCGGCACTAGCCCAAAGTGGGGGGGGGGCACCAAAATAGACTGAACTTTTGCACATAAAAACTGATGTTTTACGGCTGCAAATTATGCACTATGTAAAAAATTTTGTATTTCATGTCTGAAAAAAAACACGAATAAGGCCGGCAGGATTTCTTGACTCGTTTCGCATGCGGCCCATTTAATCGTCAGAAAAATCCGTCAGCAGTGTTCAGTAAATGCGACCAGAAGCGCAACCACGATTTTGCTAAGAGGGAGGGAGTGAGGAAACTTAAACCAAAAATGATTTTTTATTGTACAAAAATTGTCTAATTTAGACCCGTGCTGAACAAATTGATGTTACTCAACCGTATCACAGAGGGTGCCTGAAGGCAGAGCCCCAAGCCGATGGGTAATTTTTGTGATTTTGCGGCAAAAAATAGCGATTTTAACTCCATTTCAATCACTTTTTGCACGTGTTTAAAACCATATGAACAACTACAGTAAATTAAAAATTAGAAGTCATTAAAAGAATTAAATAGCCTTGCCCCTTAAATTTTCTTTATACAGTACTTTTAAACGTCTAAACGCTTGTATTTTGGAGTTAAATTTTCTAATGGACTTGGCTAAAGCCCCCTTAACCCCTTCCCTGGTTGCGCAACTGACTACCACCTAAAAAAATCTTGAGTGCCCTCTAAACAAAAACAGCAATAATAAAACAAAAACAAACACAGAAATAACATAATAAAACAAAAACAGCTGGTCTTTTAAAAAGTGTTTTCACGTATTATTTCAGGTCACAATCATTAACGACGTACCGATAACGATTCTATTGGCTTACATCTCTATTTCGCGACACATCCGTAAAAGCGTGTTAATAAGACGGATTATTGCGTCACATTTACGTTCAGCAGTTGGTGGCCAGCATTTTCGCAAAGAATGAAGAAAACTTCAAACGAGAATTATGTTTGAACGTTATTATTCCTGTTTTCATTATGGCGTGTTGTCTTATAGTTACGTGATGCTTCAAAAAAGTATTCTGAGCATACCAAAATGGGGGAGGCACAAGCAGTCGTTAGGTGGGGCACGGCCCCCTGGCCCCCCCATAGTGACGTCACTGACTACGCAGCGTTCTAGAGAACCAAATTAACCAATGGGCAAAATGGCCAATTGTTCAGCGCCCCGCACGCTTTTGAAGTTTTCCAAATACGTGAAAATGAAGCCCTTTTCGCTATCGAAGACCTTTTTTGTACCGCTAAAATTTGGATCCCCCTCAATGTTGAAGTGCTAGTTGTTCCCCTACCCTGGTAGCTCACATTCATTGAAGACAAATCAATGCAATCGTTTGTGCGTATAAACTAGGCAATATGCACTCTCTTCTGGGCAAACCACAAAAACGCCAAGTACCTTTTTTCAGTTTTGCTTACAAGTTTTTTGTCATGCTGGGCACCATAACGAGTAGACCGCTTGGCCTCATGAAAATCAGCGTCAATAGCGTTTCTCTTTCCCAAAAACACAATGACGCAATACTTGCTCGGAAACAATAATGTCCAATGTTTAAATAATTCAATTTCTTAATCAAGCAAAAGTTTTTTTTTTTGTGTGCGTTGTTTTTTCCAAGTATTTAATGCAAAGCTGGTAACGCTGTTATTGTTGGTTTGTTAATGATATTTTGAGTTTTTTTTTTTTTTCAATGACAAGCTTAAGTTTATGCCCGTAACTGTCAAGTATTGCTAAAAGGTGCAGTTGACCTAGATGACCGCATGATCTTATCCTTGTTTCCTGCCTGCTTACTTTTAAGTGTATGGTGAAATAAACTTGCAATACATTACTCGACTTTGACTCAAGTAAATCAAATAGAAGACCTAACAATCTTTTCCGCTATTTCGACCTGTATAATTAGAGGACTGCGCCTCCACGTTTTGGCGGTGGAATGTTGACGTAAAAGGTGAGCAAGTTCAATTCGAAGAATACAATGTGTTTTGACTTCTATTTTTATTGTTTACTCCACAAGATATTGGAAACAAATACTAGAGAAATAAGGAAGCTAAGTAATAACATAATAAAGCGCACTCGGCGCTTAGCTTTTGTAATTACTTATCTTATCTTAACTTTCTGGGTTTAAATAGAAAATTTTCAGTTTCTTTATAGGCTAAATACAAGATTTTGGCGAGCTTTTTCAGGTGGACTTTTACACCTTTTTTTAGTGTCATGTTTGTCGAACATTTAATAAAGCGGTTACTTCTTCTCTTTGGAACGGAAGGTCTGAAGTTTAATTTTTGTGCCGCTCAAATAGGAAACAGAGCTGCGAACGGTTCGTTACTCCATTGACATTCCTTGGAATTTCTTTACTAAATTGACATAGTGCGAAGTTTTGCAGCCCTGACGTAAAGACGCAGAGATAGGCCTTACCAACTCATTACAATGTTTCCGAAAATATGGCTCTGGCGACACAGGCTGTTGATTAGCATTATCACTCAAGCACGTCTTTTATGGGCGGTTTTACATGTAATATTTTCTGCATTTTTTGCAAGCTATTCTAATCAACAGGGAGGAATAAAATAGCTTGCTGCTGGGGGACGCTGATTTTGTGCATTTTATGCAAGCTGTTCTAATCAATGGAGTGGACAAGAGTATGATGATGTGATTAACCCAAAATTTACTTTTCTAACAATTTTCGGTGAACACCAACCGGTATGCCAAATTTGGTGTTTTCATGACTTTTGGTTTAGACGTTAGTTAGGGGGGCTCCCCAACGTAGTTGTATGCGTTGGCCTAATATCCCGTGCACTACAGGGTAAAGCATATTTCTCGCTTTTTTTATTTAGTGATAATGCTTCGGATCTAGTACATTGTGGGAACAATAAAAGTAATTTCCCACCAAATAAACGATGCCTCCTGAACAAAGAAATAAAGGCATTTTCCTTTTTTTTTGCATTTGCATTTGCATGAACAAAGCTCATTGGTGTATTTTTGCGAATAAATTTGCGTGGTGGTTGGGTAACAGCCGCCTTTATAAACCATTTTCATTGCATCCTGATCTGATTTTCAGCCACGATAAGAAATGTTTTGTTAAGTAATGTTTTTCGATAAGGAATGTTTTTCTTAAGAGTATCAACACAAGCTTTTTTTATCACGCCAAAAAAGTTCAAAAAGATTTGCTAGCTTGAGCTATAGTATCAAACATCAAACTTTTTACTGAAAAAATTTGAGAAAAAAAATTTTTTACTTCGCAGGTGGTGTATCTGGGTCAACATATCTTTTGAAACTTTGGATCCAAAATTACAGACAAAGAAGAGAATGAAAAGCAGCTATTATGCTGTGGGGCTGTAGTTCGAACACTTACTACATTTATGTTGCTTGTGTTTATTTAGAGCTCATTCTTTGTATCAACTAAATGTAAGTGCAATGAAACTTAACTTAGTAGCAGTCAAATCCTAAACAAAGAATCGCTTTTATGCGTATTGTCTTTTTTGTTTGGATTAGCATTAAAAAATAAATCAGGTGTACTTGCGCAGCAAATTCGCTTTGTGGTTGGCAATAGCCGCTTTTATCGACAACGGTATCTTTGCTATAGTCTTACAGAATTAAGAATGCTTTATGCTTTTCAAATACAATGGTGATCTCATAACGTTGAAAAAACTACTAAAAATTCTTTTCGGTTCACTGGCAATTGCGTGAGAACTGAAAAGAAATTTTTTCAGTGGCTGCGTTTTAAAAAATGTGTCAGGCTTAAATTTCTTTCATAGTCTTACAGAATTAAGAATGCTTTGTGTTTTTCAAATACAATGGTGATCTCATAACCTTTAAAAAACTACTTAAAATTCTGTTCGGTTTACTGGCAATTACGTGAGAACTAAACAGAAATTTTTTCAGTGGCTGCGTTTTTAAAAATGTGTCGGGCTTAAATTTCTTTCAAGTATCAAAACGAGTAACCATCAAGAAAAAAGGCAACATACGCTTGCTCAGGCTAGTGCATATAAACCTCGAACTTATAAAATAACCCCTTTGCCACTTTGATAGAAGCTTCTTTTGTTATTTAGTTTAGTTAGAAGAATAACGGCAACAAGAAAAAAAAAAAAAGATTTATGTCATTACTGGGGCAAGTTTTTTCAATGAAGTCAAGCTTTTAGCAGTAAGTTGGAATGGGGTGATTTTTTGCCAGAACTGTGGTTAGAAAGAATCAGTTTTGTATTCTTAATCTGATTGGTTCATAAAAAGTCAATTTTTACTGTTAGTTTAGTCAATATTGTTTTATACTGTAGGTGGGGTAATAAAGTCAATTTTTTGTAATTATCACTCTTTTTTTAGTTTATCACCCATAAGTATCAACAAACAGGCGCGTAGCCAGAAATCTGCAATTGGAGAACGTTTGGGGGTGTCTGGGGGCGGACCCCTCAGCGTTTGGAGATTTTGCAAAAACAGCTTAATTTTAAGCCTATTTTGATAAAATAATGTTTTTAAAATGCTGCATCGAAAATAGCTCTGCCTGCAAAAACATTATTAAACTTGTTGGATAAATATAGGCGATGTGAGCTGGGCTAGCTTCAAATCTTTCCGTATTCTCGCTGTGTTACTGGAAAGCATGAAGCGAGTTTACGGGGCCTATCTCCACATCATTGCGCCTGGGCAACACAGCTTCTTTTAAAGAAATGTTGCAGAGGTGGCGAGCCGTTGGCAACACTGTGTCTGGTTTGGCTGGCCCGAGATTTGACCCTCAACTTCCAGCTACAGAAACAAGCACGTTACCGCTCCAAAATTTTAGTCGTTTTATTACAAACCAGTAATATCAATAAATCCTATAATTCGAAAACTCACAAATACCAACCTAATTCGTGTGCATCTAATGAAGAAAGATAATTTGAGCAAGGCCTAATGGAACAAGATTTGAGAAAAGTGATTGGTGATTAACTAAATTAAATGGACTACTGAATACCTCCTCTCCATCCATAATTTGTTTGATAAATCATACGTTAAGCATTTTGCAACCAGCGATCAAATTTGCATGGTTTTTTTTCCATGTTCAAATTTTACTGATTTGTAAGCTTTATTTGAGACAAATACTAGCTCTCTTTCATAAACTAATGTTTTAAAAGTAGCTTTAAACCACTTTAAATTTCATAAGTGCGAAAAACGTATTTTTTCTTATTGCGCATTTTGGTCTACAGGCCAATTGGGGGTAGGGTAGGGCTATAGCCTAACATTGTAGTTCCTTTAAAGCTAGCAGAAACTCTATCGATTATTGTCTGATGCTGCAAAATATTTGGTGGCTGCCAGTGTAATACTGAAATCTCTGTATCCTAACTGTTTCACGTGACATGCTTTGTTGTATGTATTGCGCAATTGTGCTTTGACAGTGAGATCTCATTTTCAATATGTTTATCAGCTAATTTTCTGAGGTCAAATTAGTTAAAACAAAATGAAAACTAAAGCCAAATTCGCTACTACAAGTATACTCTCCAAAGCCTGTTTTTAGAAGATGGGGATATGGAAGCTGGTTAAATGCTATTTTATAAGCAAGAAGAATTAACCTGCAAAGTGAAAGCGATTGTGAAACGTTTTGAAAGAGATGGCGTTTTGGTTACTCAAGCAAAAGTTAGTTTAAACGCCTGATTTAGCTCGTCAGCTTCTCAAAATCAAAGCACAATATTACTATCATGATTTTTCGCTTCACTTCATTTACTCAGTGATTAGCTTGCGGTATTACTGTTTACCGCAATACCAAAAATTTCGCGATAGTACATACTGCAGATTTGTTTCACAAGCTTTGTTGAGAATTTGCGTGCTTTCGTTTACTAAACGTTTGTTTTAGTACAAAATTTTGAAAAAAGTCTTAAGAAATAGCTTTTACAAAATTTTGTTCGGTCAATAAAGTCAATTTTTTAAAAAATTTTTTAGTCAATTTTTTTGAATTTACAGGTCAATAAAAACTTGCCCAAGTCGTTATGATAGAAAACCGTGGTGGGCGTTACGCGAAGTAGTTCGCTACACAATCGAAGTAGTTACGCAAATGTGCGATTGCAGAATTACACGAAGTAATAAAATAATCTAATATAACTAAAATGATAGGATATTAAAATATTAAATAATTTTGCAACAAAAATAATTTAAATAAATTTTTGTAATGCTGCAAAAGCGTTTATTAACATTCATATTAATTAGTTGAAAATCACAAAAATCGATCAGCGGGCGACATTTGCTGATTTCGCTGCCCTTTCAGACCAGAGTTGTATGTCGGGCCGGGCTTTTCGGGTCGGGTTCGGACCTAAACTTGACAAAAATTTCGGTCTTAATTCCGGCCTGAGACGTTCTTTTTGTCTTAGGTGCACAAAGATAGAACCAAAATAACTTGGCAAAATTGCTAAATTTTTCAGACCCAACTTATTTTTCGTTTTTTTTTTCAGGCATGATTTGGGCTTCAAATTAATTTTCGGGTTCCGGCCGGGTTCGGGCTTATACTTTTGGGTTCTGGCCGGGTTCAGGCATGAACTAGTAGGCCCGTTTACAACTCGGTTTCAGACCCGACGGTGATGTACAAGAGTATTCAGAAAGCTTTGCAATTCAATTAAATTTAAATTATGGCTATATTCAAAAAGGGCAGATATGCAAGTATAACAAAATACACATTTTTTTACTCAAATATAAAGCTTTGCTCATGCGCTCAATGCCTCTTTTTTTTTATTTGACCAAGCTGAGCCCAAAATTTTTTACTCGTGAAAGTTAATACTTGCAAACGTGTCAAGTATATTACAATTTATGCCGCGTTTGGGTTTCTGCGGGAAAACATTCAGCTACATTTTTTGCGATTCTTGAGCGGTACACATCTGAAATCAGACATCATATTTTTTCATTAGCATTTAAAGGAGTTTTAAATGGCGCACGCGCATATCACATGTCAAAATGCAGCATTATAGAGTTCAGCAGCTTTGATCGACAGACAAAAAACGTAAGAACCTTGGTAAACAATGTCGAAGTAATTTAGCGCACGAAGTAATTTGATTTCAACTTCCCCGAAAACAAAAACAAGAAAAGACATAATCCATGCAAAATACTGGTTCCGTCTTCAATCAAATATTTGGTGAAGCTTTTGGTATTCTTCCTTGCACTTTAATTTAAGTTTTACTTTGAGTAATCTCAGCAGTGTTGTTGTACATTTATAAAGTATTTTTAACCTAGCCAACGCAAGAAGGAAACGTTTCATTCAGTTCGAGATCGTCAATAGCGCAGTACCGTCGCCAGAATAAACAAAGAGGTAGGGCATTAAAATAGACTAATTTTTTGCACGTTAGAACTGATCATGTACAATAGCAAATTATGTGCAATTTTAAAATTTCTGCATTCACGTCAAAAAAAGAAGACATAAGTAGCAGGCAGCGTATCTTAGCTCATTTCGCAGCCCATAATCGCTTGAAAAATCTATCTGCAACAGTGACCAGACTTATGTCGTTTTGTCACCTTTCTTTTTCATTGTTTACATGAAATGGATCGACAAACGCAGCCAAGCTGATGAGTGTGCCACAATTGGAAATTGCAAATCAGTCGTCTGCTATTTGCTGATGATTTGGTTCTGATTTCCTCCACAGAATCTGGCCTCCAGCGCGCATTAAATAGCTTTGCAGATGCACGCAACACCGCCGTAATGAAAACAAGCTCGGCCAAAACTGAGGTACTTCAACTTTCAAGAAACCCTGATCAGTGCGTATTACTAGTGAATGGAGCGACGCTGAAGCAGGTAGAGAAGTTTAAGTATCTTGGGGTTGCATTTACGAGTGACGTAGGGCAAGAAGAAGAACGGGATACCTAAATAGGCAAGGCTAGTGCTGTAATGCGAGCTTTGCACTACTCGGTTGTCATGAAACGAGAATTGTCGAAAAAGGCAAAGCTCTCAATTTTCAAAGCAGTCTTTGTCCCCATTCTCACTTATGGTCATGAATCTTGGGTGACGACCAAAAGAGTGCGATCACAAGTGCAAGCGTCCGAAATGAGGTTTTTACGAAGAATCGAAGGAGTTACACTGTTTAACAAGGTGCGTAGCTCTGAGATTTCACTTCTCCGAATTGAAAGATCACAGCTTAGATGGTTTGGCCATGTAAGCAGAATGCCTCAAGAAAGACTCCTCAAACAAGCTTTACTTGCCAAAGCAAATGGGAGTAGACCAGTTGGACGACCTAGAACTAGATGGACCTATTACATTGCGGATTTTGGTTGGAACCGCTTGGGACTTCACCCAAGCGAAATGATGGAGGTGATAGAAGACCGTGAGGTGTGGCGGCTCAATCTTGAGCTGCTGCCCCCGCAACCGTCACGCAAAAGCGGTCAATGAAGAAAGAAGGAGTTGACAATTATATCCAGGGAAGCAAGCAGAATTTTGCTAAGGAAATCTCACTATCTGCATCAAAAAACAGTCAAAAACTGAAAACCCAAAAAATGGCCGTCATTTTTGACGTCAGATCATAGACTCTTTATTTAGTAGACTAGAAACAAACGCGTGAAAAAAAAGAAAAGAGCATAGAATACGTAAAAAAAGTTGTTGCAAACGCTTTTTGCGGTTACGCGTATTCAAATAATTAATTGGGCATGATCATAAAATACATGAAACGTGAAGAAAAAATTCAAGATGATGAGATGAATCGGCATATTTTAGAACAAGTGAACTGTGAAGAAAAAAACAAAAACAAAACTGCCAGTTTTCAGTCTGCTCATAAAAATCGAGTTTATGTTCAGATTTAACTTAAATCACACTGTTTTCCAACTTTTTGCTTTATGATTTCGATTTGAAACCATTGACTCGAAACCACTTTTGCTAGGGAGCAAGCTGCCTAACAACCCTGAATGCATCTCTGGCAGTAGCGTTGCTAGGGGGGACTGGGGGGGCATTAGCCCCGCTATTGGCCTGACGACCAAAATGCAGAATAAAGAAAATACCAAGTTGTTAGCACTTTTGAGACTGTATTTTGCACAGGAATAGACTGAAATGATGATTTAAAGGATATTTTGAAACGTATAAATAGGAGGGCAAATTTGTCAAAAATAAAACTCATACACCAAAACAAAAATTGAAAAATGGCCAAAATGTTATTTAATTTTGATCACTTATTGAAAAATGCACATAAGCTTAGGAACAAGGAGGGGGCTATTCATTATTAGTTAATTATCAATCACTTCTCTCAAACTTTCTTCCATTAGGCACCGAATTATATCTTTTTCTATAAAATCTAAACAAAGTAAATTACTCCTTGAGAGGTTTATTTATTGAAATACAGTATAGGATTTTATCAGAGGTGGGCAGCGCAAGTCATAAAAGTTTCGCCGCACAGAGTTGTAAACGGGCCGACAGATTCAGGTCAGAACCCGGCCCGAACCCAAAACTATAAGCCCGAACTCGAAAATTAATTTGAAGCCCAAGTCATGGCCCAAAAAATCCGAAAGTCAAGTTAGGTCTTTAAAATTTAGCAATATTGCCAAGTAATTTTGATTTATTTTTTATACACCTAAGACAAAATGTACGTCTCAAGCCCGAATTAAGCCCGACATTTTTGTCAATTTTAGGCCCGAACCCGGCACGAACCCGACCCGAAAAGCCCGGCCCGACTTACAACTCTGTGATGGTAAGCGAACGACTTCGGAGTCACTGCTTTTTTCTAATGGCTCTTCAAGGAAATCTTTTACAAGCTTCAATACATATTTTGTGCTTCTGGAACAATTAGCATCTTTTCTGACAAGTGGCGCACGCTAGAAACTCATCCTGTTTTTGTTTAAAGAAATTGAACCATCTAAGTATTACTTATAAGAGCTTTATCAATGCTGTCACTCAGGCGCGTAGCCAGGATTTGGAAAAGGGGGGGGGGGGGGCTATTTTGAAAGAGTGAGAAGTGTGCAAACGACGTTGACTCGAATTTTCATTGACCTTGAATCAGTTTCAGATGGTTTGTCCGAAATTTGAGACGAAATGTCTCGGAAAGATCGGAAATTCAAAGGTTTTTTCCGCCCAAATTTAGGTGATCTCCAAAAAAAAAAAAAAAAAAAAGGTCTTCGCCAAAATTCAGAGTGATTTTTCGGCCGAAATCCTAAATGCAAACGTTTTTTCCGCCCAAAATCAGGTTATCTCCAAAAAAAAAAAAAAAAAAAAAAAAAAAAGGTCTTCGCCAAAATTCAGAGTGATATTTCGGCCGAAATCCAAAATTCAAAGGTTTTTTCTGCCCAAAATTAGGTGATCTCCATAAAAAAAAAAAAAAAAAAAAAGGTCTTCGCCAAAATTCAGGGCGATTTTTCTCCCAATTTCGCAAGTTCAAACGTTTGAGGGGGGGCTCTTTTCGTATGGGGGGGGCTATTTTCCATTTTTCACAGAAAATCGGCCTCAAAAGCACAAAAAACATGCGTTTTTGCATACTTCACAAGCCAATGGGGGGGCTCGAGCCCCACCCGCCCCCCCCTGGCTACGCTACTGCTGTCACTCCTGTTCGCAAAATCTTTCAAGTTTTTCCTGACTAGTAAAAAAGTTGTAATCAATAGTTTTAGTTGTTTTATTGTTTTTGAATTACAATAAAAAAGGACTGTCACGAGTAACGCGGGTAATGCTCAGATCAAGTTTAAGATTGTTTAAAAACGACTTGTGTATTTCTAAAAAGACAATTACAAAAACAATTTTTCTGTTTAAAATTTGATTTTACATCCATTTTTTAACTTAGCCAATTGGATTTTTTTTTGAAAAAATGGCAAAAAATATTTTAGAGAGAAACGTTTCAGCAAAAGAAGACCCCAGCTGCTATAAATCCAATAGAAGTATTACAAGCAGTAGACGAATGGAATTTCTCATGACGAGGCTTTCCTGAACCTTCCTCGTCATAGGCGTAGCCAAGGGGAGTGAGGTGAGCAAGAACCCTCCCCCCCAATTGAAATGCCACCATTGATAAAAATAATAACAACAAAGCGTAATGTTTTTTTCAGTTTTAATTTTTTTAGGCATTTTCGCGTACAACAGTAACGTGTACAACAGACTAATGTTAACGACCAGATAGGTGGCGTGGGCCCCCTCAAATTAAATTTTTGCCATCCAATTTAAATGCATAACCCGTTTTCATGACAAAACAAAAATTTCTCAAGGCAAATATTCGATTGATTAATTACTGCTAAAATTATTGCAGGAGGCATTGCACTTTGCTTCTCCAACCTGGGCCAAGTCACTTACAAAATTTAATCCCCAAATTCAAGATTTTAAAGGTGTTTTAACTTGATCTGTAAGTAAAGGGAAGACTCACCAATTTCATTGTTTTAATTGGCTTGCAATTCTTCAAAATTTAGTCATTTTAAACGGCTCTAAAAACGAGCGAAATGTGATCCAAATGGCATTAAAATAGCTATTTTTTCCAAAAAAAATTCCAAAAAATCGCCCAGCGGTGGTCCCAGACCCCCTTCTGTGATACGTTTGGACTAAACTAGTATACTCACCATGTCTCCCAACTTAGACAACTTTGGAAATCTTTTGAAATTTAGGTTTAAGTATTTTTTTTTAGCAAAACCCAGGTTACATGCCAACCCAGGCATCGGCTTCTGACCCTCCGTTCTACGGTATCTTTGTCCCGTAAAAAGTCCCTCTTTTCGAAAAATTTTGATGTTGTCATTACGTGTGATTTGTGGTTTGGCCTCCTCCCCAATCAAAAATTCTTTCTACGCCTATGTACCTCGTCAATCTTTTTTTGTTAACTTTAATCGCACTTGATTGAAAAACAATCATTCATAATCGTATTTGACTTGCGCTTGCGCGATTGCGCTCAAAATTGCTAAACTACTTGCGGCGCAAGCGTCAGCGCAACCGTCTAAAAATAATTTTGGCGCAAGCGCTATCACAAGTGAGATAGTTTCGCCGCAATTATTGCGGCGCAAGTACCCACCTCTGGATTTTATGATTTACCAGCTTGTAAACATGAGAACTGAAATTCTACCAATAGCTATCTCCCAATAAATAGCCCATTTACGCTTTTAGTATAATAATGTTTTTGTACAGCTTATTTCTATGCCCTGTTTTAATCAAAGCAGGACATCCTGACGCGACCGACCTGACGCGAGACTTTTCACCCGGAAATTCTGACGCCATGGACATCCTGACATTAGGGTTAGGGCTAGGGTTAGGGTTAGGGAGAGTGTTAGGGTTAGAGTTAGGGCGTCAGGGTGTCCCTGGCCTCAAGAATACCGGAGTGAATTTTCTCGCGTCAGGTCGGTCGCATCAGGATGTCGCGGATCCGTTTTAATAGCATCGATTTTTTCAAAATAGGCTTAATTTAAGTTATTTTTGCCAAAAAAGGACAAAATTTTCAAGCGATGAGGACTCCGTCTCCAGACCCCCGCAACAGCCCCCCCGCGTTGTAGATATTTTGCTAGGTTTTTAATCTCGGAATATCGATAGCAAGACAACGTTTTGACCATTTACTTTCGGTCTTTATTCAATAACTTGGTATGCCCACGTCCTTTTATTGTTCCTAGACAAAACGCATCTTGTTTTTCAGGCAATTTTGAAGCAAAGAACAAAACACTGCAATGTGACGTCACAAGACACAATGACGTCACCAAATGATATCATTTGCTACAAGCAGTAATTGTATCTTGAACAAATACCCTGAATGCAAAATTTCATCATTAAAATAATATATTTTTTACAACCAATTTATTGCTGTTGTTTTGTTGGAATTTTTGGCAAACATGACAGCATGATGATGTCATAAAAATGACGCCGTCTGCTATAAGCATTAGTTGTATCTTGAACTAATACGCTGAATGCAAGATTTCATCATTAAAGTAATATTTTTAATTAGCAATTTATTGGTGTTAGTTTGTCGGAATTTTTGGCAAATATGACGTCATAATTAAGTCACAAAGTGACGTAATTTAAGCTACGTAAGATGTTTATCTAATAATTGAAACAACTAATAGATTTAATGTCAATGAAAGACTACAACAAATTGGAGCAATATTTTGCTTGTCATCATACATTTTTGGCAAAAATGACGTCTTATCTACGTCATTTGTGACGTCATAGTATGCAAAAAAAATTCTAGTTTGCAAAAACAATAAAACAAAGTCATAAAGACATTAGTTGGTCCTATAAGCTTGTTTACAACAACAAAATTGTGTTTAACCACAAGGTGGAGTTATGGCTTGCCACCTCTGTGATATTTCTTTGAAAGAAGCTGTGTTGCCCGCAGTCTCAATGACACGGAGATAATACATTTTTCTTTATCTTCGCTGTATTACGAATTTCGTAACACGCTTTGCCGTAATACAGCGAAGATAATGAAAGATTTGATTTAAAAACTTATTTTTACAGCTTTCCAACATGAAATTTGGCATTAGCATAATGTATAAAGCAAGTGCCCACAATCAATGAAAACAATGCAATGCATTTGTTATTTCGTATGAACCATGATGATACTATTAGACGAAAGTAGTCTGATATTTAAATCAGTTAAAGAAATGTTGTCAGCACGCCAAGAAGCAGTTAGCGATTTTATTCCGTATAAAGCTTTCCTGCGACAATGTGAAGCCTCCACCGTGTGTGGTAGACAGGTGGGCAGGTGGCAGCTTAACTCGAAGACCAAAAGATCCATTCGCTGTCTTCTGGCCAAGTCAACTTGGTGAATAAAATGTTATAACAAATTACAATCACAAGCACGCTGAATATAGGTTTCATTAATAAATATATATAAGCTCTGGAATAGGGGGGAGGCTATTTTTCAGTATTAGTTCATTACCAATCTCTTTGACTCAATTATCTTTCCATTATCTCCACTCACTAATTATTTTTCTCTATTAAACATAGACAAAAATAGATTACTCATTGTGAGTGTCTTTGAGCTATGATTTGATTTACGGTACCAGCTTGTGTATAAAAAAAAAAAAATTTTACCATTACCCGCCCCCAAACAGCCATTGCCCATTTATGCAACCAGTTTTATCATGTTTTTGCACTGCTAATTTCTTTTTCACATTTCAAAAGCATTAATTTTTATCAAAACAGGCTTAAAATTAAAATACTTTTGTAAAAAAAAATTCAAAAATTACAAAGCGCTGTTGGCTCCGCTTTCTGACCGTTCAAACAGCCCCCCGTTGTCGATTCCAGGCTATACACGCCTGAGTCGAATGTCTGTGCAATGCTAATTTCTATGTCACCAGAGTAATCTCCATGATGCCACATTTCAAAAGCATTAATTTTTACCAAATAAGCCTAACTTCCAAAACAGCCCCTCATCCCATTGCAGATTTCTGATTATGCGCCTGATACCAAACGTGGACTGCTCATACTTTCAAATTTTAGAATCCTAGCATGAGAATTTATTAAGCTAGCCCTACTTATTGTTAAGCTTTGACAAAATTTTTTGACGAAACTTACAGTAAGTTAATCATTTTTCAATGAGCAATCACATTTCATTACCAATCTTTGGCATTTTTTCGAAAATTTTCTGGTCTTATGAATTTTATTTTTGACAAATTACCCTACCACCCTCCAAATAAACGTTTCAAAATGTGCTTTAAAGCATTTTTGATTCTATTCCAGTTCAAAAACAGTCTGAGAATTGCTATAAAACTGGTATTTTTCTTATTCCACAGTTTTGGTCAGCAAGCCAATGGTGGAGGCTACAGCCCCCTCTCCTGGCTACGCTATAGTCAAAAATAAAAGTCAACCTTGAAAATCGTTCAGTGTCTGCAAACTTTTGTCATACGGCAACGGTTTTGTAAATGAAAGTTGAAACGTCAAAATTCATGATTGTAGTTAAAACTGAATATTTTTTTTAAAATGTATGTGGGG
The DNA here is from genome assembly GCA_963965965.1 of Trididemnum nubilum. Classification (NCBI taxonomy): domain Eukaryota; kingdom Metazoa; phylum Chordata; class Ascidiacea; order Aplousobranchia; family Didemnidae; genus Trididemnum; species Trididemnum nubilum. Next base: position 28,257,548 of record OZ014487.1, read on the forward strand.
GGGTGTGTGTAGTCGATCTTACCAGAGAGAATAATGTTAAATTGTTTAATAGTTACTAGATGCAGTTTTTTTTTGCTAGAACAATACCATTGCTTACAAAAAAAAACTTCATAAAACAAAATTATGGTCAGTTTGTTAAGATTCGAGCTAAACCAGTTGATGCGCTTTGCTCTTAGCCAGAGTCGACTAATAGAGTTCAATGTTTTTTAAATGAATACTTTGATTTTTCTACTTTGAAAAAGTTAGGAAAATGAATTGTTTTGTTTCTGCTTAACTTAATTTTACATTCAGTTTTTCAATTGACAAGTTTTGATGCTGTGTGGGGTTTGGATGCAGCAGTTACCATATTTGTGAAGCACGGCATCGGGAGTTCAAATATAATGTTTTTCGTGAGTTCGAATTCGGTGTCAGTATGATTTTTTTACTGCGACGTCAGTAGGAATTGACCTCAGCTTCTAAAGGAGAAATATCTTCTAGTTATATTGTACAAACTATAGCTTATGCTGGGAAGTGCAACAATTTGGCTGGACAACATTGTGCCACTTCGTCTGTGTTTGGTAAGCTGCAGTGCAAATTGATGGATTGCAGCTACGTCATAGCTTTTTCCCGCCAAAACAATTGGACGTCAAAACGCCATTACAAAGCATTGGACGTTACCGTAAATCAACGTATAATTCCTTCAGTGGGCATATTTGAAGAGTTTGATTGTAAAGTAATACTTTTGTAGATAGCCTGGCCTTAATTGATAATTACCAGAAGCGATTAAAGCAGCTTACATAGCTCAGCGGGTGTGAAAAGTTACGCTTTTTGTGAATTCTCTTCGTCCATTGCCTGCTATTGTCCACTTTGACCAGTTTTTAGCTTTGGTTTGAATCGTAAGTTCGGCTATATCCTGAAATACTTAAAATTTTACGTCACAGCAGTAACACATGGCCGATTAATATTTAGTTTAAGCCCCATTTATGAATAAGATCACTAGCTCAAGTCGAAATAAACGCAAATTAAGGTCCGATCAAAGTTACACCGTTACACTGAGGCCAGTTAAATCATTAGTTTAAAGTTTAAATGACATATCTAAGAAACAATTCCATGAAAACAACTGCTAATGCGTTTTAACTCCGAGCAACCAATAATCATAGCGGTAAGCCGCTAATAACAACACGAAATGAAAAAAATCACCAAGATCCTGCAAAATAGACTTCTGAAATAACAAAAGTTTAAAAATGCGCTAATTTTGTCTCAAATAAAGGAGATACAACTGTTCCATTATAGCGCCGTCAATAGTAAGCCACGAATTTGATTACCGAAACTAGCTACCACCATTCATATTACATGATTCTAATGGGTTACTTAACAGCAAGCCGGATTTACGTCACTGAAAAAAAGTAAACAAAACCGAATTCTTACTAATTAAAATCTTTTTCAGTTTTTACAGGCTTTTACCTTGCATTCAACTTTAATGTTACAAGAATCAACTCTTTTATAGCCTGAAAATACGCTCTATTTCTTTACTATCAGTGTTTTTGCATGCATTTACCTAGCGCTAATCCGCGATGTTGACGTCCAGCGGTTTGGTTAGCAGCGAAATGACGTCACGTGCAATCCATCAATACGGAGCGGACAGTAGCGCGCTACTGTTTGAGTAGATAGAAGAAAAAGGCGCTACTTGAAAGGCTTTCAAGACAAATTGCAAATGACGGTATCGCTTTGTTTTTCAAAGAAAGTAGCAGCAGTAGATCGAGCTATGTCAAAAAAATTCAGGATCCGGCTACCGTTACTATTCTAAATTGAAGGATCAAAGTTGAGGGCTGAAACAACACTGTAGCAAATATTTTCACTGGTGACAGATGTTTGGCGCACTTATAAAATGCAAACGCTTTTTGAAACAAAAAAAACGTATATGGTTAATTTTGGCTTTTGAAAATATTTTGGATGATGATAATGTTAAACAGACGTAGCCTGAGGTTTAGATCAGAAAAGAAGTGTTGGTGGCATACCCAGAAGCAGTAAGCGATTTTATGTACATGGGGCGGGGATTTGTAAGTAATGTACTTTCTTGTGTTGTAGCACATTGATCCATTTGGAATTATCATGAGCGGCATCAAAATGCTTGCTCATTCACTCTGGTTCTATACTTTACAATAAAGCAATCAGCTGTTGAATAACCCTATCAGTGGGCCAGTGGATAGAGCGTTTGCCACTGAAAGGGGAGACCTGGGATCGATTTCCGGTCGGGTCAAACCTAAGACGTTAAAAAATGCTATTTGCGGCATCCATGCTTGATCTCAACTGCGTGTGTGTGGTAGACATGTAGACAAACTATACGTGTGGCCGCTTGAATCGAAAGCCAAAAGCACTTTTACCTCAGTTTTGACCAAGGCAACGTGGTGAAGAAAAATGTAATCTAATTGCAATGTTATTACAATAACCCTTAGAGACTAATTACCGGTACACTTTGCATTAAAACTAATTTAACACACTGTACTTCCTGAGAAACATAAAATTAGAGAGATTAAATCATCATAAAAACTTAGACTAAATAAAATAAAGTAGCATCATAATCTTAAAGTGCACAAGTCATCATTTTTCAAAAATTAAATTTTTGTTAATATACCCGATTTTAGCAAGTGTTACAAAATTTATTTGCTTACGTAAATTTTAAAACATTTTCGATCGTAAAAACAAGTTTCTAAATCAGAGGAAAAGTGAGGAAACATTACGTAACGCCACTTCTAACTGGTCTTTGCAAAAAAAAAAAATCAACATTAATTTGGCAAAATTATTTCTGGAGAATGAAATTACTGCAACCTAGTTATGATTAATTCTTACAAGAAAAACAGAAAAGAAAACAATAACAAGCGGAAAAAAAAGGGAGCGACCGTAAAAGAGACTAGTTACGAAACGCTGATCTAAAGGAAGCTGAACAAAGAGAAGCGACTAAAACAATAATCGTTTTGAGTAAACAAGTGAAACAACATTTGTTCAAGCCGTAGCCAGGGGTGCCGATCTTTGTTAAGCATTGGGTGAGGATGATTGCATTTTTACCCCAATTTTTCCCTATTTTCGACATTGGGGGAATGAAGCAATAAACGGCATCGATTCAAATCAAATCTTTCATTATACTAGCTGTATTACGCTGAAGCGTGTAACGTGTTGGCGGGGCCCATCTCCGCGACATTGTGTCAGGGTGACGCAGATCCTTCAAAGAAATGTCGCAGCGGTGGCTAGCTGTAGGCAACGAAACTGTGTTTGATTTGACTGGCCCGAGATTTAAATGTCAGACTTCCCGTTCTAGAGACGTACGCGTTAACGCATGACAAACTGGTCAGTGCGGCATCAAATAGTTATGAAAAGAATGACAAAAACAGATGTTTGTCAATTTTACGAATTCAATTTTCATTTACAAAACTGCGAACTCGTAGTCCATAAATTTAGCAAATAAACAAATTTAGTTGGCAAAATCATTAAAAACTTTTTTCGATGATTATTTTTTAAACTTTGCTAAGAGTGTTTTCGAAATTTAGTTTCTAACTTAGCGTAAAATAACTGAAGATAAGTATTGTTAAATCGTTCAAGCTAGTCCAGTACATTAGTTTTACGTAGAGCCAGAGTCGAAATCTGGAGTGTAGTGTATTGCGATACAATACTTTGATTAATTGCCGCCTGTTTCATAAGCGTGGGTTTCGGTAATTAAACATCGGTGTTTCTTTAGCAAGATATAGAACCCGGTATCAGAATAATTCTTTTACTGTGGCAATGCCAAGAATCGACAACTGCTTCTAAATGAAAAAAAAACACCTGTACGCTATGTAATGCAGTGGAATAACAAGTTTCGCCGAACAGCAATGCTGCATTATTGTACTTTATTTGAACACAGGACAACTATAAATTAAAAAAAAAAACACAAGACGATTTTTCAGCACAAGTATTTCCTTGCGTGTTTCAGTTCCAATTCTCAACCGCTGCACCATTCAAAGTGCAGCCTTGTTGTGCTTGATAAGCTGCACAATGACAAAGAAATGAGTGATACGCGCTACATTTATTTTAAGAAGCGGCGCTACTGTTAACTCTTTCCACACGGCGTGTCACTATATTGCCATTTTAACGAAGTGGCTTCCAGCAGGCGAGGCAGTATATTGCCACAAAAGTTTGAATTCTTAGCAAAGCTTTTCTGCACCTTTTAAGGCCTTATCAAACGTTTCGCTATCAGTTTGGCATCATTTTTTGTTGAAATTTCGTAGATTTTCCAGTTTTTGAAGTTTAGTAAAAATTTTCCAGTTTTTAAAGTTTGGTCTATTTTCCAGTTTTTAAAGTTTAGTAAAAATTTTATCTATGTTACTCAAAACCTCGAAAAATCAGAACTTTTTATTTGATTTTGAAAATTTAAAGTTTGTAAGATAACATAATAAATTGTCTAGCCCAGTGTTTTTCAACCTTTTTTCAACCACAGAACGCTTGGTGTATACAAAAAATCTTGCGGAACATCAAAAGAAATTATAAACAAAATTTAAGTCAGTGGTTCTCAACCGGGCCCGCCACGAAGCTCTCGGCGGGGGTAACGAGAAGAGGTTTTTACCGGAGGCTATCTATTAATTCAAATCTATATTTTTGTTGAAGGAAGGCTATGAGTGTTTGACGTTTTCGGTAAAGGTCACAGATCATGAAATCTTGAGAACCACTGATTTAAATTACGATATGAAACACAATAAACTCATCACAGTTTTTATTCATTTATAGTTATTTTTAGTGTGATATTTGGGCCTGCTTCGAGGAGCATAAATGCGGTATTCGAGCAGGAACTGACGAAAGGCAAACCCGTAGCTCATCTTCAACAGCTCTCAACCTTTCTCGTTTTTTAACTTTTATTGCTGCCATGGTTGAAAAGCTTGTCTCACAGAGATAAGTTGTTGAGAATGGGAGCAAGGCTGAAATTGCTCTATATGCCAGATTAGCAAATTCACTGGAAATCTCCAACCAAAAGCTTTCCAAAGGACAATCGAAAAATCGTAATCTCAATCCACGGTCTTGCCTGACTTGAACCAATTGTTCTTGCTCCTGCAAAGTCAGAGTATTGTCGACTTCTGCCACTGAGCTGTAAGGATCCCTGACCCAACCATAGCAATTAATGGCAGTGAAAGGGAAATAAAAGGACAATTTCTCCTCAAGAGTAATCAAATGCTTTTGTATGGTCTCATTTAGAGAAACAGTATTCACATTTTTTTGACATTTCTGGCTAAGAGGGAACATCTCAAGACTATTGTTTTTCACGTGCTGTTGCCAAAGTTGCACTTTTGAGCGAAATCCTTTAATTTTGTCGGTGTTCGTCAAAAGATTTTCGTAGCGACCTTGCATCTGAGTGTTAAGTTCATTTAGATGTTGAAATATATCAGCCATATATGCTAACCTTGCCCACCAATCGTCACTTGCCAGCAGCTTTGCCTCATCACGTCGTTCATTAGTCAAAAATACAATAAGTTCATTTCTCAAATCATAAACACGAGCTAGGACTTTACCTCGTGAAAGCCAACGAACTTCAGTGTGAAGTAACAAATTCGTGTGATCTGCCCCCACTTCTTCACATAAAATTGCAAACATGCGACTTTTCAGAGGTTTTGTTTTGATAAAATTGACAATGCTTACCACAGTATTGAGTCCCGAAGCTAGATCAGCCGGCAAAGTCTTCGCAACATGCGCCTCTCGGTGCAAAAAACAATGCGTAATTATAACTTCTGGTTGTTTTTCCCTAATTCTGCTAAAAAAGCCTTTGTAACGTCCAACCATGGCGGCTGCTCCATCCGTGCATATGCTTATACAGTTCTTCCATTCAAGTCCTCCTTGTTCAAAATAATCAGACGTAACACGGAAAATTTCTTCTCCGGTAGTGTTCACTGGCAATCTTTTGCAAACTAAAAAATTTTCTGTGATCGCATCTCCATTGATAAAACGAACGTTTGCTAAGAGCTGAGCATGTCCACTGATGTCCGTGGACTCATCAACTTGTAGTGCAAATCTTCCGCTACTGCGGACCTTTTCAAGAATATTATTTTCTATATCCACAGACATATCTTCAATCCGTCTGGCTATTGTATTGTCTGATAAAGGAAGCTTAGCAACTTCTTTAACTGCATCAGGACCAACCATTTCCTTAACAATAATCTTACAAGCTGGTAGTATTACTTCCTCAGCTACAGTATGTGGTTGTTTTGCTTTAGCTACACGCTCAGCTACAAGATAGCTCACTTTGAGAGCTTTCTGAGAAACGGTTGTTGCCCGTCTCATGCATTCCACTTCTTTTTTGTTACTTTCAAGAAGGCACCGAAAATAACTTGTGTTTTTGTTTTTAAGAGTCGGGTGATTGGTATCGAGGTGACGTTTCAGCTTGGCTGGAACCATTGCACTGTTAGATAGTTCGTTTCTACATACCCAGCATAGTGGAATCGGGGAAGTCGGATCACCAGTAAAAGTAAATCCATACGAAATATAACTATCGCTGCATTGTCTCATAACAACTGATTTTTGTTTCTTCTCATTAGGCCTACTGGTACCAGTCGTTTCATTTTCACTCTTCCTTTTTAAATAGCGATCCATGGCATTTACTAAATTCATGCAGCAATACTTTTCTCTTTTTTTTAACTATATTAACCTACTATCGGTACTGCAGTTGTAAGCTTACCTTACACACAGCGACTGCGTTTAAAATAGCAAACATGCCGAGTCTATTGCCGACTTATTATTAAGTAACAGATGACAATCACAATGACAATCATTGTGTTTTCATTAATTCGATTGACTCAACATTATTCAGAAATCGATTCATCCATTACAATAAAAATTGAAAGATATACGACCAATCAGATTAATGGTAACGTCGTAGACGTAGTGTATGCCTGGTACTCACCCCAAGGTTAGTTACGCTCTTACGTCATGCTGTGCAAAACAAAGAAATTTTTGCGGAACACGTGACGGTCTCCGGGGGAACACCAGTGTTCCGCGGAACACCGGTTGAAAAACACTGCTCTACTCAATAGCCGTCATGCTTTGTTTGCTACATTGCTATATAACCAGGGTTGCCAGAGAAAATGCTAAATCAAATTTCAGGACTATTTAAGGTCATTTTCCAGGAATTTTTCAAGACTGTTCAAGACTTTTTTACAGAAGTTAAAATTTGATTTTCACTAATACTCTTTCATGCGTGAACTTTTTTGACTTGTTATTGAAGAAAACTTGTGATGTAACGCATTTGCATTACTAGTAGTAACGACTAAAGTATACTACTCCGGCACATAAACAGATATCTGCAATGGTCAGAATAGCCAGAAATTACCGATCAGTGGTTAAATGGATAGAGTGTTTACTGTTGAAACGTTAGACTCGGGTTCGATACCCGGTCCCGATTTTCTGAGTAATTGTATGTCTTTCCACGATCATTATTTTTCAACCCAAAACTTTATATTTTTGGCGATAAAAACTCATGAGCATTTATGTCTTTTTTTCTGAAAGTTAAATTTGACCAATTTATAGTATGCAACAAATTAGTAAACACAAACGTTTGGTTCCAACTTTAAAACGCTTATGTTTAATATCAGTTTTATACTCTTCTCCATGCCATTTACTAGTGAAATTAGCTAAATGAATGTAGTGATGAGATATAGCACAGTAGACGCTTAGCTTTTTCGATTACGAGTACTTATTCCGTCTTATCTTTATGGGTTTAAATAAGTGTTTTCAGTTTCTTTGTTCAAGCTATGCTTTGGGCGATTTTCGTCACGTGGACTTTTATATCTCTATTGCCCTACTCATATTCAGCAATTAATTTGCTTGAAAAATCAATTTGGTCATTCCATACGTAACGGATAACGCCACAATTCTTTTTCAAAAAATACAAATTTGAGCCCATAAACTGAACATTTAAGGCAGGTGCTTGTTTGGTATATAGATAACCATAGGTGGGCTCTAGTCCGTTTATCGTTAATCCGTTAATAACGAAGCTAACTTTTTCATTAACTCGTTAATCCGTTAAAAAGTTTTTTCATGTTAACGGACTAAATTAACTTCCGCTAAGTTCTGTTAACGGACTAAATTAACTTCCGTTAAGTTCTATTGACTTCCGTTAAGGTTTTTATCGTTAATATCTTGCACCATTCATTCATCGTACCTGTACAAATTGGTTTGCACTGGTAACACTTGTTGCCCATTAGCACGAATTTTATAGAAGAAAGCGAAGAAAAGGAGCTCTTTTTTGTGGCAAATAGTAAGCTGCAGCCTCATAGGTCTATTAATTATCGCAGTTTGCAATTTCCAAAGGTTTTCCGATCGCATTGTTAATGCTATTGTTAATGCTAATGTTAATGCATTGTTAATGCATTTCAACTTATTTTTATCTTGAAATTAGATTAGACTGTAAAATGTAACTTCCAAAACACAAAAGACCACCACACCAATAAATATTTCCTTACAATCAGCTCAAAAGCGTCAATACGTGCTCTAGAAGCGAATAAATAAATGGAAATGTAAATTACACGCAAAATGTTAACGAATTAACGGACTTTATTAACTTCCGTTAATTAAAGCTGAAAATAACGGATTAACGTTAACGGAGGTGTGAAGTTTGTTAACGGACTAGTGGTTAACGAAGCTAACGTTTTGCATTAACTTGCCCACCTATGTAGATAACCAAAAAATTTGGTCAATGACCGTTAAACCAATTAACCAATTGAATTCACTAGTGACCAACTATCTGAATGAAACGTAAAAGAGTCAAGTGATTTGCTCGGTCTAAATTTGAATGAACTCTCAAAAGCAAGTTTTGATTGCCTAAAACACAAACTTAAATGCCGTTTGTAAGAATTTGTTTTCTACTAAATATTTAATCAAAATGGTTAGGCTAAAACTTAAATTTACACCACAAGCACCACAGTTTATATCAATTTAAAATAGATAACTTTGCAGTAAAACAAATTTAACTTAACTTTTAAAAACGCAAACATAGAGCGGTTAAACTTAAACGAAAAATTATCTGAATTGAAACAAATACCGTCTTAATCCTATATGCACAATTCATCAACTTTCAGAACTTATAGGTTTTGGTACTTACGCCCAATTTTAGCAAGTGTTCAAATATTTACATGCTAATCGTAATTACATCAAATTTTCACACGTAAAAACACGTTTCTGTGTCGGACGATAAGCAGGAAAAGATTTATTCAACGCCACCGCTAATATACGGGTCCTTGCAAAAAACAAAAAAAACAAACAAAAAACATCAATTTGCCAAAATTATCAGCGATTCTGGAGAATGAAATCACTTCGAACTAATTGTGATAACAAACTCCTGCAAAAAAAGGAAACTAATGGAAAAGAAAAAGGATCAAACGTATAAGTTTGTAAAGAACAACGGGTAACTTTAGCAAATATTTTATTTGTGTATTTTATTTAGTGTCTTTTATACCTTTTATACATCTACATGCTGGAAGTTGAACAAAGAGAAACGACTAAAACAATAATCGTTTTGAGTAAACAAGTGAAACATTATCCGCTCAAGTCGTAGCCGTCGCTTGGTTTACGACATGTTCTCGTATCGCCGATCCACAAAAGAACGTCAACTTGCTTATTCTAAATGAACATTTAGGAAATAATATGATTACTCTGGCTTGTAAAAACTTTTGTTGAGGGCAAAAGTTGACCTTAAAAATCGTTCAGTAACTGCGAATTTATTAGTCAGGCGGTAATGATTTTGCAAACGAAAGTTGAAGCTACAGTTTTTTTAGGAAAAGTCAAAATTCATAATTGTAGTTTAAGCCGCATAAAAAATTTGCAAAATGCATGAGGGGGGTGTGAAAAATTGATCTTTCTGGGGCGAATGCTGCTAATTTGTTTGATAGATAAATGGAAAACAGTTTATTCGCCTGAGCAACACAAACGCATACAAAACGAACGCACATAAAACAAAATTACGATCAGTTTGCCAAGGCTTGAGCTAGACGAGCTGATGGGCTTTGTTTTTAGCCAAAGTCGAAACGAAATGGTTTGATGATTCTGTTTTGAAGAAATTAGGAGAACAAATTTTTTGCATTCTGCTCGACTTAATTTCATAATCGCTTTAGCAGTTGACAAGTTTCGATGCTGTCTCGGGGTAGTACATACTTCTGATGTGTGGCGATAGTGCATACTTGTTGTAGTTGAATTATACGCAGCAATAAGTACATTTGCGATTTAGAGTCTGAAATTAGTTTAAAGCTGATTTAAATTTTAGCTTTTTTAAAATCACGACATTGGGTAGTCAAATATTATGCTTTTAGTATGATAGTAGGATCCAGTGTCAGAAATATTCTCTCAATGTGGCGATATCAGGAATGGACATCATCTTCTTACTGAGAAATATATCCTAGGTATAGTGCACACTATAGGCTAGCATACATGCTGAGGAGTGCAGCAAGTTGACTGGACAACATTGCGGAATTTTTGTGTTTGATAAGTCACAGTACATATATTGAAATGAACAGTAGCGCGCTACTGTTTGAGTAGCAGTAGCGAATGGTGGTAATGTAGCGAATTGTAAGTAGCAAATGGTGGTAAATCTTTGTTTTTAGGGAAAATAGCGATAGCAGTGCTAATTTCGAAAAATAGAGTGTCTCGCTACTCCTACTATTTAGACTTTAAAGAGCAAAGTTGAGGGTTGAAACAACAATGTTGTAAAATGTCTTCGTTGCAGACTGATGTTTGGCGCTAACATCAAATTCTAAAGTTGTTTGAAAAAAACAACAACAAGAGATTAATTTTCACTTTTGTAAAGATTTTCAATAATTTTTATGTTTTTGTGGGATTCTTGGAAGATTATTGTACAACGGCTCAACGTGAAGAGAGGAGAAGCGTGACATATTGTAGCGGTGCAATTAATACGCTATTAACGCAGTAACGCCTTTAGGTTTTTTATGAATTTATTTTGTGAAAATTTTTTTAATCGAAGCTGTAGCACTGGTGAATTGACTGTTAGGCTTTGCCAATGAAAATTGCTTATGTTAGGAAAAAATTTGCGGCATATTTGCAACCGTATGGCGTCATACCAGTGTGCCTCGGCGCACAAATTGAAAACTTCTGCGCCAGGGCCAAGTAATGGATGGATTTGTTTCTTTAATTCCACTGAAATTGGATTTGTGAAATGGTGTGAACCTCATTGAAATATAGTCTGCAAAAATGTGATAACGGTTATGTGATTAGCGGGTCTACCACTGAAACTAATAAAGAGAAAAGCGCCTTGACTAGTTTTTAGAGCGCCTTAATACAATACGGTATGTTGTTCGGTCCTCTTCAGACTCGGAGATCCTATACGCTTTTATTTGTTCATTTTTGGTCATATTTTATACGCTTTATGTGTTTATTTTTTGATCGTACTTGAGGCTGAGTCCAAAAAACTAATTCACTGACTTCCTTATTAAGTGGACTTGGTTCATTTCTGGTCAGGTTAAATCAAAGACACCAAAAGATGTTCTCTTCTGTTTAGTATTGTAATTTATCCAACGTTTATTAACCTAATTATTTTACATTGTGTGTAAAAAATGGACCGATTTTAAAATATAAATATAAGATAAAATATAAATATAAAATAAATAAATATAAAATAAGTATAGAATAGACTTGGGTTCGCCGCTGATCAGATCAATTCAAAGACTTTAAAACTTGTTCTTATTTGCTTAATATACAGTAGTAATTGCTCTATTATTCATCAAGCTATTATTGTATTTCGATAACTTAGCTATGCAAAAATATTCGGTCAGTTAGTTTGCATAGTTCCGGTATCATTTAATTCCTTGCATTGTGTCGACTTCTTTTTTTTCTTTTTTGCTTTGATGATGAAGTCGGTCGAGTTTGAAACAGGGACTGGTTTGCACCGTCATTGGTGCTCTACCCCACCAAGGTCACTCAGGGTTAAAACGATTACCCATTATGGACGTAGATACAGCATTAAGGTGTTGCCAAACCAAGTAAAATGATAAAACGTGGTGTCTCTGTCAACTGCAAAATTAGTTGTGCGTGTTTTACTTCAGAAATAATTTTACTTGTTTGTTTTTACTCGTCTTGCTATTTTTCACAACTTGTATTAAGTCATCATATAATTGCATGGCACCATTGTTCTTGTTTCAGCTTTCATAAACCGATTTCTTCAAATTAGTTGGTTGTCAGTGTTGACGCAAAAATTTGAAGGGGTTGCTTCTCATCGAAGATAATTCTTCGCTTTAAAGAAACTTTTGACACCATTTCTAATTGTTAGTTTTAACCAAAAATTTTAGCAATATACAGTAGTAATCAAATTTGACTTGGCTTGGAATCGAAACTGCGTCTCTTACTTTCAATAGCAAGCCCTCAGCCTGATCACTAGGAAAGCGGTTTCCAAACTTTTGGGCTGCGGCATACCAGAAAACTTAGGATTTTGTAGCAACACACCGATTCTCAAATTTTTCAAATGAAGCATCGAAAACAACAAGATGGTAAAAGCAGTTATATGCTTAATCGTTTTTTGCTCGTGGCTCAAGGTGGTGAATTGAGGTTTCTCGCTTCCAAAACCATTTGGTTCAAGTTTGTTTGGTTTTCAGGTGTTGACACAAAAGTTTTTTTGGTTTGCAAATTTTCTCTTCTAATTTGAAAACACTATATCAAAATTAATATTTTATGAATACACATATTTTTTTGTTTGTTGGTTGTAGCGGACAAAATTTTAAAATTACAATAATTTGACTCAGTTTAGAAAATTGAAACCGCGTCTATACCACTTTCGGTAGAAAACTCTCAGCTTGTCCTTTAGGCTCAAGTGACGAACGGATTAGTCGTTTTTATTCGATTACATTTGGATTTATGCAAACCTTCTTAAAACTTCAGTCCGGCAAAAATGACACCAGAATAAGCTTTTTTGTTTGGTCTGCTACTCATTGGTTCAGACATGGTCAGGTCAAACCGAAGATTATAAAAAATTGATCTTTCTGCTCAGTGTGGTAATTGCTCCATTGTTTATGTAGTTAATTTTTCTATACTGTATGATATAGAGACAGAGCCTCTCTAAATAAACTAAATATGATAGGGTTAATTTCTGATCAGATCAAACAAAAGACTTTAAATTCTTTTCTTCTCTTCTTAGTATAGTAACTCCTTCATTGTTCATCAAGCTATAAATTATCGCGTACCGGTAATTTAAATAATTCAAAAATATCAGTTGAGTTGGTTTAATTCCGGGATCATAAAATTCCTTGCACTGTGTCGACTCCTTTTTCCTTATTTGTTTTGTTGATAAAGTCGGTCGAGTTCTACACACGGACTGGATTGCGCCCGCATTTGGTGCTCCGCCTCACCTGCGTCTCTTGGCGTTCTAACGATTACGTATTATTAGACGTGGAGACAGAATTAAAGTGTTGCCAAACCACGTAGAATCATAGGACGTGGTGTCTCTGTGAACTACTAAATTAGATCAGCCCATTTTTCTTCAAGAATACACGTAATTTCAGTTTTTATTGAAAACTGGTTTAGCTGCTCTCATTCACCGGCCAGTTGGTCGAGCGGTTACGCGTTCTCCTCAAAACCGCTAAGTCGAAGGATCAAACCTTGGGCAGTTCAAATTGGACACGTAGTATTGCTGGGTTAATGGCTCATAAACGCTGCAAGTTTTCTTTGACAGGAGCTGTTGTTGCCTGCAAGAGTTATGACGCCAAAATGGGCCTTGTAAACCCTATTTGGCCCGGCGGGGGATCGATTAGCCCCCCCCCTTCATTTATTTCGAAATTTTGCTATGAAGCAGTCAAGCCACAATCAAAAAATTTCTTGAATTTCCTAAAATTTACTGCTTCAACTTTCATTTGTAAAATCATTGTCGTATGACAACTAGATGCGGAGTTATTAAACGTTTCTCAAGGTCGACCATGCGTTTCTGGCAAAATTTTTGAAAAACTAATTTAATCCTGTTTGTCCCAATTGTTCTGTCCTAATTAAAGTTTCACGATTTTTCGCACACTGGTAACGTGAATAAGAAAGTAAATCCAGTTATCTCTTGAACGGCTTTTGTTGCGATCGATGTTCAAATAGAGTTGTGACAATAGATTTTCATTACTATTTTGCCTGAGGCATTGTAATTTTCATTATGATTTGAAAAGCTCAAAACGGAATTTCTCTGACAATTTCGTATAATTTTACCAAACGCAAACCAAGCTTCATTTTTAGCATTTTGCTGATAAATAAGAATTTCGATTTAGTAATATAAACGTATTTATTGATAAAAGAATTAGAGGTCAACATAAGCGCAAATCCTTTTGTTTTCACGTTACTGATATACAGTTGTCAAAAATGTCCATAAGTTATCAAGTGTGTGGCATGCAGCATAAATTTTGGTAGTCTTTGTTTTCGAAATTTGCTTTTGGTGACTAAAAAAAAAAGAAAAATACAAACAAAACGCAAATTATAAATAAATTTTTAGTTTCTGCAAAGTAGCAGTATCAGTAGAAAGATGTTCATTTCGTTTTTCAAAAAAACATATGAATAATTATGATTGCTCAAGTTTTTTCATGAAGTTCAAGTAATGACATCCAATACAGAAATTTGCCGAGTGTCTTTGCGCGTGACGTAGCAACACACTGATAACTTCATTGTGTGCATCAGCTTTGCTTTCACTAAGTTGCAACGTTTCATTTGCCTTTGCGGTATTCAATAACATTACAAAAAGTGGAGAGTTTTTGGTAATACTTGTTTCGGAATCATTATTTTCAATTTTTACCTTTTTTGTTATTCAAGGTTATTATTGCTAAAAGCTTTGCGTAAAAATGCTTTTCGAAGCAATGTCCAAATATTAAGTTTTTATAAAATTCACGTCAAACTAAACAATTATTGTGTATATACATTGTAAAATGTGCTATGAGGTATGTTACACTTGTTACCGCATTCACAATTTTCTTCTTAGATGCTACTACAAGCCTACAGCATGGCGTGCTGTTGCAGATACTACTGAGTTTCACATTGATTTTTCATTTGTGGTCTATAATGATTGGTGGCAACCGTGGCATGCTTGATTTTCAAAAATTTGTGTTGTCTCATTACTTTTCAATTTTCGCTTTTATGTGTGTACATTTACAACCAACAAAAATTATGTTTGTAGATACGAAATATAAAAACAGAAAGCAAATTCTCTAACTAACAGACTTTGCTAAGAACAATCCGATTAGCTAATCATTTAGTACATGCATTTATTCTGGATTTTTTTGGATCATAAATAGCTAAGATAGCTAAATTTACTGATGTCGTTGGCAAATTTTTAATGTTTCTAATTTATTGCAACTATCCAACGGCTTTATCGCTTACAAACAATATTGCTGGTTCTGAATGTGAGGACAATAGGAGTAGAATAGCTTTGATGATTTTGATCAAACATGAGAACTGGCAAATAAACTTCTAACCTTGATAGCATTCTTTTTTTCTGTTTTTTTAGCTTATTCCGCACTAATCCCAGTAATAAGCAAATTTTTCAACAATTTGTTATAAAGCCAACTCTGAAATAAAATCTGAAACATTATCAAGATAAAATCGTTACGCTTGAGAATTAGACAGTCTTTGTAAAATGAAACGAATAGTGATAAAAAGAATGGTATTTCGATCAGTATAACCATTAATTGTATTTACAATGTTGGAAACAATTGCAATTTTTGCTTTTTATTTCTGAAATCATTTGTGATAATACACTAGAAGGTAAGCTTATTGGGTACTATATAAGATTTTGGAAAATCTAATGACGAGCAATGACCAAATTAATTTAGGGTTTCTGATACAAATTTATAAAAACAGCAAAACTTTTAAACTTTTTGAAAAAAATACTCTTCAATATTAGACAACGTAATTTTTTGCAAAGTAAGCAATAAAAAAAAAACTCATCCGACGCCAAAACTTATTACAGTACTCCAAATTGTCCAAACCATTATTCTAAAAAATGAACCAAGAATCGGAGTATTTAGTTAGACCAATTCCTTTTTTCCTATGATTCAAAAGTCCGTGAAAAATCGTACATAAAATAGTTTGAAAAAATTAACTTTCACTAAACTCCGTCCGACGCATTTTGGAAGTTTTTCGCGTAAGTTCCAAGTAATTGCATTTTTGTTTCCCAAGTTGTCTACAAACAGCGAAAAAATAATTGTTTATTTTTCGAGAAAAGGTTGTCGTTTGCCCATCTGTGTACCATATTCGGTGAAAGCTTCACACTGCCCATTCTATTGCTAATATCTAGCCCGGAAGATGAATGTGAATGAACTGTTTTCAAGTTTTGGTTTGACCAGACCGGTAATTGAACCCTAATCTACTGTTTCAGCAGTAAACGCTTTATCCACTCGACTACTGATAAAAATGATAGGATTAGTAAGATTGTGTGCTGTTATATACAGAATGCAATGCTGCACTTTTGATTAGGTTTCGCAAGAGCAGCAAAAAATGCAATTTTCCATTACCAGATCTATCAGACTGAGAATGAAACCCATAGTACGAGTTTTCCAAGTGAAAACTCTTACTATATTATATTAGACCACAAATCTTCAGCATACTAAAAATTACATCAAAATTCAACCAATTTTATTGACGTTTGTTGCAGCTATGTCATAAACATTTACTCACAAAAAGTAAATGAAAAAAAGTGGTTTGAAGCTTGTTCTTGTAAAAACTTTGTACAAAAAATATCATATTTTGTAGCGTTTAGTAAAAAAAACTAAAACCGTAACAAATACTCAGCTTGCAATTACTTCGCGCAACAAACTAATAATTTAGATATTTTAGCACAATAGAAATAATCTTCTAATTTGAGAGTAATTATCTCTGAGTTACTGAATAAAGCTCCAGCTGCTATGCCGCGTTATGGCAATCAAACGCTTATTAACATTATGCAGATAAAAAGCGAACCGATCGCTTCGGATAATGCTTGACTTATGTTAAAATTAATTAAAGATCAAGATTGCAAATATAATGACAGAAAATTTAGACTTTTGGTCAGAAAATTTAGCTTCTTGCGGAGCAAAAACGGATTTTTTGTCTGTTGTAATTCTGGAGTTATTAACGAATGAGCTGTGTCGAATCGATTCCCCCTCGGCCGTTAATCAAAAAATTTTGCCTGGTCCGAATAGGGTTAACTCGTTACATGCTTTGGCATAATACTGCGAGTATAGTAAAAAATTTGATTGAATTGCTGCCGCCCCAAGTAAAAAATTTTCGGATAATTTCGACGTAAACTTTGTCCGTCAAAAGCTACCACGTCTGCAGAAACTAAAGTTTAGAGCTAAATTGCAAAGGGTAGCCCCAGCTCCTGGCTTGTGATTTGCGTCTGGTCAATGCTTCTACTTTTCAAACTGCTTGTTTACACAATTAGAGAGAATTTTTTTTTTTGTTAGGAGTAAGCCGAAAAAGCTTGGAAGACCTTGTTTTAAACTATTTCTTTTGCATTAATTGACAAAAATGCATTAATTGAAGTCCAAAGATACTTTTAAGAAGGTCGGTAGGTCTACCAGAACTCAAAAGAGAAGGAAAAGCACTGCAACTGTTCTATTCACAACGTGTTTGCCAAAATATGGAAAAACAAACCGGTCCAATTTGTTACTTTTTGTAAAAAAAAAAACGCTTTCATCCTGTGTATAAGCAGCTCAAATAAAATCAGCATCATTTAAAGTACCACATGTATCAAGGGAAAAAAAGGCAAAAAATTTTGAAGTTAAAATTGCAAATCATGTTTAGCTTTTGTTTGTTATTCTGCATTTATTTATTGTGACCATTTTGTAGCTAAACCCAAATTTGCTTTTTTATTGATTAAATATTTGCCTACTCAAAGATATGTCTCGAACGCCACCACTACAAACAGGATGTTATAGAATTAAAACTAAAACCTCCAGAAGCAAAAGTTGTTAATGGTTACTTTAACTTACAGTACTTGGAAGAGCTTCAGAAATCCATCGTTGGAGAGAATTGGGTTAAATTGCAAAGTGAATGAAACTTCAAAATTTGCAAAAGCCTATCGATAGATTGGCCAGATTACTTTTTTTACCTTGTCTGAACGACAACATCTACAGTCACTCACATAACAACAGTAAAATATTATTCGTCAAGAAATATTAGATTCTAAAGGCAACGTAAGACATTAAAACATTGTTTGACTTCTCTAATTGCTGAATATTGTTTTAAATTGGTGATGAAATTTTCCTGCTTGTTTCATTATGAACATCCGCGGCGAGGTCTATATAAGCGCATATACTTTGTATCTAATTCAGTTTGAAACAAACTCGCATTGCTTCAATTAGCGTTAAATAAGTCGCAGAAGATTTGATTTCTATTGATAGTATCTTGCAGAAAAAAAGTTTTCAAAATCTTCAAATTTTTTTGTCGTACTTACTGGCCAGTTATTGGTCGCGCGAAGATAGCTCGCCTTTGCAAGAGAAGGGCGGGAGTTAATTTCCAGGCTGGTCAAATCAAAAACAGAATTGCCAAAGTCTTTTTACGACAGCGACGTTTCTTCGAAAAATGTGTAACATGAATTCCAATCGTAAAAATGGACCCTCGACTCTTTACACAGCACACGCTTGGGCTTAATGCTGGCGGTATAGTGCACAATCAAAACTAGTTTTTTTCATTTCATTTTTATGCAAGTACAGGAGTACCGCAAACTAATTAACCCATTAAATCCCAAATTTTGCTTTTTGAATATTTTTCGTCTAAAATATTTCAGTCTGCTCTACTGAACACAAAACAGATAAAAAAATTCCAAAAAATTGTATATCTTTGTTTGTTTATTGAAAAGTATGTTTGTACCCTATTAGGGTATCGTAGGCACAGGTGGCACTGTATAAACTCTACCACCTGAGAAATTCAAATAGTCAAAATACAACTAAATTCACGTAAACTATAATGACGTATGCAATAATTTTGATAAGGGGGAGGGGGGGCAGTGATGAGAATCATAATGTGACGTCATAATTTAATTTTTGACGTCACAAAACAATGCGTAATTTTTTAAACTTTTTTCCATTTAACGTCAATTATGGAGAAATTATACATTTTTGGATAGCTTCAGTTTTGGTTTCAGTCAATGGCGTAAGATAATGAGAATTCGCCTCAATTTTCGCTCCTTTGAGAAAACTCGGAATGTTCTTTGATTGTAAGCAGGGTGTCGAACCGAACCTGAACCCGAACCGTAAACCCGAATAAACCGTTTCATTTTGGTGAACCCGAACCGAACCTGAACCAGCAAAATTTTACTTCAGTGAACCTGAACCAAACCTGAACCCTCAAAATTGTGTTCAAGTGAACCCAAACTGAACCTGAACCCCTAACAAAAGTAAGAATATATTTTTCCATATCCGGATGCCGCTGGCGCTGGTACACGCACAATAAGAGCAGTGGTGATCATCAACAGGATCAGCAATTTCTCCTTTTTTTTTTCTGGACAAAACGAGTAACGACAGTTAAATTTTAAGTCAATGAAACCGAACCGAACCTGAACCAGTAATATTTTACTTGAATGAACCTGAACCAAACCTGAACCTCGAAAATGGTGCTCAAGTGAACCTGAACCAAACTTGAACCGCTAAAACATTTTGAACAGGAGCTAAACCTGAACCCGAACCGTTATTTGAAACAGTTCGACACCCTGATTGCAAGTCATTATTTCTTTCGCTTAAGCTACATGCTCAAGTACTGAAGGTGAAAAACATCAAGGTAGTTTTAGTTTGTAATCATGAAAACAAAAATTAAAAAGCTTTCAACGTATAATTATGCGAATGTAACAAGTTATTCGAATGGAAATGGTCTCCTACTGCAGTTAAAAATATTTGCCTCTTTGAAAATCTAGCGAAAAAAGCAATTGAAAAAGTAAGTGAAGTCCGAAAAATCATTAGTAACTGATGCTACATCTTTCATCAACTGGCATCTAGAAATATCTGATAGTGGAAATTGAAGATTACTGCAGGCAATAATTCCAAAAATGGTTTCAAAAATCTTACACCAACAATGATACATCAAGGAGTATTCCAATCCCTTAAAAGTTTTTGAATAATTTCAAACATATATCCTTTTATGACATGTATCTTGACCTTTTTGATTCACCCCATTCTATACGACTATGTCATCATCGTGACCCCCTGCACCCTCATCATAATTATGATATGGGAGCGATCTCTAATCCACTTACGACAACGGAAATTTTTATCAAACCATTTCCGTAAAAACAATTTTATATTTCATGCACAGACCTGGACAGCGCTGTTTCGAGCTTTTAGCTCTTATCGGCAGCCCTCAGCTTCTCTAACAAAGTTATTCCCCAGCTTTTTTTTTTGTTGTGGATTTTTGGAAATGTGTGGAGTTTGTGGGATGGTAGTGGGAGTAGTTTTGAGAGCTGCAGACACTTTTTCAAGCATCTACAGCCGCTCTAAGTGAAGGAATTCCCCAGCTGGACAAGACTCTTGGCCGAACTGGATTCCCCAGCTGGACAAGACTCTTGGCCGAACTGGACAAACTGGACAAGACTTTTGGCCGAACTGGACAAAGCTTAAGGGCTTGCACAGTGGCAGAGGGTGTCTAGGGAATAAACGATTTTTCACTTGTGGTACTTAAAAAAAAAAAAACAAGTGAAAAAATCGCTGAACCCTTGTAGTAAGGACATCCATAGGCTATCCATACTACAAGGGTTCCCCTTGTGTGACCACGGAAATCATAACCGACAAGTTTGACGTCCTTCGTGGTCGACTCCTGGGAAATCATAACGACTTCCACTGGCAGTTAGGTGGCCAGATCAACCACCAGCCCTGCAGCTACAAAGCAGCTCAAGTCATAAGATGCACAGAGCTGGACAGCGCTGTTTCGAGCTTTTAGCTCTCATGTGCATCTTATGACTCGAGCTGCTTTGTAGCTGCAGAGTTGGTGGTTGATCTGGCCACCTAACTGCCAGTGGAAGTCGTTATGATTTCCCAGGAGTCGACCACGAAGGACGTCAAACTTGTCGCTTATATTTCATGTTAGCCTCCATGCGATTATGACGTCATTACGAAACCCTCCACAGCAACACACCATTACATGGTATTGGAGCATTCCTTAATGTAGTTATGACACCTAAAAATTTATCAAATTAAGTTTATCAGCTCATTTCTGTAAGAACAACTATCAAAATTACCTACCATACCCAAAACGTTAACGTAGGCTTTCGTGCCTACAATACCTTAATAGGGTATCAAAGCAATATTACCATATTTACTTTCGCTAAAACAATTTTCACTATTTTGTCATTGCTTAGGCATTTACAACGATTATTCTACACGACTAAACCAAAAATTACGATTTTAATATAAATTTAAGTAAAATAATTACTTACCTACTTTTCGAAAATGGCTACTACTCATTTTTCTATCTTCCGTGGGTTAACTGTCTCTAAAACTGAAACTGAGCAAAATTTCGAACTAACACGTGGCAGGCAGTAATTCAACTATCTAATCTCCATTGCTATGTAAACAAATAGCTCTTTGAAGAGTTGAATCATTAGATAATGCAATTTTAGAATGATACCCTCATAGGGTACTGTAGGCATAAATGGGTTAACTAGAGAACATTGAAAAAATTTAAACTAATGAAAACTCACGATTGTAAATCAATAATTCATATAACTGGTGTGCAGTTTTATTCATGCTGTTAAGTGTTCACTATAATACTGTAAAGTACGATATTGTCTATAAACCATTACTTCCAGGAAAAATTGCACGGGGTCTGGATATTTTGAGTTATTTAAAAATTACCTAAACCTTTAGCGTCTATGTTTGACAATTTTGAAACGTACTCATCCAGCTTTGTTCAATAAACACTTAATATTCAATTCTGTGAGTAAAATCTGATCAACTCCAAAAACTTCGATAAAACCATGTGATAACAAAAAAAACAAAAACGTTAAAATAGAACAAGCTCATTCTATTAGAATAAGCGCTGAGGATGCTATTTAAATGAAATATATTTGCTGCGACTTTTAATCTCCTGTGCTAGCTGATACGAATGTTAAATTTAGAACAAATAATCAAAATGCTATTATTTCCAAACATCGATTTTGACTTAAAACCTAATCCTATCAGCTAGACTTTCTCAAAATAGGCTAAAGACCTAAACCATTTTAATTTTGGAGGCTCATTCAAGTCAGCTTAGCTGAAAAGCTTTGTTTAGTCGTTTGCGTGCTTTTGGCCTAAAGGCTACCCGCGTGGAAGCCTAGGAAAGAGCCACCAGAACAGCGACTACTTAAAAGAAGCAATGCGAAAAACTTGTCTTCCCACAGAATTCGAACCAGCATCCTTTGGATTACCGGTCCACTGCTCTGTAATCCACGGTAATCCAAAGGCTGCAGGTTCGAATCCTGTGGGAAAACAAGTTTTTCGCATTGCTTCTTATAAGTAGTCGCTGTTCTGGTGGCTCTTCCCTAAGCTTCCACACTCGTAGCCTTTAGGCCAGAAGCACGCAAAACGATTAAACAATAAAACTCTGGCCAGCAAACGTCAAAAACATCATAATTGACTTATTATTAAAATGAGAAGCTATGATTAAAGCTAAACCTGAGGCCTCAATATGGTGCTTTAAAAAGTATAAGTCTGCGATTGTGCTTATAATATAAAAAATGCATTTTTTGAGTAGTTTATATTATTCAGATAAAATTAAAAAAGGGGGTTTAGAGTTTAGTGTTTCACTGTAAACTACGTCGCTCACTTGCTAAAATTTGCCCGAATATTTTGCCTAATTTTAGTTGTTGCGGTGAGAGGGTCCTAAATGTGTTGCCCTCTTGTTTGTTGGTTGGATTGCATGTGAAATTAACAATATTTATATTTTAAAAGCAACTGAATTGAATTTCAGATGCAGATTTTAAATTTGACTTTTTTCAATAGCGCGGCTATAACTGATTGTTGAACTCATTTTTTTTTTGTGCATTGGAATTCAATTTTGAAATTTTACTCCTATTAATTAAATCAAAATGCGGGATGCATGGCAATCGGGTCATCCATGCTGATGCTACGATCCCGGTTCCAGCAATGCTTTAAAATACAAAGCAATCAACAAAATTCTCGTATGAACTCCAATCATTTTCAGAAACCAGCCTCAGTAAAATCAAAAACTTTTTTTGTAATTTTAGACAATAAAATCAACTACGACCATTACCAATTTTTTTTAGCAATGTTTCATGTCGTTCTTAAAATTGACCAAGATTCAGTTATTTAAACATTCTTCGTGTTCCTGATGAAGGTACAATAAAGTGTTCTAGCATTTTTCTGAATCTATCATTAAACAAAGATAATCACTTTTAATCGAGAAATTGAAAGATTTGCGAATGCCTCGTACTGTATAAGAAAAGATTCTACGCATTAAACTGCAATATTGGAATTAAAAAAAACATGCCTAACAAGACTATCGCCCTTTTTTTGAAATGAAGAAAGAATTTGAGGAGGAACTGAAACTTGCTCGACAACTAAAAGATAATTACTGCGGCAAAGTCTTGGATGGAAAATTTCAAGAATTGCAACCTGAGAAAGCTGCTGAGATTTTGCACAAAATTGGACTCATTTATAAAAAGCAAAGTCTAGACAAAATCTCGCTAATCCAGAGTGTTGGTTTGTTAAATGCTGCAATTTTTAGAAATCCTTCAAATGTTTCTGATGTTAAAGCCGATCTTTCCGAATTAATTAGACATATTTTGATCCAAGCCAATGCTACAACACAAAATGCTGATTTAATGAAAAAAGCAACTTCAGTTAAGGAGTCAATAAAGGAGTTGAGAAAAGAAGTCAATCAAAACTTACATAAATGCCACGCCATAGTTCCAATTAAACAAAGCAAAGTAAAATGGTTTAGAAAACTTGCCAATTATGAGCGTAATCAACAAGAAAACGCAAAAAAAGCTAACAAAATCAAAGAAATTAAGCAAATCAACAACACAATTGCACAAAAATACAAAACAATTATGCAAGACTTGAGTCAATTTTGTGAAGATATCATGGGGAAACCTCCTTGTGCGTACGCGATTGCTGGAATGGGATCATTGGCTCGCAATGAAATAACACCATACTCAGATTTCGAACATATAATACTTTTGAGCGACCACATGAACAACGAATCACACTTGGAATACTTTCGCTGGTATTCTGTCATTTTTCATACAGTATTGTTGAACTTGCATGAAACAATCATTCCAAGTTTGAATATCCAGAGTTTAAACAACAAAAATTCTGAGCTGGGCGATTGGTATTTTGATGCTCATACACCACGAGGAATCTCGTTTGACGGGATGATGCCACATGCTTGTAAGTTTCCATTGGGGAGGACAAACCACACAGAAGCAAAACCATTTGAAACAGAACTTATCAAACCTGTGAGTGAAATGCTTGAGTATCTGAGTTCTGACGCAGATTTAAAAAATGGATATCATTTAGCTGACATACTGACCAAAACATGCTTTGTCTTTGGCAATGCAGATATTTACAAACAATTTCAAGGTGGCGTTGAAAATTATCTAAGTAGCAAATCAAAGCAACAAAGAATTGACGAGGTAATGCAACAAGTAAAAGAAGATTTGAACAACTTTTCTGCACGATTTCGATTGACAAAGTTGAAAACAAATGACACAATAAACATTAAGCAATTTGTTTATCGAAGCAGCACAATATTCATTTCAGCATTAGCAAGGATTCATAATATTTCAGGAAACTCAAGTTTCGATACTATCAACGAACTGGCAAAACAAAAAGTGATAACGCAGAACGCTAAAAACAAAATATCATATGCGATAGCAATTGCATGCGAAATGAGACTGCGAGTTTATGCAGAAAACAATTCACAATGTGACACAATCAAACAAGACAGCAAAAACCGTGAACAATTTTTGAATATTGTCGGAGCTGCAAGCACAATCAACTATTTTCAAATTGCATATTGTTTGCAATGTGAAATTGCAAAACAACTCAACTTTACCAAACTTCACTTTTATTCCGACCCTCAGTTAATCAACTTCACAATTGGCTTAGCATTTGGAATGACTGATTTGGCTGAAAACTTTGCCCACGACCAAACGAAAATTTTGTGGAAATTAAATGATTTTGATTTTGATGTTTGCATTGAAAAACTGGAAAATACAATCAACGTTGATTACAAAACAATCAAAACAGACAACTCAATGAATAAAGATTTGTTGAAATCTCTTGCCGATCATTTGAAATCGACAAACATTCCCGACGAAGCATTGGAATTTTATCAACGATTGCTAGAAGAATATAAAAAAATGTCAAGGGATGAGAGCAATGATGAAAAAATTGCTTGGACTTACATTTACATTGGTAATTGCTTAGATGATCTCAAACAACCTGGAGAAGCTCTAAAACGCCATCAAAAGGCACTTGAGATATTTCAAAGCTTGACACTAAATAGGAACGAAGACAGAAACATTTCAGTTGCGTTGAACAACATTGGTATTTGTTTGAAAGACATGCAGCAACTCGACGATGCTTTGAGCCGTTTCAAACAATCACTTGAAATCAAGAAAAATATATCGCTTGATGAGCGGAATGACGGTAATGTTGCATCGACACTTAATAACATTGGTAATTGTTTGATGAACATGCAGCAATATGACGATGCTTTGAGCCATTTGAAACAATCACTTGAAATCAAGAAAAATATATCGCTTGATGAGCGGAATGACGGTGATGTTGCATCGACACTTAATAACATTGGTAATTGTTTGATGAACATGCAGCAATATGACGATGCTTTGAGCCATTTGAAACAATCACTTGAAATCAAGAAAAATATATCGCTTGATGAGCGGAATGACGGTAATGTTGCATTGACACTTAATAACATTGGTAATTGTTTGATGAACATGCAGCAATATGACGATGCTTTGAGCCATTTGAAACAATCACTTGAAATCAAGAAAAATATATCGCTTGATGAGCGGATTGACGGTAATGTTGCATCGACACTTAATAACATTGGTAATTGTTTAAAGAACATGCAGCAATATGACGATGCTTTGAGCCATTTGAAACAATCACTTGAAATCCACAAAACCATATCGCTTGATGAGCGGAATGACGGTAATGTTGCATTGACACTTAATAACATTGGGCTCTGTTTGATGAACATGCAGCAATACGATGATGCTTTGAGCCATTTGAAACAATCACTTGAAATCAAGAAAAATATATCGCTTGATGAGCGGAATGACGGTAATGTTGCATTGACACTTAATAACATTGGTAATTGTTTAAAGAACATGCAGCAATAGGACGATGCTTTGAGCCATTTGAAACGATCACTTGAAATCAAGAAAAATATATCGCTTGATGAGCTGAATGACGGTAATGTTGCATTGGCACTTAATAACATTGGGCTCTGTTTGATGAACATGCAGCAATATGACGATGCTTCGAGCCATTTGAAACGATCACTTGAAATCAAGAAAAATATATCGCTTGATGAACGGAATGACGGTAATGTTGCATTGACATTTAATAACATTGGGCTCTGTTTAAAGAACATGCAGCAATATGACGATGCTTTGAGCCATTTGAAACAATCACTTGAAATCAAGAAAAATATATCGCTTGATGAGCTGAATGACGGTGATGTTGCATCGACACTTAATAACATTGGGCTCTGTTTGATGGACATGCAGCAATATGAGGATGCTTTGAGCCATTTGAAACAATCACTTGAAATCCACAAAACCATATCGCTTGATGAGCGGAATGACGGTAATGTTGCATTGACATTTAATAACATTGGGCTCTGTATATGACGATGCTTTGAGCCATTTGAAACAATCACTTGAAATCTATAGAAGAATATTGCTTGATGAGCGGAATGACGGTGATGTTGCAATGACATTTAATAACGTTGGTGATTGTTTGATGGACATGCAGCAATATGATGATGCTTTGAGCCATTTGAAACAATCCCTTGAAATCAAGAAAAATATATCGCTTGATGAGCGGAATGACGGTAATGTTGCATCGACACTTAATAACATTGGGCTCTGTTTGATGAACATGCAGCAATAGGACGATGCTTTAAGCCATTTGAAACAATCACTTGAAATCAAGAAAAATATATCGCTTAATGAGCGGAACAACAGTGATGTTGCAGGTATACTTTATAACATTGGTGATTGTTTAAAGGACATGCAGCAATATGATGATGCTTTAACTTACTTCAATCGAGGGTTAAGCATTTATGAAGCTTTGCTTTCAACTGGTCAAAACGCGTGCGATATCGCAGATGTTCGCGATTGTATTAAGCAATTCGACAAAGCAATTTTGTCGGCAAAGCTTTAGAGTATCATATCGAACGTGTTGGTCGCTGAAATTTAAAAAAAAATTATTCTTTTAGCTAGAGTTAAATGCATAAGATAGCGTCTTAGACATAACTTTTACAAATTTCAGTTTACTACGAATAGAAACTTTAAGGATATTTTACGCAACTGACTATCTTACGTTGATTATTTTGAATTTTAAGAAATCTACCTCAAAGTGTTGCCAATTAATATAATAACTTTAACAAATTATATTTAAGGTAACTTTCATAATTGTTTTGAAAGATCGTGATTGCAAGGCTTCAGCAACGTTTCACTGGCTTAGCGTTGCCAAAAATAAATTTTGCAAAGGTTTTAAAGATTGAGTTCAAAGATTAAACAATCATATTTTCTGGCAAACCTGAAATGGAGTTCTCTAACTTTGAAATATAATATCTGAAAATAACAGGATTTGAATGCTGAAATTCGGTGAAGATATTAATTTATAAAGTTTTTATTAGTTTTTTGTCGTATTTCAGGCTAAATGCGTTACCTACTTTGATTTTGCGAGAGAGATAAGAACTGACAACAATTACTAAGCATTTGTGTGTGTTTGTGAGCTACAGTAATTGATGTTAATATTCAATTTAATTGCATTTATTGTACTTCATTCGTGAAACTTTTGTTGTATGGTTTTGAAATTCTTTCTAAATTTTTCGGAAAATATATCCTTTTTCTATTTTCATATTTCAGTTGGCCACTGAAAATGCTGGAAACATTGTTAGTGCTGGTATTTCAATTTTTTTTGTGAATTTTCAGTGCTTGGGCAAGTCAATTATTTTCACTGAGTTGCATGACAATATTGAAAACAGAGCTTTTTCTGCTGTTTCTATATCTTTTGCTACCGTGACTGATTGATGCTGGGTAGCTTCGTTCAGATTTAAAGTGCAGCAGTTTTGTTTTGTTTTGTTTCGTTTAGATATTTGTCTTTGTTTCTTTGAGCTTCAATAAAAAGCCAAATGAGTTGACTTAGCGAGATTCAATGCCTTTATAACAGTAAAACCAGAAATTGTTTGCAATTAAACCCGTAAGGGACATTCCACAAATACGTCGCTGTTTTGCACTGTACCGATACGGGATTGTAATTTTGCTTGCGGGATAAGTTGATGAGTTATTTTACTTATTGTTTACTGATAAAACTTCCTATTTTGCAGACTTTAAACAAGAGAGCATGAACGCGATTTCAAAATCCAAATACTGCGCTGTGTTTGTATTTTTTCAATAGCAAAACGAAGCGTAACTTAATATTGTTTTGTTTATAAAGTTGCTTTGATCGTCAAAAGACATAATGCCTTTGTTTAACCCTATAATGCCTGGGCTCTAAAAATTGTTGTAGACCTGGGGGGGGGGGGGGTTGAAACTGCCCGCCGTTTTTGAACACTTATTGCTTAGCTTCTGCTAAAATTGTTGCTGGTGCGAAGTTGAAATTGTTGCTGGTGCGAAATTTCAACACCTGTTATTGTGTTTCTGTTGTGATCAAATTTTGGTTTTTAATTATTCGATTTATGCCTTCAAACAAAACTCATCAAACTATTCTTTTACTGCCTTATTGCTCTTTGATGCGCGCAGAAAGCCGACTATTAATACGATTAACTTCTTGCTGTATTTGGCGACTCAATTTAATATCTTGGGTATACCAACTTTGTCAACTTGCGTTGTGTAAACAACGAGCTGAAGGCAGCAGTTTTTGGAATTTGTTAATTTTGTCTTGAGTTCAAATATTGCTTAGATGAGATGTTGTGTTTTTTGTGGTATTGTAATTTTTTTCCCCATTCAGAAATATACACAAAACATTTTGTGTGTGTTGTGCTGTGTGTGGTAGTAGATACGTGGTTGTTGATACACTCGTATTAAAATAAATTACTTCTGCTAATGTATGAACAGGTCTATGGCCAAATTTGATAGTTCAGAGAAATTCAATCAGCAAATCCCAAGCTGGCAAAACGCGCTACTTCAAATTAAAATGCTTTTTCCAATTAGCTAATAAATGTTCCTGTTTTGATTTTCTTTATAATAATGATACTGTTTTGTAATAATCATGTCGCTATAAGTTTGGCACAGTTTGAATTATTTTTTACTTGAATCGAAATCCTGTAGAAAACTTCTATCCTTACTAGAAGCACATAAAACTATAAATTATAAAAAAAAAACTCTAAGCGGATTGGCATTATTATTGTTTATTTCTGTGGTCAAGAAACAGTGATGTTTTCATTGACTTAGAATAATTGTGGCAAACTTACCTCTGCTGCAGCGCCTTGATTTGTGTAGCAATGAATACTCCTTTACTGTACAATCAATCCAAGTTTGCTTACTTGATTATCTAAAAAAATTGCATGATTTTACTAGCACAGCATGGTGGTTGAAAGCGTGTTTACCGAACGGAGCGTGGGGCGTGTAGTGGCTGGAGCGTTCGTCTCGCAGTCTGTAAACACCGGTTTATTCCCTTGTCGAGTAATGCCAAAAATTTTAGAAAATAGTATTCACAGCGCTCCCTTGTTTGGCACTCAGCATTTGAAAAATAGGGGGAGCTTCTTCTAGATGTAATATAGACAAATGGCAGCGACTCGAAGATTACATGGTCATTTTGGTGTCTCGTGCATGGCGAAAGCAAATTGGCAAATAAATATGAAGAAAGTAGTTTCATTGTTCGTAGATTATCAAGATTTTTGTATTCAGAAGATTATTAATAAAATTTACACACCGTTTTTTAGACAGGTTAATGCGATGTATGTACACTAAAAAAAAATGAGTGGTTGTAAATCTGCGAAAACATCCAACATACAGAACACAAAAAAACTGCATTCAAAGCTTCAAGCAAAGTGCATACCGGTACTATGCAAGCTGTATAACAATATAAAGCAGAGCTCTATCATCATAGCATTTCAAAAATAAGCAAAAAAAAATGAACATGTAAATCAGCAATTAATTGGTTCGGGTATATTATGAAGTAAAGGTTTTCATTGTGCAGAATCTTAATGCAAACGAAATTTTACTTTTTGTAGCTTTTTTGTTAGTAAAAATTTTAAATGACTAGCATTCTGCTTTTCTCGTGATATTCCGCTGGTTTTATCGTGGTGGCACAGCCAGGGCCGCCAAGAGTCGAACGTGGGCCTGGGGCCAGAACATATATTACGGATTTCTGGTTTTGTGAACTCCAAAACAGACGGAGAAAATGCCACAGTTTTATCCGAATTATGATGTGATCTCCAAAAAAAAAGGCCTTTACCGAAATTTTAACGGTATTTTTGGTCGAAATTTGGTGATCTTCAAAAAAAATGTTTTTAGGCCTCACGTGCTGATTTCTCAGGGTCATTTTGATGGGCCCCTCTCAAGCTCATGGGCCCTCTGCTGGGCTCGCTGAAGCCAACGGCCTTTCTGAAGTCCATGGGCCGGCCCCCTGAAGTCCATGGGTCCGGGGTCATTGTACCCCTTTGCCCCCCCCCTTTCGGTGGCCCTGGGCATAGCGCAACTAATACTAAAACACGAAGAACGTAGGCTATGATGTAGCAGTAATCTGGGTTTGGGTGGTAGACAGTAGGCAGACAATATTATGCACTTACGCAGTTTCAGAATTTTATTTTCCTGGATACTGCAACAAAAGAAACAAAGCTCTTTATACACAAATTAGTGGTGTGAGTCTCATCACCGCAGTGCAAAAAGCATCTTATGCAAAAGCACAGCACTGAATGTAGCAGCAGGAAATTACATGTTTTTTATAAGCGTATAAATATTGGAAGATCATGCTCAAGTATGTTTAGCGATTTTCAAATTTGAAGCTGAAGTTACGCTAAACAAAAGCTTATGTTGGCACGCTAAAATTTTAAAACTCTTGAGAAAATGGCAAAGTTTGTAGCACCATATCTTTGCAAAGTACTAATAACAGCCTTGGCTCTATGAATTGATAGACCGATAGATTTTTGTATTGCGTATAATTACGATTTTATTAAATTTTTGGTACACAATGGCTGGTTATTTCATTTGCAGCTTCTTAGCATTATGTAGGAATAGTTGAGGACACATTTTCTAAAATCCGGCCTCCGTATGCTTATAAATATTATGCTTAAAAAAAACAAACATGCAGTGACCAAAAGATAAGCTCTGCCAAGCCGGCATACTATCTGTAGTGTTATTATCCACAATCTAAGCAGTAACGCATTGAATGACAATGACATACGGCTTTGCCACGGCTGTGGCATTGGCTAAGAATTTTCGACAGCTTGTCTTTAGCTTGCTTAGCTCCGGGTCCACTGATTTCTTTCTTACAATGTTCACACCGTTTTCTTACTTCTCCCTGGGAACGATACAGAGCCACGCTGCTGGACAAATCAAATTGAGATGAAGTTCCTTCCGATTCATTAAGGACATTTAAAAAATGCGAACCAGGTTTTATCAAAATTTGCTTGAAAATTACGGTTTTATGCGTACGTACGCAAAAAAGATTCAAATTTTCTTGCAGTTTTTGTTTATACTTCTGTT
Source organism: Trididemnum nubilum (assembly GCA_963965965.1). Classification (NCBI taxonomy): domain Eukaryota; kingdom Metazoa; phylum Chordata; class Ascidiacea; order Aplousobranchia; family Didemnidae; genus Trididemnum; species Trididemnum nubilum. The sequence continues at coordinate 28,289,382 of OZ014487.1, forward strand.
ATAATATATGGCCTTGTGAAAAAAGATTCAAACTTGGTTAGTAGTTTTTATTTACTTTTCGAAGGTACTGTTACTTGTAGAGTTTTGTTTGTTGACACAACGCTTGCCACGAGTGCTTTGTCTAAATATATCTAGTGTTCAGAAGATTTGCAAACACACTACGCAAACAAAATGTGTCCAAGTGTCAAAAATTTTCTGATAACTTTCAGAAGATCATTAAATAAGTGCAGTTTTTGACCTTCAAACAATTTGAAAATTATATTGGTAGTTAGAAAAATAAATTTTGGACAAAGTCATAGAATATGAAGTCAATAGGACTAGTCGTTTAAAAGCTGCATGCAATTGTAGAGATTGCGGGCACTTACGGCCCCCCCCCCCCCCAGGCTCTTTCGGGTTAAGTCAAGCGTCCCCTGCCCAGTGCCAAGCTGTCTGTAACACACGATGAAAGATTCACTCTGTCCTTTTCAACGTTAAGCGTCAAGCGTAGAAGCCGTAAATATCAATTCTTAAGGTCTTTGGTAAGATTAGATTCGACCGCCAATTAAACCCAAGTCTAAATTTTAAGCAGCAGACGTCTATCCTAAAATCCACTCAATCACGGATCAACAATTTTTTTTTTTTCTTTTTGATTTGTTTGATCACCTTCTGGAGTTTAGTAAACAGTAGTGTTGGATTCCCTAAAATGAGCGGATCACCTTTGGTTCTTTTCAACATTCTTTGTTTTTTTTTGAGATTATTTTTATCGGGGTGTTTGGCAAAAGCATTTTACTCGTGGATAGGGGCCAAAAATGCCACTCCCATGTAACTTCTTAGTCAAAAATTACTGGAACACCAATTTTGGCATGCGTGTTGATGGGATCCAAGACTTTTATAAAAAATCAATTTTAAGTTAATGACGTTATTATAGCAACGTCAGTGCCGTATTCCCAAAAATGAAATTTTTGAAATGACATCATAGATGTTGTAAGCTTTTTGCTCAATTTTGTTTTGCAATACTGAGTCAAAAAATGCCCAAGACAAAATAGTTACATCAGAAAAACGTTCTTTGACGTCATTAAGTTAAATACGCGTCAAAAAATGCTCAAAATTTGAAAAGCGACTTCGGCAAACCTCAACATCAGGAATTTTCTTTTCCTCTTAAGAACTTTAAATCATCAAGTGGTACTTGAGAAATAATTCGATTTGCAATCAAGTTAATTCAAAGTAAAAAGCATCTTTCAAAAGAATTTATCACAAAAAATCCAATAGGATGCATGTTTGTCCTCCCGTGTAAAATAAGGTTAAGCTTTCATTTTTGCAATTAAGTGTGTCAAATAACGTTTTTTACAATTATTGAATGTTAATGTGTGAATTTTGAAACCAGCTCAAAAATAAGAAATAATTGGATATTCATTGTTGTTTATTAAATGATGTCACGATATTGTACTGTGGGTAATTTTTACTTTATGGATTCTTACAGGACCAGATTTACATTGTGCTAGATCCAGTGTTGAAATTGGGCCGGAGCGCGCCGGAGCTCCGCCCCAAACTTCTCCACTACAACCGGAGCGCGAGCTCCGGCAGTTCCTGGGACAACGAATGTTTCTGGATCGATCAACCGAATCACTCTGTGATGCTAAGTAATCGTCGCATTAATATCCCTGTCTTTTACATCACGACCTCAAGGCTTTTATATGTGCATTATTTGCTAAAACCGCGATTTTAAACCAGTCAATCATATTACGTTTATGATGTCAAAATGCTTTGTGAATGGGAGTAAAGTAGAACGAATTCTAGGCTACCAGACGTAGGCCTACTGCTCTCTTGCTCAACGGCAAGGACTAAGAAGTGAGAAGTTGAGGTACGGTACCTTATATGTGTGACAAGCGTAGGATTTTTTTATGTAGCAGTAATGTAAAGCACTAAAGATATGGTTAAAGTGGGATGTTGTGTGATGAAGCCATAGGAATAGGCAAAGTCTTAATTACTAATGCTGGCGTTTTTGACCTGCACATGTGATGTAACCCAATATCTTGCAAGTTAATTACAACTTTATCTATTATCGTTTTAGCATATTATAGCCAGCGGTTAATTTAACAAATTATGAAAAGAAAAGCCCAATCGAACATAAGTAGCTTCTTCAAGAAAGTCGCAAGGTAGGTAGCCTAGTCTATTTTTCTATTCTATCGTTACTGGAATTCCCAAGGAAGTTAGTTTTTAGTTGTGTTCGTGTTGTTGTGAAGTGGAGATAGCCTACAAAATTGTACTATGCTGTATATTTTACTAAGGTCATCGCTGATCAGCTTAGTGAGCAAAAATGTTTACGAATACGTAGGCCTAGTCGTACCGGTGCTTTTCGGAATATCATACAGTAATTAAACTCAGGGCTCGTGGTCTATACACGCCGCGTCGTCCCTATTGGCTCTATAATCATAAGGACCTGTTTCAAATAAATGCTTCGCGATAGTTTTCTCGGCTTCATAGATTTTTATCAGCAAATTAAGAAAACATAGAAACCAAGCCAATTTCATGCTTTATAATTTTTTTCTCAAGCTCAGTGTAGGCGTAATAAATAGTAATATCCCTTCCGTTTACATAATATGCCCTTAAATATTCTCGCGACAATGCAGTCTTCATTTGTGACAGACAAGAAGATTGTCAAGAAGAAACTGTTGCTTCGTCTGTATCAACTGAAACTCAGCCGATTGAACAGGAAGAAGCAGCTGGCGAAGTAAATGAAAGCGTTAATGCAGTCGCTATCAGTGTCGAGGATGTGGAAAGCGTTACAGGTATAACGGGGGCAGGAGGTATTAATGCTGGAGAAAAGTGGCCAAAATGCTGGACAGAGCAGCAAGTGAAAGATTTTACAAACAAATACACATGGCTCTACAGTAAGAATAATTGTTTGGGATGTACGACCTGCAGAGCTGCAAAACTGGCTCCAGGTCACATGAGTCAAGGAATGTCTTTCCCTATGCAATGGTGCGATGCCACTGTGCAGCCCTATGGTGATGGCCGTCCTGCGCAGTTAAAGTCTTTGAGAAAAAAAATTGCTGAGCCCAAAGAAAGCAAAATTCATAAGTTAATGTCGGAAATTCTCTTAAAGAGAAGCGATGATGTTTTGCCACATATGATGCACCAAGCGACTGAGCGGGAAAATGAGATAACGGTCAGAGTTTTTCGCACGGCCTATTTCCTCATGAAAAAAAACCGACCCTTTACAGATTTTCCGCATTTAATTGACCTTCAACAACTTAACGAGGCAGATATGGGTCACGTTCTTCACAGCAGAGTGAGTGCAGCCGATATACGCGATCACATTGGCAATGAGATGAGAAAAAATGTGGTGAAAGCAATAAAGGATTCTCGCGAAAAAATTGGCATAATGATCGACGAAGCAACCACTAATTCGCTAAAATCGTCATTGGTTGTTTGTTTGCGATTTTTTTTGCATGGTAAGGCCACATCCATGTTTTTGGATTTAATTGAATTGGAAAAATCGGACAGCCAGACCATTTTAGACACTTTACTTGGATGCATGAAAAGGCACGGAATGGATAGTGACTATTTGCAAGAATACTTAATTTGTTTTGCCAGTGATGGGGCATCAGTTATGACTGGAAGGGCATCGGGTATAGTCAGAAAATTGAAGGAAATGTTTCCAAATGTTGTTTTCTGGCACTGTTCTAATCATAAGCTGGAACTTGCTGTGAATGACTGTGTAAAGGCTGTAGGAGGTATTAACAATTTCAAAATATTTATGGATAAATTGTACAGTTTATACAGTGCCTCTCCCAAGAACAAGGTGGAGTTGCAGAACGCAGCACAAAGCCTGGAAACAGAGTTGTTGAAGATAGGTAAGATGCTGGATACTAGGTGGGTAGCCTCCTCTTATAGAGCCGTTTCTGCTGTAATGAAGAGCTACGCAGCACTTGCAGAACACTTTAAGTCTGCATCTCGTGACAGTAAAAGAGATGGTCGTGAAAAAAGCAAGTATCTGGGAATGCTATCGTACTTGACTTCCAAATCGTTTGTTCTGAACTTGAATCTTATGGCTGATGCTCTGCAGGAACTATCAGCACTTTCCCTTGACCTTCAGTCTCGCCAAATGACATTTGTGAGGGCACATAAACGGATCAAAATTGTGATCGCTGTGTTTCTTGCCAGGAAATATAAGCCAGGAAAATTCTTGGATGAGGCCCTCAGGGAAATCGAAGAGCACACTACGTACAATGGTGTGCTTATATCGGAAAATAGCCGAACTACAGTCCCTATTATTGATGCTCCACAATTTTATCAGGCATTAGCCGACAATCTTACCACGAGGCTCTACACGACTGTATCAAGAACAGGAAATAGAAATGTTGACGCAAACGAAAATCTGTACAATGCATTGGTCAACGATCTGCAAGTCCTTATCCCAGAGAATTGGCCTGCTGAGTTTGATGCCCTGTTTGGGGAAGACGCTATACTGAACATGTGCAAGCGTTTCCAATTACCTGGTGAACATCATGACATCATCAGTGGTTTTAGAGAGTTTAAACTGGAATTAGGACGGATTACCCCAAAGTCTCTGCAACCATTAATAAGGTCTTCAGAAACCCTGATTGTAAGTACCGCTGAGTGTGAAAGAGCCTTTAGCTCAATGAACAAAATATTGACGGATACCAGAAATAAGCTAAAGGTCGCGAGAGTAAGTGCGTTAATGTTTGCAAAAATTGTTGGCCCACCTCTATCTGCATTCAAGCCAATGCCTTATGTAAGGTCATGGATCTTGTCAGGCAGAAGATGTGCAGATAACGTTAGCTGTAAGAGGAGGAGTAAAAGTACCAACGAACAGACTGACTACACTCATTTGGAAGCTTGTCTTTAATCTTGCTTGATGGTCGTTGGCTGTATATTTTCCAGACGTCATCATCATTTTAAACTATTTACCACACGCTTCCGAGAACCTTTGACTGTTTTTTTCTTATTTTCCGTTGAGAATTTCGCTGTGGAAAATTTTGTTACAATTCTTATCGCGGAGCATTACCGGTATTTATTTTACTTCACGACTTAGGGCTCATGACTAGTACTGGTGCGTTATTTTAGTGGAGACAGCATGCAAGTGTGACATATTATGCTATATATTTTCTTTTTTTACTCAAAAAATTCTCAGCTTCTTGATATCATGCTCCATAACCATAATCCAGAGTGTGCTCATTGTGCTGAGCATGAAAATAAACATGTAGGAAGTTGTGATAACATAATTCCGTGTCAAGATTTCGTTGCTGGTATCGCGATTATTATAAACAGTTATTTTTAGTCGCTCAAAATTGCTCATCACCGAATAAAACATAGTCGTATTGGAACACTATTAGTTTTTTGATAAGGATTCAGTTAACCTAAGTTGCGAGTTTCTGCTTTCATACCGATATGCACTGCCAAGCCATGATATATTGCTTGATAGCTTCGCCGCGTCATATTGCCCGAAGACCCACAACTTTGACCCTCGCGATTATTGCTTCTACTGGTCTTTTTTGTTATGCTCGGAGTTGATTCTCAAGGAGACTGAGTTCGATACTCCGACGAGTCATACCAAAGACTTTAAAAATGGTATCCACAGCTACTCAGATTAGCGCTCGGCGTCATGGGTAGTGTGGAGAATGAAATTGGTTAAAACATATCTTGTCCTATGAATTACTTCAGTCCTGGCGCTACAAGACCTTGGTAGTTTTAAAGCGCCTAAAAACAACCTAATATTTCATTTCGCTCTCTGCAAACCGGAGAGCTCCGGCACTTCTAACTTACCAATTTCACCACTGGCTAGATCCCCTGACGCTTTTACGCCTTTGGAGAGATGAAACCGCGTAAGCAAAATGTTTTACACTTCATAGCAACTCGCTTAACTTCTACGCCAAGAATATATTCCAAAAAGACCTTTACGAGGTCTTTTTGGAATGTAAAGGTCTTTTTGGAATACGAGGTGTGGCTAAAAAGAAACGGGACTATTGAATTGAGAAGTTTATTGAGATACATATCATACAATGTCCTCTTAGTGTAACACATACGAGTCTTAAGTCATCTCTAATTGTTCCCTTCAAGGTATTCCCCATTGGCTTTGATGCACTTTTCCATTCTTCTTGACAACGCTTTGAAACAATGTGAAAATTCTTTTTTTTTTGTGATGGTTTTAAGGTGGGTTGTCACGCTGGTCTTGATATCCTCGATTCCTTTGAAGCGTGTCCCCTTGAGAATCCCGTTTAGTTTTGTAAAAAGAAAGAAATCACAAGGGGCTAAGTACGTCAAATAAGGTGGATGATGTTACGTGGTGATTTCTTTTAAGACCAAAACTGTTTCACGCTGAGGGCTGTGTGGGCAGGAGCATTGTCGTGATGCAAAATCCAGGTTTTTCGTGCCCAGGAAGCTCTTCGTTTTTGACGGATTTTGTAGACATGGTGAGTCAGGACTTCCTTGTAGAAGAGTTGGTTAACTGTTTGCCCTTGCGGAACAAACTCATTATGCACCAGTTTGTGATGGTCAAAGAAGTGATCAACATCACTTTCACTTGCGAACGTTCAGGCGCGTAGCCAGGATTTGGAAAAGGGGGGGGGGGGCTATTTTAAAAGAGTGTGAAGTGTGCAAACGACCTTGACTCGAATTTTCATTGATCTTGAATCAGTTTCAGACGGATTGTCCGAAAATTTAGACGAAATGTTTCGGAAAGCTCGGATATTCAAAGGTTTTTTCCGCCCGAACTTAGATGATCTCAAAAAAAAAAAAAAGGTCTTCGCCAAAATTCAGAGTGATTTTTCGGCCGAAACCCGAAATTCAAAAGTTTTTTCCGCCCCAAATTAGGTGATCTCCAAAACAAAAAAAACAAAAAAAAAAAAAAGGTCTTCGCCAAAATTCAGAGTGATTTTTCGGCCGAAATCCTAAATTCAAAGGCTTTTTCCGCCCAAATTTAGGTGATCTCCAAAAAAAAAAAGGTCTTCACCAAAATTGAGACTGATATTTCGTCCAATTTCGCAAATTCAGACGTTTGAGGGGGGCTGTTTTCAAATGGGGGGGGCTATTTTCCATTTTCCATCCCCCCCGCCCCCCCCTGGCTACGCTACTGCGAACGTTGCATGCGGGCCTTCTTTGGTCTGGGTGAGGCCGCACTTTTTCATTGGCAACTTTGACGTTTTGTTTCTGGATAATAATGAAAGACCCATAAGACCCATATAATGAAAGACCCATTCTTTTTCGTATTAAAAAAACAGCTTGGTTTGTTTGTCAAAAGAATAATTTATTTGTCCAGGGTCTCCTACAAAAGAAATTAAATAAATACTTCACAAAAACCAAAAAAATACATTCATTTCAACAAAAAAGTTGCCTCCTTGAAATTTCAATATCTTAGATTTCATCAATTGTGGAATCTTTGTTTTCTAACCAAGTTATCTTTTACGGTCCAATAATTTTTTTTATGTTCTTAGTGACCTTTTTCGACACATGTATTTGCTTCAAACATACATACGATAAGACCGTAAAAATGAAAGTTTTTTACAAACTAAAAAACGCTATCTAAAATGTTTGAAGACATCAGTTTTTGATTTTATAAAATTTTGAGGTTTTGTAAAATTTTGATATGAAGCAAATATGAGTCAATAGAAGTTCATAACAATAAAACCTTTGGACCTTCTAAACTTTGCGGTATAAAAAAAAAAAGATTGATGTAGCCAAAAATACTAAAATTTCAAACCCGGAAACTTTTTTGTTAAAATGATTGTATTTTTTGTCTTAAAATTTTTTTTTTATCTGCAGTGTAGCATGCGCGGTTCTTGACATAAGGCAATTTGACTAACTTGGGGCCTCAGATCTTAGTCTCTGGATCTTTGATTGAGGGGTCTCAAGGCATCAAAAACTTTAAAACTTTTTGAGAAACTAAAAGTTTGCTGATTTCCACTCTGATTTTCTCCTAAACGAGAATGAAAAAACTCAAAAGTTGCCTAAAAATACAGCATAATACCGCAATCCCCGCCGGGTTAAACGTTTTATTTTTAAAACTGAACCGGCCGGTTGGTCGAGCGGTAACGCGTTTGTCTCTGGAGAGGAAGGCCTGAGATTCAAATCTTTGGCAGGTCAAATCGGACACAGTGCAGCCAACGGCTTGCCACCGCAGCGCTGCAACACTTCTTGCAAAGATGCTGTGTTGCCCGCGGGCGCAATGACGTGAAGACAAGCCCTACCAATTCGTTACACGCTTTGGCGTAATACAGCGAGGTTTATGAAACATTTGATTAGAAAACTGATGCTCAAAGCTTTCCAACTTAAAGTTTGTCGTTGGTATAATGTATAAAGCAAGCGCTCACATACAATAAGGACAAATCAATGCAATTGTTCGTTCGGATAAACCAATCACTCTGTGCTGGCCTGTCTAAGCACAGCAACGCCGAGCATCTTTTTCTAATCCTGTGTGGAAGTCTTTCGTGAGGCTGAACCACTACAATGGGTAGAATGCTTGGCCTCAACAAGAAATAAGCGTAAAGTTTCTTTTCCAGGGACACAGCAATCATGATTGCTTCTACGGAAATACGATGCTTGGTCCCGATTCCAAACTCACGAGAGATAAAACAAAAGAAGACTCGGTAGTCTGTCTCCGCAATTTTGCCCCATTTCTTTAAAGGCCGGTGCATCGCCACGTTGTGGTGACCCACACCCTTCTGTTGTTTTCTTTTTTTCCAAAATTCTCTTTTCTCCGCTATTTTTTTTACTCCGCTCTTGAGACCGTCATTTGTTTCTTTTTCTAGAATAGACAATGCCATTATGACGTTATTTGTTTTATATATAACCGAGTTTTCTCGCACGAGGTTCTTTTTCGTTTCCTTGCCATGTTGGAAGCACTAAAAACAAACTTGCACATAAGCATTTGTGCATTTAACTGTGGTGGATGCTGGATATAAAAAATACCCAAATTCCCTCGCTGATGACCGCCGATTTCATGCAATACCTTCCAGTTTTGAAACGAGAAAGAAGAAAAAAGACGAAAGAAAACTTAATTCAATGAGAATTCAATTTAACGAAAATTCAAAATGTACAACAACATGCAAGATAGGCTTTTAAAATGTTAAAGATCTAGTTCTTTCACATGGCTCTGAACTCTTGTGAAATGTGATCCAATGGCATTAAAACAGCTTTTTTTTGGAAAAACTTGCTAAAAATTTGCTTAAAGGGCTTCGCCCCCAGACCCCTATTTGCAGTCCGTTTGAGTTACATTACTTTCCTCGACACGTCTCCCAATGTAGACGTTTTCACTTCGGGTTTAAGCCCTCTCTCTTCAGCAAAATCCTGGTTTAAGCGTCACGCCTGGCCACAGCTTCTGATTTTTTATTCTACAATATCTTAGTCTCTCAAAAAAGTTCCTCTTTCGAAAATTTCTGATGACATCATTGCAAGTGATTTGAGGTTTGCCCTATGCCCATCCCCCCAATCAAAAATCCCGGCTACACCTATGTCAAGGGGGACCCAGCTGACAATTCCCTTTTTTGTTTTTTGCAAACTTTTCTTGTGTGCTGCGGTGCCGTCGCCAAAGTAAACAGAGTGAGGGGGCACGAATTAAAAGTAGAAGGACACTAAAATTTACATATAAAAACTGATCTTCAGATATTGTACGGCTACAATTATGCGCAATTTTAAAATAAGACCCGCAGCATTTCTTAGCTAGTTTTTTCTGTGGCCCATAATCGCTTGAAAGATCCATCTACAGCAGTGATTGCTACCAAACGTGCAATTGCTATGAGAGGTAAACCAAACTTTTTTTGCAAAAAGAATTGCCCGATTTAGCCTCCGCGCTGAACAAACTGATGCAACTCAATCGTGTTACATACGAGCATAGTCACTACATATTTAGTAACTGTGAATTAGAACTTGGGGGCGGAGGCATAGGCAAAGCCAGGAGGGATCCCAAGGGGCCCGGGCCCCCTCCACCAATTAAAATACCACCAATGATAAAAAATTATGACAACTTAGCCTAGCGATGTTTAATTGCATTTTTTTCAGTAATTACGCACAAAACAGTAACTAACAATAACATCAATGACAACGAGGGTGCTCTGAGGCCCCTAACTAACAACCAGAGGGCCCCTAACTAACAACTAGGGGACCCTTAATCGACAACCACGGAGCCCCTGGGCTCCTAACTGACAACCAGAGGGCCCCGGGGCCCCTAATTGACAACCAGGGGGCCCCTAACTGATAACCAGGGCGCCCCTATCTGACGACCAGGGGGCCCCCAACCGAGAACCAGGGGGCCCCGGGACCTGTAACTGACAACCAGGGAGCCCCATGGCCCCTAACTGAGACCAAGGATCCCGGGCCAGGAGCCCCTTAATTCAAATTTTTAACAATTTCTATGCAAAACCTGCGAGAAATCTAAGAGTTTTGTCCTAAAAGTTGCAACCCCAGGCCCACGTTTAACGTTATTATGAACTTAATGCTATATAAAACAGGCGGTAATGCAAACCCCCCAATTGAAATACTATCCAATGATAAATATAATGAGAGCATAGTTAGTATGTTGTCCTTGTCCGGAATTGCAGTTTCTTTAATTTAGGATTTACGCGTACAAAAGTGAGTAATAATAACGACGACCACGTTTCCACGTCATAATTATGCATTGCAATTCTTGGACGTTTTAAAAAACTGTCAAGTGACTTGACTCGAGTCCTCCACGTTTTGAAAAAAAAGTAATTTTAATTTTGCTTTAAATGTTTTTTTAATGAAACAAATAAGGGCGTGATCTTATCTCAAAATTATATGCGTAGCCAGGGAGGTGGTCCACGGGGCCTGGACCACTTCAATCGAAATGCCACCAATGCCAAAAATTGACAAAAAAGCCTTATTTCGTCTTTCAGTTTCTTTTAGCATCTTTGCGTACAACAGTACACGGGTACAACAGTAATTAACGATAAATAACCCTGACGACCAGGGAACCCAGCGCAACCCCTTAATTCAATTTTTTCCAGCCAATTTAAACATATAACCAGGGTGAAATCAAGGGTTTTTGTCCAAAAGTTGCTAAATCAGGCCCTCATCTAAACTTTTTATGAACGTCATGCAATAACCAGCGCCGTGTTTGCCTTATGGCACAGTGCCAGGGCCCCGCCCTCAGCTAGTAGGACTTTTTTTGGTTTTTACTTATATTTGGCAGGAACATGTTGCAAAAATTCCCTAAGTGCCAAGGGCCCAACGCAATGTAAATCCGAACCGGGAGCAACATGTTTAGTAACCGTAATTATCTATTGTACCATTTTTCAACAACAATTCACCTCGCTGTTTTTACGCACAAACTACTTTTGAAAAAATAGCTAGGGAAAATGTTCATTGAACAAAATATTGAAATTGAATTGAGGGGTCCTGGGCCCCCTGGCCGAACACGTACTCCTGTAACTGGTTAACTTCATGACAAAACAAAAATCTCTTAGGAAAATCTTCGAGTGGATTATTATTTACTGCTAAAATATTGCAGAAGGCAATGTGCCTTACTTCCCTCTACATGGACCAAATTACCCACAATTAAAATTTTACACCATAGGCTAATGCAAGATTTTAAACGTGTTTTGGAATTTAATTGCAAGTAAAAGCAGGATTGAACAAGTAAAACTTTTCCATTGGTTTTCAAATATTAAAAATGTAGTTCTTTCAAATGGCTGAGAACATGTGCGAAATGTGATCCAATGGGATTAAAATAGCTTTTTTTCCAAAAACTTACAAAAATCGCCCAGCGGCTGGCAGTTTTGCCCCCAGACCCACATAGCCACCGGCGGCTGGGGGCTCTGCCCCCAGACCCCCGTCTGTGATACGTTTGAGTACACTAGCTTACTCAACACGTCTCCCAAGTTAGACATTTGCACTTTTTAACTATTAATTTTCGCCCTCTCCCTTTACCGAAATCCTGGTTAAGTGTCAACAGGCTACGGCTTCAGATCTTCCATTCTTCGATATCTTTGCCTCACAAAAACTTCATTTTTTGAAATTTTTTGATGACGTTATTGCGTGTGTTTTGTGGTTTGGGCCCCCCAATCCAAAATCCTGGCTACGCCTATGGGCGGAGCCCCCACCGACTTGGCGATTTTTGCAATTTTGCAGCAAAAAACATCAATTTTAACCCCATTTTAATCACCTATCGTATTTTTTGAAGCTATTTGAATAACTAAACTGCTAAAATTCACAACGCATTTCAAAGAATTAAATTGCTTAGCACCTTCAACCCTCTCCCCTTACTTCAGGTCAAGTCTAAAACACGATTAAACGCTCGTATTTTGAGGCTAAATTTTCTAAGTGGCTTGGCTAAGGGGGCTAAAGCATCTTTACTCTGGTTGCGCCACTAACTGCGACCTCAAAATCTTAAGTGCGTTCTAAAAATCAAAACAACTGATCTTTGAAAACAAAATGTTTTCACGTATTGTTTCATGTCATAATCACTAACGAAGTACCGGTAACGATTCTGCCAGCTTACATCATGTCTTTTCCGTGACACATCCGTAAAGGCGTGTTAATAAGACGGAATATTGCGTCACATTTATGAACAGCAGTTGGTTGCCAACAATTTCGCAAAGAATCGAGATAACGTCAAAGAGATCAATTATGGTTGAACGTGATTATTTCTTTTTCCATCATTGTCTGTTATTTTGTCGTTGCGTAATGTTTCAAAAACAGTATTTTGAGTAAACCAAAATGGGGGTGTCTCAAGCAGACGTTAGGGGGAGCACGGGCTAGTATACATGCCAAGTATGCCCCCTTAGGGCCCCCTGTAGCGACATCATTGGTGTACTGTCTGCCGCTAGCTCACAACGTGTAGCACACGTGCTAGAATTTTATAGCAGTTCTGCTTGCAACCATATGCAGCTCCGTGACTGCCTAGAGCAATTTTACAAATATTTCGTTTTTTTTTAAATATACTGCAATTCGTCATGATAATTGATCATCCCACTCAAGGCTTATTCAAAACTGTCACATATTGGCTGGGACTGAGCGCCAGAAATGAACAAATCACTTGAAAACATGAAAGAAAGAACTGACAAGTGCTCTTCCGACCGCCTAGCCTGCACGACGTCGGGATGTAAAGCTGCTCACTTCATCGCGTACATCAGACGATTGAACGACAATGCGAACGTTGACGAACACAAAAACAAAACTCTTTTTAGTGTGCATGTTTGTTCAGGCCTAGATTGTGATATTTTTTCAGTGATCGAACACTAGTTAAAAAAAAAAGCATGCCACAAGCGTGGAGTCTCAACTTTCTGTTATTCTCATCTCCTCCCTTTTTTTCATTTCTTTAGTCAGAGACCGCAAAATTCCATCTTTCGCTTCATTTTACGTCCTCTTGGGTAGGGGCAGTGTGGTGTCCCAAAACCCTCCTGTTCTTTTTTTTTTTCCAACACTCTCTTCTCTCCGCTTTTTTTACTCCGCTCTTGAGACCGTCATTTTTTTTCTTTTTCTAGAATAGACAATGCCATTATGACGTTCCTCGTTTTATATACACGCGAGTTTTCTCGCACGAGCTTCTTTCTCGTTTTCTTGCTCTGCTGGAAGGAGTAAAAACAATCTTGCACGTCCAAGTTTGTGTATTTAACTGGATATCAAAAATACCCAAATTCTCACAACGCTTATTTCGCGGGACGCTGGCGTAAAGAGTGAAGCAAGTTCAACTTAAAAAACGCAGAGCCTTTTATTCATTGTTTTCTTGTCAAGACACTGAAACCAAGCACAGTATTACCCGATGGCAACCATCTGGAAATTCCGTAAACAAATTTTAATTTTAGATTGTCAGAAGAAACGTAACATTGCAGATCGCATCTTTATTCGACATTTGCCTCAGAGGCCAGAAGATAGAGAAGGGACCTTTCGGTCTTCGAGTCAAGCTGGTACCTGTCCAGTGCCCACTCATCAATGCACACGGAGGAAGCTTCGTTCATAGAGTCCCTTTTATTGCTGAACGTCAAGCAGGATGGCTGTGAATACCAATTTGTACAATCTTTGATTTGACCGACGAAAGTCAAACCCGAGTTTATGGTTTCCGCAGCAGACGCTTGATCCACTAAACCACTGACCCGGGTTCAAAAATTGAAAGTAAAACCAAAACTATTACAAAGCCACGGATGTTGAGGATGTTTAGAGCAGAGGTGGAGTCCTCGAGGACGTCCTTGGCCTCGAGGACACATTTCGAAATCTTTGGCCTTGGCCTCGAAACTTCAAGTCCTCGAAAATAGCCCTGTCCTCGGCTCGAGTACAGCACTATTTTTTGAATCGCTAAACTTTTGTAGATCGTCTGAAAAAAAAATTTGAAGAAGTTTTGTTTTGTGTTTTTGAGAACACTTGCGCCTGTGTCCTTGTGCCCTTATGGTCCTTGGCCTCGAGCATTTCTGTCTTTGGCCTCGAAAGGGTCTGTCCTCGGAAGGGCTGTCCTTGGCCTTGAACCGTGTTTCCTCGACCCCACTTCTGGTTTAGAGCACAAAAATGTTAAATAATGCTATTCGTGTTCAATAAAAGATACACACCGTTTTTTGTTTTTTTTTTTTGGAGCCCCCAAAAAGATATTTTGCACAAACTTGAACAAATAATGTCTTTGAACTAGAGCTAGATAAACAAAAACATTTAGAAGCAAAAATGGGAATCAAATCCAAAAGCTATGCTCAACTTTACGCTTTATTGCATCTCTGCCAACAACGTGAAACCCCTCTCGAGCCAATCAAGAAACAGCACTGACTTGACAGAGCAATCGCGTTCGTCCGGAAATGTAACAACAGCTGCAAATGCTGACTTCGGAAACTGGAGTAGGTTTCGGCCAATTTGGATCATCAACTCATCGCATTCGTAGGGAATTTGTCATCAACAAACCAACCAAAATAATAGAAATCCTTTGAAGGAAAACGCCACTTTTTCTTATGCCCACAGTAATAGAAAGTTGGATGGCCATGGTAAAACTGCCGCAAAAAGTTGACACCCAAAACAAATTTAATGGATATTTTTACACACTCTTTGTTTTGCTGATTTTCGATCAAGATCTGTTGTTTTTGATGTTGGGGCAATTGTTTTCAAATAGCCATTTAATTGATTTTTTTTTTGTTTAAAATCACTCCACTTGCTTAAAATAGTCCAGTATAAATTAAACAGGCTAGTAGAGTTAATATGCCTACTGGCATCGATCAAAAAATGCTTACTTGGTTAGCGCTAGGTGCTGCTATGATTGCAAGGTCTTCCTTCGTAAAATTTTCAAGCAAAATCAAATTCAATTGTTTGAAAGTTTATTGCACATGCAAGTAAAAAAAAAAAAATGGTTGTTATCATTGCAAACACAACACGAAGCGCGAAAAATTCGACCAAAAATTGAAGTTACGGTAAATAGGATTGCCACCTAAAAATATACATTTTATGATGAATTTATGCCAAAAGTGAGTAAAATTTTTTGCTGTTTTTTGTGATTTTATGCTAAGTTCTATGAAAATTTTATGCTTACTGGAAAAACAACAGCTAGCCGTAAAATGCTAGTTATGACATAATAAATATTTAGCTTAAAACTATATGTTCTATGCACAAAAACGATTAGCCAAATGCAAGGTTTTGAGAAACCTACAATAAAACATAATATTTTACCAAAGCTAGTCGCTCCGTAGTATAAAAGTAACAATGATTTTAATACTGACACCTTGCTGAATAAATATTGGCGATTCCGATAATGCTACATTTTTTGAAAGTAACGACGATTACGGTTTTTAATACTGACTTTTGGTAATTTTCATACAAAAAACATTTACTTATAGTGTAATATAAAACGCGTAATAAATACCTTCTCGTTGTGAAGGTGCTGTGAATGGTTTAAATTGTTTTTCATAGCAAAAACCTAGTCTTCTAGTTCCTTTTTTTTGAAACAAAAAAAAGTTTGTCAGAAACCTTATAATGATTTCCATATAGGTCTACTAGCCAACCTTATAGCACTAGCGATCTGTAAAAACTATTCAAGTTTCGCTGGCCATCAAATATTTTACAATATTTCTTGCAAACAGAAGCGCAACCAGGTTTTTTTGAAAAAGGGAAAGGGCGCTGAGTTAGCCAAAAACATGAACTTATTTTCGGAGATAAATGTTGTGGAGCGCTTTTTTTTTCGTTTATCAAGCAGAGGGGTAATAGTCATAAAGCTGCATGTTTTGTTTTTAAGTTATTTTTTGTAAAAGCGGTTAAATTTAGAATAAAATTTTTAGCTAAAATTGCGCCCTTGCTTACCAAGCAACAACATGAGAACTTCAGCGATCCTATACAATAATCATGTTAAGTTGAAACTTGCAAGAAAATTTCTGCTTTTGCCCTCAAAGTCCATTTCAAAAAAAGTTACCGAAATATCGAGTAAAACATTCAAAAAATAACGACGTTACCAAAAACTGATAACTGCACCAAAAAAGTTTCTCATTGCATGTACGATCGAAGCTACAGATGAGTTAAGTGTTAATTCAATTAACAGTATAAAAGTCAGCCTTGTTTTCTTGAAACTTGCACAAGTTGTAATTGGTCGCAAAGTGACAATCCCAGCATCATCACAAAGTACCCAACCGCCGCCTTCTACGAGTCGCTACATGGGCGGCTTCTTAGTGCATTTTTTACCAGTAAAGCACTGTAATGCAAATTGCAAGTCACAGCACATAGTAGTTATAGTAAATAAACTGTTGGAGGTATTGAACACGTGTAAAACATTGGAAACGATTTTATTGGAAATTTTTTAACTACTTTTTGATTAATTTTGACCCAATTCTAACTCAACCTCAACTTCGTTCTCTATTTACTCACATTTAAACTTACTCAAATTTAACCCTAATCCAATCCTTACAACACTAACCCTAATTTTAGCCCTCAAAAAATAAATAAAAAATACGCCGATGAATATTGTTTACTTTCGTTTTAGTTTCTTTGACTTGAAATTATCGCTGAAATAGTCACTTGCAAAACATTATTAAGAAACGGCTAACTTTCAACTTTTATTAAATTTCAATTACGCATGAAAAAAAAAATTTTTATGCGAAATGACCGATAAATGTAAATAATTATAACTGAAACCGCAAAAAAAGACGCACTCAACAGTCTCAATGCTCCCCTCCCCCCCATTAAACCAAATCTAATGAAAACAGCCAGATTTAACAAAAAATTGTATAAAAATTTGAAAAGTAATTTGAACAAGACGTAATTGAAATTTTATGACTTTTTATGAAAATTATTGATTTTTATAAAAGTTGTATATACCAAAAAGAGTGTTTGGTAAATTTTATGATTATTTTTTATGATTTTATGCGGAGTGGCAA
Source organism: Trididemnum nubilum (assembly GCA_963965965.1). Lineage (NCBI taxonomy): Eukaryota > Metazoa > Chordata > Ascidiacea > Aplousobranchia > Didemnidae > Trididemnum > Trididemnum nubilum. The sequence continues at coordinate 28,306,670 of OZ014487.1, forward strand.
CCCTGAGTAATTGTACGTCTTTCCACGATCATTATTTTTCAACCCAGAACTTCATATTTTTGGCGATAAAAACTCGTGAGCATTTATGTGTGTTTTCTGAAACTCAGGTTTGACCAATTCATAGTATGTAGCAAATTAGTAAACACAAACGTTAGATTACAACTTTAAAACCCAGAATTTTAAAATCAGTTGTATACTCTTCACTATGCCATTTTTACTAGTTAAATAAACAAAATAAATAGTGATGACATATAGCGAAGTTGGCGCTTAGCTTTTTCGATTACAAGTACATATTCCGTGTTACGTAAATGGGTTTAACTAAATGTTTTCGATTTCTTTGTTCAAACTATATGCTTTCACCGATTTTTTCACGTGGACTTTTAAATCTTTATAAACTTGCCCAAGTCATATGCAGCAATTAATTTGCTTGAAAAATCAATTGCATCATTACATACGTAATGGATAACGCCGCAATTCTTCTTCAGAAAATACAAATTTGAGCCCAAAAACTGAATATTTAAGGTAGGTGCTGCTTGTTTGGTGGATTAACAAAAAATTTGGTTAATGACCGCCAAACCAAATAACCAGCCGAATCCACTACTGACCAACTTTCTGAATGAAACCTAGCAAGGGTCAGCGATTTGCTCGGTCTAAAGTTGAATGAACTCTCGGAAACAAGTTTTAACTGCCTTAGATACAAACTTAAATGGCGGTTGTCCGAATTTGCTTTTTACTAAACATTGAATCAAGACAAGTAAGCTAAAGGCTTTCATTACCACCAAAAACACAAAAATTTTTACAGAAAAATTGGCTAAATTGAAACAGAATCACGTTTTAATCTTAACCCTATCCGGACCAGGCAAAATTTTTTAATTAATGGCCCTGGGGGGATCGATTCGACACAACAAATTCAGACGTTTATAACTCCCGAATTACAAAAGATAAAAAGTCCGTTTTTGCTCCACGAGAAGCTCAATTTTCTGACAAAAAGTCCAAACTTTTTTGTCATTATATTTACAACCATGATCTTCAATTAATTTGAACACAAGTCAAGGACTATCAGAAGCGATCGATTCGCTTTTTATCTGCATAAAGTTAATAAGCGTTTGATTACCATAACGCGGCATCGCAGCTGGAGTTTTATTCACTAACTCGGAGATAATTACGGATTAAATTAAAAGATTATTTCTATTGTGCTAAAATATCTAAATCATTAGTTTGTTGCTGGATTAATTGCAAGCTGAATATTTGTTACTGTTATATTTCCTTTTGCTAAACATTACAAAATATGGTATTTTTTCTTCAAAAATTTATAAAGAACAAGCATCAAACCACTATTTTTTCTCATTCACATTTTGTGTGTAAATGCATATGACATAGCAGTAACAAACGTCAATAAAATTGGTTGAATTTTGATGTAATTTTTAGTATGCTGAAGATTCGCAGTCTAATATAATATAGTAAGAATTTTCACTTGGAAAACTCGTACTATGGGTTTCATTTTCAATATGTAGATCTGGCAATGCTAAACCTAATCAAAAGTGCAGCAAAGCATTCTATATATAACAACACTGTTATAAAATTTTTATATAACAACATTTTTATCATTAGTCGAGTGCATAAAGCGTCTGCGGCTGATACAGTAGACTTGGGTTCGATTACCGTTCTGGTCAAACCAAAACTTAAAAAAAGTTTGCATTTACATCCAGCTTCCCGGCTTGATATTAGCAATAAAGTGGGCAGTGTGAAGCTTTCACCGTGTGTGGTAGACAGGTCGGCAAACGACAGCCTTTTTCAAATAATGAGCGATTTTTTCGCTGTCTGTATACAACTTGGTGAATAAAAATGCAATTACTTCAAACTTACGAAAAAAACTTTCAAAATGTGTCCGACGGAGTGTAGTAAATGTTAATTTTTTCAAACTATTTTTTGTACGATTTTTCCTGGACTTTTGAATTATAAGAAAAAAAATAAATTGGTCCAACTTGATACTCGAATTCTTGATTGATTTTTAGAATAATAGTTTGGATAATTTGGAGTACTGTAATAGGTTTTAGCGTCCGAATATTTTTTTTTTTTTGTTGCTTACGTTGTGATAGATTACGTGGTCTAATATTGGAGAGTAATTTTTTCTCAAAAATTGAAAAATTCTGCAGTTTTTATAAAGTATATTTAAGAAAACCTAAATTAATTTGATTATTGCTCGTCATAAAATTTTCTAAATCTTATATAGTACCCAACGGGCTTACCTTCTAGTGTATTATCACAAATGATTTCAGAACTAAAAAGCAAAAATTACAATTGTTTTCAACATTGTAATTACAATTAATGGTTGTACTGATCGAAATACCATTCTTTTTATCACTATTCGTATCATTTTACAAAGACTGTCTAATTCTCAAACGTAACGATTTTGTCTTCATAATCTTTCAGATTTTATTTCAGAGGTGGCTTTGTAACAAATTGTTGCAAACTTTGGTTATTACTGGGATTACTGCTGAATAAGTTTACAAAAATAAAAATAAAAAAAAAACAGTATAATTCGAAGGGTAGAAATATTTATAAAGGGGGTGGGGGGGGAGGGGCAGGAAATTTGAGAATAATGAAGACCAAAAAATTTTTTTCTCCACTCAGAATCAGCCCGTTTTCCTGCCAAAATTAGGTGAAGACTAAAAAAAGAAAAAGGTCTTTAGTCAAATTTTGTCCGTTTTTGGGCTCAAGCTTTCTGCCCAAGTTACAAAGGGGGGTGGGGGGCATGCCGCATTTTTGCATACTATACTATGCTAACTATACTATACTGACGACCCAAAAGGGGGGGGGCATGGCACCATGCCTCTCCCCCTAAATACGCCCCTGGTCCTCACATCCAGAACCAGCAATATAGTTTGTATGCGATAAAGCCGTTGAATAGTTGCAGTAAATTAGAAACACTAAAAATTTGCCAACGACATCAGTGAATTTAGATATCTTAGTTATTTGTGATCTCAAAAAAGTCCAGTATAAATTCATTTACAAAATGGTCGGCTAATCAAATTGTAACTTGCAAAGTCTGGTAGTAGAGAATTTGCTTTCCTTTATATATTTTGTATCGACAAACATAATTTTTGTTGGTTGTGAAAGTACACACATAAAAGCGAAAATTAAAAAGTAATGAAACAACATAAAATTTTCAAATTCAGCATGCCACGGTTGCTACCTTTCATTATAGACCACAAATGAAAAATCAATGTGAAACTCTGTAATATTTGCAATAGTACGCCATGCTGTAGGCAGGCGCGTAGCCAGGAATTCGCAATGGAGGTGGCTGTGTGTTTGGGGTCTGGAAGCGGAGACCCAAGTCGCCGGAGGCTAATGGGGGTCTGGGAGAAAATTCCCCAGCCGCCCGAGGCGGAGCCCTCAGCGCTCGAAAATTTTGCATTTTTTTGCAAAAATAACTTAATTTTAGGGCTATTTTGATAAAAAAAATAATGCTTTTAAAACGTGGCATATAAGTTGGCAGTGTAAACATAATTAAACTGGTTGCATAAATGGGCTATTTGGGAGGTGGCTAATGGTAAAATTTCAGTTTTCTTATTTAGATGCTGGTAAATTATAAACTCGCATAGTTCAATAAAACTTACTTGGAGTAATCTTCAGTATTTCGTCTACAGTTTACACACAAAAAATAGCTAGAGGGGGCTAATGAAAAGAGATTTGAGAGAAATGATTGGTAATTAACTAATACTGGATAGCCGCCTCTATTTCTAAGTTTGTAGTATATTTGTTGTCATTGTTAATGGCACCTATGTTTAGCATTTTCACACTAGCGATCAAATTTGATAGCTTATTTTTGGCCATTTTTCAAAGTTTTTGTTCATTTGTGAGTTGTATTTTTGACAAATTAGCCTCCCCCCCCCCTGAATATATGTTTAAAAAATGTTTTAAATCACTATTTAGCCCATTCCAGTGCATACAACAGTCTCAGAAGTGATAAAAACGTGTTTTTTTTCTTATTCTGCATTTTGGTTGACATGCCAATGAGGGGAGGGGCTGCAGCCCCCCCCCCGCATCCTCCCTGGGTACGCTATTGGCTGTTGGCTTGTATTGGTATCTAATACGAAATTAGTAAATGCGGTAACAATTATAATATACCACGTAGCACATTTTACAATGTACATACCCAATAATTGTTTAGTTTGCAGTGAATTATATAAAAAATTGATAATATCTTACGCTAGCTATTGGGTATTGCTTCGAAAAGCATTTTTTACGCAAAGCTTTCAGTAATAATAACCTTGAATAACAAAAAAGGTGAAAAGTGAAAATAATGAATCCGAAACAAGTATTTAATTATCAAAAACTTTCTACTTTTTGCAATGTTATGGAATATCGCAAAGGCATAAGAAATGTTGCAATTTGGTGAAAACAAAGCGTATACGCAAAATGAAGTTATCAGTGTGCTGCTACGTCACGCGCAAAGACACTCGGGCGAATTTCTGTTTTGGATGTTATCACTTGAACTTCATGAAAAAACTTTTGGCAGTCAAAATTATGCATGTGTTTTTGTGAAAAATGAAATGTACATCTTTCTACTGATACTGATACGTAGCAGAAACTAAAAATTTATTTAAAATTTGCGTTTTTTTTTTCTTTTTTTTTTAGTCACCATAAACAAATTTTGAACATGAAGACTACCGAAATTCATGCTGCATGCCACACACTTGATAACTTATGGACATTTTTGGCTACTGTATATCAGCAATGTGAAAAAAAATACCGGCAAAAACAAAAGGATTTGCGCTTATGTTGGCCTCTAATTCTTTTATCAATAAATACGTTTATTTTGCTAAATCGCAATTTTTATTTATTAGCGAAATGCTAAAAATGAAGCTTAGTTTGAAATTTGATAAAATTATACGAAATTGTCTGAGAAATTCAGCTGTGAGCTTTGGAAATATTAATGAAAATTATAATGCTTCAGGCAAACTAGTAAATGAAAATCTATTGTCACAACTCTTTTTGAACATCCATCGCAACAAAAGCCGTTCAAGTGGTCACTGGATTTACGTTCGAAAAAGCGTAAAACTATTAATTACGACAGAACAATTGGGACTAACAGGATTAAATTAATTTTTCGAAAATTTTGCCAGAAACGCAGGGTCGACCTTGAGAAACGTTTAATAACTCCTAATCTAGGTGTCATTCGACAATGGTTTTACAAATGAAAGTTGAAGCAGTAAATTTTAGGAAAAGTCAAGAAATTTGATTATTGTGGCTTGACTGCTTCATAGCAAAATTTCGAAATAAATGAAGGGGGGGAGCTAATCGATCCCCCCCTGGGCCGAATAGGGTTAAATGCACAAATCAATAACTTTCAGAATTTGGGTTTCTGAATTTATGCCCAATTCTCGCCAGTGTTCAATTATTTACATGCTTACCGTAGTTTCGTCAAAATTTCACTCATAAAAACAAATTTCTGAGTCAGACGAAAAGGAGGAAAAGAATTATACAACGCCACCGCTAATATACGGGTCCTTGCACAAGACAAAAAACAAACAACAAAAAACATCCATTTGGCAAAATTATAAGCGGTTCAGAAGAATGAAATCACTGCAAACTAATTGTGATAACAACTCCTGCAAAAAAAAAAAAAAAGGAAACTAACGAAAAAGAAAAAGGATCAAACGTATAAGTTAAGAGCAACGGGTGGCGATAGCAAATATTTTATTCGTGTAGTTTATTTAGTGTCTTTTCTACCTTTTATATATTCAAAGGAAGCTGAACAAAGAGAAGCGACTAAAACAATAATCGTTTTGAGTAAACAAGTGAAACATTATCCGCTCAAGTCGTAGCCGTCGCTGGGTTTACGACATGTTCTCGTATCGTCGATCCACAAAAGAGCGTGACCTCGCTAATTCTAAATGAGCAATTAGGAAATAATACGATTACTCTGGCTTGTGAAAACTCTTGTTAAAAACAAAAGTCGGCCTTGAAAATCGTTCAGTAACTGCGAATTTATTTGTCAGGCGGTAATGATTTTGCAAATGAAAGATGAAGCAACAGTTTTTTTAGGAAAAGTCAAAATCCATAATTGTAGTGTAAACCGCATACAAAGTATTTAAAAACTAAAATGCATGAGCGGGGTGTGTAAAATTGATCCTCCTCGGGCGAATGCTGCTAATTTCTTTGATAGATAAATGGAAAACAGTTTATGCGCCTGGATAATACAAACGTATTCAAAACGAACGCAAATAAAACAATATTACGGTAAGTTTGCCAACGCTTGAGCTAGACAAGCTGATGGGCTTTGCTTTTAGTCAAAATCAAAATATTTGATTATTCTATTTTGAAGAAACTAGGATATTATACAATTGCATTGCCCCCCCTGCCCCCTCGCTGGCGACGCGCCTGAGAACCATATTTCATTGCGCAAACTTGGAAAAGGGTGTTGCCACAAGTGTTTTTTTGCTTCAGGAATTTTCGTTAGTAAAACTTGCGTATGTAAGTTGTACACATGGATTGTCGATTTTTTTAATGTTCGATACGATCGACTAAATTTCTTTGCTACGTTGTGATAGATTATACAAACGGCTGTTACGCGATTCATCGGGACCATGGTATATTTGGGAGTAAATTTTGCCTCAGTGTGGTTTTCAACTGCAAAGCGGTTCTTGCGCAATAATTGAACATTGGTGTCTCTTTAGTAAGGTATAGAATCCGGTATCAGAATTATTCTTTTACTCTGGGAATGCCAAGAATCGACAACTACTTCTAAATAAAAAAAAAATTACCACCTGTACGCTATGTAATGCAGTGTAATAACAAGTTTTGCCGAACAGCAAATGCTGCGTTATTGTACTTTATTTGAACAAAGGACAACCATAAATTTAGAAAAAACACGAGACGAGTTTTCAACACAAGTATTTTCTTGCGTGTTTCAGTTCGATTCTCAACCGCTGCACCATTCAAAGTGCGGTCTTGTTGTGCTTGATAGACTGCACAATGACATAGAAATGAGTAATACGCGCTACACTTATTTGAAGAAGCTGCGCTACTGTTAACTGTTTGGATACGGCGTGTCACTATGCTGCCATTTTAACAAAGTGGCTTCCATCAGGCGAGGCAATATATTGCCACGAAAGTTTGAATTTTTAGCAAAGTTTTTTTGCACGTTTAAGGCCTTATTAAACGTTTTGCTATCAGCTTGGCATCATTTTTTATTGAAATTTTGTAGATTTGTATTACAAAAACATAAATCTTGATTTTGAATTATGAATAAATGCTTAATTTCCCAGTTTTTAGAGTTTAGTAAAAACTTTTTTAAAAATCACCAATTTTTATGCGATTTTGAAAATTCGAAGTTTGTCGGATAGCATAATAAATTGTCTAGTCAACGGCCGTCATGCTTTGTTTGCTACATTGCTATGTAACCACGGTTGCCAGGGAAAACGCAAAATCAAATTTTAGGATTTTCCAGGACTATTTAAGGTCATTTTCCAGAACTTTTTCATGACTGCTTAAGGCTTTTTTCCAGACCCTAAAATTTGATTTTCACTTCTACTCTTTTATGCGTTTACTTTTTTGTACTTGTTATTGAAGAAAAATAGTGATGTTACGCATTTGCATTATGAGTTCTAATGACTATAGTATACTACTCTGGTACATAAACAGATATCTGCAGCGGTCAGAATTGCCAGAAATTACCGATCAGTGGTTAAATGGATAGAGCGTTTACTGCTAAAACGTTAGACTCGGGTTCGATTCCTGGTCCCGATTATCTGAGTAATTGTATGTTTTTCCTCGAGAATTATTTTTCAACCAAGAAATTCATATTTTTGGCGATAAAAACTCGTGAGCATTTATGATATTTTCTGAAACTCAGGTTTGACCAATTTAAAGTATGGAACAAATTAGTAAACACAAACGTTAGGTTCCAACTTTAAAACGCTGAATTTTAATATCAGTTTTATACTCTTCTCCATGCCATTTACTACTGAAATAAGCAAATGAATATAGTGATGAGATATAGCACAGTAGGTGCTTAGCTTTTTCGATTACGAGTACGTATTCCGTCTTATCTTCATGGGTTTAAATAAATGTTTTCAGTTTCTTTGTTCAAGCTATGCTTTGGGCGATTTTTTTCACGTGGACTCTTATATCTCTATAAAATTGCCCAACTCATATTCATCAATTAATTTGCTTGAAAAATCAATTTGGTGATTTCATACGTAATGGATACCGCCACAATTCTTTTTCAGAAAATACAAATTTGAGCCCATAAACTGAACATTTGAGGTAGGTGCTTGTTTGATAGATTACCAAAAAATTTGGTCAATGACCGCTAAACCAAATAACCAACTGAATCCACTAGTGACCAACTTTCTGAATGAATCCTACAAGAGTCAAGAGATTTGCTCGGTTTAAAGTTGAATGAACTCTCGAAAGTATGTTTTAATTGCCTAAAACACAAACTTAAATGTCGTTTGTAAAAATTTGTTTTCTACTAAATATTTAATCAAAATTGGTAGGCTAAAAACTTAAATTTACACCACAAGCACCACGGTTTATATTAATTTAAAATAGATAACTTTGCAGTAAAACAAATTTAACTTAAGTTTTAAAAACGCACACATAGAGCGGTTAAAACTTAACCGAAAAATTGGCTGATTTGAAACAAATACCGTCTTAATCTTAAATGCATCAATCATTTACTTTTAGAATTTAGGCATCTGTAGCTACGCCGAATTCTAGCTAGGGTTCAAATGTTTACATGCTTATCGCAATTACATCAAATTTTCACAGGTAAAAACTCGTTTCTGAGTCGGACGAAAAGTAGGAAAAGATTTATGCAACGCCACCGCTAATATACGGGGCCTTGCAAAAAAAAACAAACTACAAAAAACATCATTTTGTCAAAATTATCAGCGGTTCGGGAGAATGAAATCACTTCCAACTATTTGTGATAACAAACTCTTGCAAAAAAAAAAAAAAAGAAAACTAATGAAAAAAAAGAAGGATCAAACGAATAAGTTTGTTAAGAGCAACAGGTAGCTTTAGCAAATAATTTATTCGTTTATTTATTTAGTGTCTTTTATACTTTTTATACATCTAAATGGAAGCTGAACAAAGAGAAGCGACTAAAACAATAATCGTTTTGAGTAAACAAGTGAAACATTATCCGCTCAAGTCGTAGCTGTCGCTGAGTTTACGACCTGTTCTTGCATTGTCCATCCACAAAAGATCGAGCGTCAACTTGTTCATTCTAAATGAACAAATAGGAAATAATACGATTACTCTGGCTTGTAAAAACTCTGGTTAAGGACAAAAGTCGACTTTAAAAATTGTTCAGTTACTGCGAATTTATATATCGGGTGGTAACGATTTTGCAAACGAAAGTTGAAGCAACAGTTTTTTTAGGGAAAGTCAAAATTCATAATTGTAGTTCAAAGCGCATGCAAAGTATGCAAAATGCATGAAGGAGGTGTGTAAAATTGATCCTCCTTGGGCGAATGACGTTGATTTGTTTGATAGATAAATGGAAAACAGTTTATTTGCCTGTGCAATATAAACGCATGCAAAACGAACGCACATAAACCAAATTACGATCAGTTTGTCAAAGCTTGAGCTAAACGAGCTGATGGGCTTTGTTTTTAGCCAAAGTCGAAACAAAATGGTTTGATTATTCTATTTTGAAGAAATTAGGAGAACAGATTTTTTGCATTTTGCTCAACTTAGTTTCATAATCAGTTTGGCAATTGACAAGTTTCAATGCTGTGTGGGGTAGTGCATACTTCTAATGTGTGGGGATAGTGCACACTTGTTGTAGTTGGATGATATGAAGCAATAACTACATTTGTGATTCAGAGTCTGAAATTCGTTTAAAGCTGATTTTGAATTTTAGGTTTTTCAAAATCACGACTTTGGGTAGTCAAATATAATGTTTTTAGTATGATAGTAGAATCCAGTGTCACAAATATTCTCTCAATGTGGCGATATTAGATACAGACATCATCTTCTTTCTGAGAAATATATCGTAGGTATAGTGCACACTATAGGCTAGGATACATGCTGAGGAGTTCAGCAAGTTGACTGGACAACATTGAGGCATTTTTGCGTTTGATAAGTCACAGTACATATACGGAAATGGACCGTAGCGCGCAACTGTTTGAGTAACAGTAGCATTTCAAGACAAGTAGCGAATGGTGGTATCGCTTTGTTTTTAGAAAAAATAGCGATAAGCGGTGCTGATTTTGAAAAATAGAGTGTATCGCTAGCGCTACTATTTTGACTTCAAAGAACAAAGTTGACGGTTGAAACGACAATGTAGTAAGGTGTCTGTTCCAGCATGATAATTAGCCTATAGCAATCGGTTTTGCGCAGTTTTTTGAATTGCTGCAATTCTATAAAATTTGTACTTCTGCTACAAGCTTTAGAGCGTTTTCCGCTCTTAATTTGCGTAATTTGCATCGAGTTTAATCACGTGACTATACTCACCACACTTAGCTACGTTTTTTGGTTGGTCATTCGTAGTTTTTTCTCCGCGTATCAGCTAGCAGGCCATTTTTTTAATTTTTCGACAATTTTTTGCGTTTATTGAGTAAAGAGATCGGAGTCAACAAAAGTTAATATACTGTTTGTTGCTGTTATGCTACGTTCCTGCTGTTACTTTCTTTTCTGGTTGATTTATTTTATCTGAGACCCGATCGTTTTTAGTTAAATAATCACGAAAAACAATATAGTATTTGGATTGGAACTTGAGTGTTTAAGAACAGCAAGACAGTGAAAATCCTTAGGCTCCCTCTGGATTAGAACCCGGTATTAGCTTTAAAAGCTAGAGTTGAATACGCAACAATGTCTTCATTGCAGACGGATATTTGGCGCGGACTTCAAATGCTAAAGTTTTTTGAAAAAAAAAACAAAAAACAAGAGGTTAATTTTTAGTTTTGAAAAGATTTGCTATGATTTTCATGTTTTCATCGGATTTTTGGAAGATTATTATACGACGGCCCAAAGTGAAGAGAGGAGAAGAGTGACATATTGTAACGTTGCAATTAATACGCTTTTAACGCAGTAATGCTTTTAGGTTTTTCACAAATTTATTTAGTGAAAATTTTTTTAATCGAAGCTGTAGCACAGATGAATTGACTGTTAGACTTTGCCAGTGGAATTCGCTTTTGTTAGGAAAAAATTGGCGGCATATTTGCAACCCTATGGCGGCATAACAGTGTGCTTCGGCGCGCAGATTGAAAACCTCTGCGCCAGTGCCAAGTAATGGACGGATTTGGAGCTTTTATTCCACTGAACTTGGATTTGTGTATTGGTTTGAATCTTATTTAATTATAATAAGCTATTGACAGTATACAGAGTCTTATAGGCACAATCAAACCTTTGATTAACAGCCTAAGACATACTGTTTCGGAATCGACATTCGTCTTTTATTCCTCGTCAGTATAGCTAGGGCTAGGACTATACAGCAGGTATGAACATGAGCGTAGAAAGGCAAAGAATCGCCAATTCACGAGATCATGACACAATTTTTTTCCCCGAAATATAAAGTAATAAAAAAAAAATTGTGTCATGATCTGGTTAATTTGCGATTCTTTGCCTTTCTACGCTCATGTTCATACCTGTAATTCTAGCTATACTGACGAGGATTAAAAGACGAATGTCGATTCCAAAACATTATGTCTTAGGCTGTTAATCAAAGGTTTAATTGTGCCTATAAGACTCTTTATACTGTCTATAGCTCATTATCAATTTTCTCAGTACATTGTTTTTAACAAATTGTCATTTAATTATAGACTGCAAAAATGTGACAAAGGTTATGTGATTGGCGGGTCTACCACTGAAACTAAAAAAGAGAAAAACGCCTTGACTAGTTTTAGGAGCGCCTTGACTGCAGTATGGTATGATTGGTATGTTGTTCGGTGCTGTTTAGACTCGGAGATCCTATACGCTTTCATTTGTTCATTTTTAGTCGTATTTTTAAACGCTTTTATGGTTTATTTTTTGATCGTACTTGTGGCTAAGTCCAAAAAACAAATTTACTGACTTACTTGTTGACTAGACTTGGTTCATTTCTGGTCAGGTTAAATCAAAAACTCTATAATATGTTCTCTTTAGTTTAGTGTTGTAATTTATCCAACGTTTATTAACCTAGTTATTCTACATTGTGTATAAAATAGATCGATTATCAAGTATAAATATAAAATAAAATATAAATATAAAATAAATAGAAATAAATATAAAATGAGTATAAAATAGACTTGGGTTCGCCGCTGGTCAGATCAATCCAAAAACTTTAAAACTTGTTCTTATCTGCTTAATGTAGTAATTGCTCTATTTTTCATCAAGCTATTATTGTATATCGATAACTTAGCTCTGCAAAAATATTGGGTGAGTTGACTTAGTTCCGGTATCATTTAATTCGTTGCATTGTGTCGTCTTCTTTTTCCTTTTTTGCTCAAATAATGAAGTCAGTCGAGTCAAAACACAGACAGGATTGCGCCGCCATTGGTGCTCTGCCCCACTGTGGTCACTCGGGGTTGAAACGATTACCCATTATGGACGTAGATACAGCATTAAGGTGCTGTCAAACCAAGTATAATTATAAAACGAGGTGTCTCTGTCAACTGCAAAATTAGTTGTGCGTATTTTACTTCAGAAATAATTTAACTTGTTTGTTTTCACTCGTCTTGCTATTTTTCACAACTTGTATTAAGTCAGCATATAATTGCATAACAACATTGTTCTTGTTTCAGCTTTCCTAAACCGATTTCTTCAAACTGTTTGGTTGTCAGTGTTGGCGCAAAAAATTTGTCGGGGTTGCTTCTCATCGAAGATTATTCTTTGCGTAGAAGAAAACTTTTGAAACAATCTCTAATTGTTAGTTCTAACCAAAATTTTTATCAATAAAGTAATCAAATTTGACTCGGATCGGAATCGAAACTGCTTCTACCACTTCCAGTGCAAACACTCAGCCTGACAACTAGGAAAGCGATTTCCAAACTTTTTGGCTGCGGCATACCAAAGAACTTAGGATTTTATTGCGACACACTGATTCTCAAAATTTTCAAATAAAGCATCGAAAATAAAAAGAGGGTAAAAGCAGTTAAGTCTAATCGTTTTTTGCTCGTGGTACAAGGTGGTAAATTGAGGTATCTCGCTTCCGAAACCGTTTGGTTCAAGTTTGTTTGGTTTTCAGAAGTTGACACAAATAGTAAATAGTAAATAATTTATTTCACGAGCAACGCAAAATGCATAAAATATATCAAAGTAAACAAACAATAAAATAAGCAGCGGATACTCATCAGGAGGCTACGAGTGACCGAAGTCTTCGAGCAGTAGACCCCCTGAGTGATAATAGAGAAAAAAAAAAAAAAAGCATGATTTTCATGGTAATACAAACAAGTACTGTACCTCACAAAGTCGGCATTGAACAAATGAGCAGCCTTGCCCTCAATTACGCTGTAGTTTAAAGTTACACAAATGAGCAACAAAACAATGATGAACCGATTCACTTAGAACTTAATATTGTTGAATCAAGAAATTTTGAAGTTGTTTTTTGAATTGAAAAAAAGACATATTTTTAAAGTTCAATGATAAGTTATTCCAAATACTTATCCCCTGGTACTTAAAGGATCGCTGTAATCTTGCAGTTTTAAAGGGAGGATTGTTGTAGTTCTTACGGGTAATACTTCTGGCATTATAAGGATGGGTGTGAGAAGATTGTTGGAACATATGTTTAAAAGGCTTTGGGAGATCATTTTTGGTGTATTGAAACATTAATTTGGCAGTTTCAAATCTGTAGAGGTCATCTAGCTTTAAGATACCGCACTTAAAGTAGTTGGGTGAAATTCTTTGCATTTTTCTGACATTGGCTATGGCTCTAATTGCACTATTTTGAAGTGTTCTTAGTCTATTCTTGTAAGTAGAGCACGTAGAACCCCAGACAGTAATAGCATAAAGTATATGTGGTTGGATTAGAACATAATAAAGCAGAAGCAACGTATCCGGTGGAAGGAATTTTTTTAGTTTCCATAATACTCCCACTCCACTTGCAATTTTCTTCTCTAAGTTTTTGATATGATTTATAAAATTTAGTTGATTATCTACAGTAATTCCTAAATATTTGTAAGACGTAACCACTTTTAATAATTTTCCATTTATCATTGGGTTAAAAATAATATTACGAGAGTGAGTGTAAGGAGAAATAAGCAAGCAGGCTGTTTTATTAAAATTTAAGGTTAATTCATTTGAGTCAAGCCAAACTTTAAGGTCAGAGATGTTTTTACAAACTTTTCCTTCAAGTTCACTTAAACACTGATCGTGAACAATCATACATGTATCGTCCGCATAAAGACTTGCAATACATTCAAGACAGTTTGGAAGATCATTGACGTAAATAAGATATAACAGCGGTCCTAAAATGGATCCCTGAGGCACCCCGATATTTATCAGTTGTAAAGAAGATCTTACTCCATTTAAATAGACATATTGTTTTCTATTAAAAAGATAGTTTGAAATTAGTTCATTTACAATACCCCGGATACCGTAATGATCTAGTTTCTTTAGTAACTTTTTGTGACAAACGGTATCAAATGCTTTCCTCAGGTCGACCATTATTAAGCTAGAGAAAAATTTTTCGTTCATTGCATCATAACAACGAGTAACTGTATGCATTAGAGCATGAACTGTCGAATGTTTTTGCCGAAATCCATATTGGTGTGGTTGAATGATATCATTTTTTTCAAAAAACTAGTTCAATCTTTTCAATAGTAATTTTTCAAAAACTTTTGATAAACATGGTAATACAGATATGGGACGGTAATTGTTCACGTCAGTAGTAACACCCGCTTTATAGATAGGAATCACCTTGGCGATTTTCATTCTATCAGGAAAAATGCCTGATTGATAGGAATGATAACAAATAATAGCTAGATAAGGAACAAGTATAGGGGCTGCAATCTTTAGAAAAAAAGAGGGTAAATCTTGATCCGGGTTTACTTTCGTTTTTAGTGTGAATATTGTGTTATAAATTTCATTAGGGGTTGGAGGATCTAACACCATGGAAGATGAGGTACGGTTAGATAGATATCTCAGATAATTTTGGGAGTTGGAGTTGATTTGATTGGCTAAAAGAGTACCAATAGTTGAAAAATGTGAATTGAAAATTTCGGGGATTTCGTTTGTTTCTTCAATTTGTGTACCTTTGTATATGAGTTTAGGTATTTCGTGTGTGACCTGTTTTTTCCCATTAGGTAGTAGTGTGCGAAGAACGTTCCACATTCTTTTTGGGTTATTCTTATTGGTTTCAACTTCATTGTGATAATACATTTTTTTCGAAAGTTGCTTTAGTTTATTCAACGTATTAGAATACAAAAGTTTTTTAGGTTGCAAATTTACAAAAGTTTTTTAGGTTGCAAATTTACAATTGCAAAATTACAAAAGTTTTTTAGGTTGCAAATTTACTCTTCTAATTTGAGAACATGTTATTAAAATTAATATTTTATGTATATATATAGTTTTTTGTTGTGGCTAAAATTTAAACTTACAGTAATTAAACTTGACTCAATTTAGAATATTGAAATAGCGTCTATTACCACTATTGGTAGAATACTCTCAGCTTACCCTTAAGAGCCAAGTGATGAACGGATTAGTGGTTTTTATTCGATTATATTTGGATTGGTGCGAAACTTCTTAGTACTACAGTCTGACAAAAAATGTGACCAGAATAAGTTTTTTAGGTTGGTCTGCTACTCAAACTAATGTAGACTTGGTGCAGACATGGTCAGGTCAAACCAAAGATTTTAAAAAATTGACCTTTCTGCTCAACGTGGTAAATGTAGTTAAATTTTCTATACTGTATAATTAGAAGATAAAGCCTCTCTAAATAAACTAAAATATAATTGGGTTCATTTCTGATCAGATCAAACAAAAGACTTTAAAGTTTTTTCTTCTCTTCTTAATATAGTAACTCCTTCATTATTTATCAAGTTATAAATTATTGTATACCCGTAAATTGAATAATAGAAGAATATTAATTGAGTTGGTCTAATTCCGGGATCATAAAATTCCTTGCACTATGTCGACTCCTTTTTCTTTATTTGTTCTGATGATAAAGTGAGTCGAGTTCAAAAAATGCACTGGATTGCGCCCGTATTTGTTGCTTCGCCTCTCCTGCGTCCTTGCTCCGCCTCACCTGCGTTCTAACGATTACGCATTATTAGACGTGGGACAGGATTAAAGTGTTGTTAAACCAAGTAGAATCATATGACGTGGTGTCTCTGTGAACTACTAAATTAGATCCGCCATTTTTCTTCAAGAATACATGTAATTTCACTTTTTACGGTTTAGCTGCTTCCATTCACCGGCCAGTTGGTCGAGCGGTTACGCGTTCCCCTCTAAAACGCTAGGTCTAAGGATCAAACCTTGGGCCGTTCAAATTGGACACATAGTTTGGCTGCGTTAATGGCTCATAAATGCTGCGAGTTTTCTTTGAAAGGTGCCACTGTTGCCTGGAGGCGTAATGACGCAAAAATAGGCCTTGTCAACTTGTTACATGCTTTCGCAAATTACAGCGAGTATAATAAAACATTTGATAGGCTTGCTGTCGCCCCTAGTAGCTTTCAGAATTATGATCATTAACATTTTATGATAAACATGAACCCAAACATCTGATTTGACTAGCTTTTGATCATAATCTTTTGGAATATTTTGCCGCGACATATTTGACGAAAATTTTTTGGAAAACTGTGACCCAAAGTTTGTGGGTTAAAGCTACCACAAAAATATTCAATTTATAAATTAAAGTTTAAAGCTTAATTGTAAAGGACAGCCCCAGCCTCTGGCTTGTGATTTGCGTCTAGTCAACGCTTCTACTTTTCAAAATGTCTGTTTGCACAATTAGAAAGAAATTTTTTTATTAAAAGTTAGCCAAAAAAGCTTGAAAGTCCTTGTTTTAAACTTTTTGTTTTGCATTAACTTGCACTAATGCATTATTCAAAGTCAACTAGAATTCAAAATAACTGAAAAACATTCCTGTTCTTTTCACCTGTGTTTGGCGAAATATTGAAAAACAACGATGTCCAATTTGTTGCCTCTGGTAAAAAAAAGCGCTTTTACCCCCTATCTAAGCAGCAGATATGGGCGGAGTAAAAAAAGTTGACTTCGAATCCGCACCTAGTCCGAAGACTTGTAGAAGCTAGTCATGCAAAAGTCACTTAGGCAGCCGCATTTAAGCGTAACCCTCTATTGCTTTTTTTTCATGCATTTGGTTTAAATACATTTTGCTACTGCATTGCTGCGATCTGTGTAGTGTAGAGGTTAACGTGTTCGCCTTCCAACAGTCGTACCCGGGTTCAATTCGTGCTTGAGTTACGAACGCGTGAAATGGAAGTTTATGGAGTATAGATGCAGGATGCAGGAGTGGAAAAGGAAATGCATGGAGCAATCTTTTTTTTTGCTTGAAAACCTTGCATTACAGTTAGGGTTGGGGCAGCAATGCCAGCCTAAGGGATAGCAATTACGTGGCAGCAGCTTTTTTGCTTACGTAAGCGACGTATCGTTGTGCTTCATTGCGGCTGCTTGCATAAGTTTTGAATGACTAGCTTCTCGTCCGAAGACTTAGACTCCAAATCCGCTCCAGAATCCTGTTTGTCCACAAATTTTTGAATCCGCTCCGAGTCAAAAAAAAAAATTCCAAATTTTTGAACTCGCCCATAAGGTACACTGGAATATAAGACGCAGTATTCGGTATACCAGATATCGGTATAATTTTGAATGTAATGCTGATGCTTGTGCAGTATTTTTTTACATAATGTGCACCGAAATATAAGAGGCTTTTGACTATAATCGAATCTGAATTATAACTCAGAACTTACAAAGCTCCAAAAATTTTAATTCAACTCTAAATTAAAATGTTAAGTGAACAAGATTAAGAGTACTGGACTGGTATAACTTGATCCATACATAAGGCGCACCTGAGTATAAGGCACACCATCAATTTCTCTGAAATTTTGAATACCCTATACACATTTTAAATCATTGTCTTTATATAAAGATGTTCTGTCATATATAAACAAGCATTGTCTTTATATACTGTAGCCCAAATACATACAGTATTACTAATACATGAAAAGACAATGATTGTAGTGCACCTTCGCCTTGTGGTTCAAAGCATATATGGTAGCTTCTGGTGCCCAACAAAGGTAGCCTATAGCCTAATTAATATGCTATTGCTACCTTGCTCCAGTTACCACTAATCACCCAACATCAGATACCGGTACTAACAACTTGCAATCACTAACTGATAAACCATGAACATCTGATTTAGGCCTAGGCCTATCTTGTGGCAGTAGGCCAAATGAAAAACTGATTAACTTGCAATTTATTATTTGCTTAAAGTCTTTGTCACATTAGGATAACAGTACAGCTTAGTTATATGGCATTGTCTTTATGCTATATATTGAGCCTGTTACCGGTGGAAGGCTTTATTTCACCGGAAATTTTTATCTACTTTTTTATTAATTCTGACTCAAATCTAACCCAAACTCAAACACTTACTCTAAAACTATTCCCAAATCGAACCCTAACCCAAACCATTACCTAAACCCTAATCTTAACCCCTAAAAAAGCGAATGGAAAGAGCGTGAATGAATAATAATTTCTTCTTTTTGTTTTATTCTCTTTAACTTGAAAATTTTCGGTGAAATAGTTACTATCATTACCGGTGCATTTACATGCATTCATGCAGGCCTACTGTGTAATGCATGAAGACAATGCCCTATGTTAGCCTAAATGCAGCATTTGCAGGTACTAAGTGCTACTTACGGACATAATATTTGAGTATTAATGGTGAGCTAAACTAATCTGAAACTTCTGAATCTAAACCACATATCCACGCCAATATACCTTTCAACTTCGTTAGTCAAAAACCAAAACCATGCCAAACCATGTGAAAAAATTTGGACTTACGGAACGGAGTAACACATGAATACGACGAGGAGCTAGTCGTGCAAAACTTACGCAGGGAGCCGCACTCAAGCGTAATAGTACGTTGCTTTCGTAAGCAAAAAAGCTGCTGCCACGTAATTGCTATCCCCTCAGCCTGGCATCGCTGCCCCAACCCTAACTGTAATGCAAGGTTTTCAAGCAAAAAAAGATAGCTCTGTGCATCTCCTTTCCAGTTTCTGCATACTGTGTCACCCATGCACAATGCAAGCGCGAATCAAACCCAGGTGTGGAGAGTTGGAAGCTGAGCACGATAACCACTACACTGCACAGCTTGCATCTATGCAGTGACAAAATGTCGTATTTAAACCAAATGTATGAGAAAAAGGCAATGGCACGTGCGAGAGCGTTTGCATGACTAGCTTCTACTATGAATACGGAATGGAGTGGAGCAAAAAAATTACAAACAATTTAGAAAATTCCTAGGACAAATAAATGTTTTAGCAAAAAAATTTATAATCCGGATCTGGCTTCGGATCCGGTTTTACATCAAAAACTTAAATTCGGATCCGCATGCGGAAAAATGTAGCCGGATTCCGGCTCTGCTCCCCTACGGATCCGGCTCCGTGTCCATCTCTGCTAAGAGCGAAAATAAAATTTGCATCACTTGAACTATAAATGGAGGGATGAAATTCAGTAAATTTTGAAGTTTAAGTTGCAAAGCATGCTTAACTTTTGTTTGTTATTCAACATTTACCTATTGTGACCAATTTGTAGAGAGTAACTCAAATTTTCTTTTCTAGCAATGAAATTTTTTGCGTACCCAATGAGATATGTCTAAATAGCCACCAATACAAATAGGATGTTAGCAATAAAATAAAAACCTCCTGCTCTTAAAGCTAATGGTTTCTTTAAGTTACAGTACTTGGAGGGGGGTCAAAAAGCCATCGTTGGAGAGATCAGGGTTAAATGGTAAACTGAATGAAACTTCAACATATGCATAACTTATCGATAAAATGCCAAATTACTTTTTTCTGCCTTTTCTAAACGACAACGTCCACAGTCACATTTATAACGACCGTGGAATATAAATTCGTCAACGAATGCTGGATCCTGAAAGCAATTGCAAGACAATTAAAAACATTGTTTGACTTTGCAAACTGCGAAAAAATCGTTTCAAATTAATGATTTAAGTTTCCTGTTTGTGTAACAAAGTCCAATGCGAACATCCGCGTGGAAGTCTATATAAGCGCATATACTGTACTCTGTATCTAATTCAGTTTGAAAGAAACTCACATTGCTTAAATTAGCTTTGAATAAGCAGCAGAAGACTTGATTTCTTTTGATAGTTTCTTATAGTTTTTATTAAACTATCCAGAAAAAAGTTACTAAATTTTTTTTAATTTTCTTTGTCGTACTTCTTGTCCAGTTATTGGTCGCGCGAAGATAACTCGCCTTCGTAAAAACAAGGGCGTAAGTTAATTCCCGTGCTAGTCAAATCAAACATAGACTTGCCAACGTTTTTTTACCACAACGACGTTTCTTGAAGAAATGTTGTAGATTTCAAGCGCATTGAAGTGGAAATGGCGCCGCCGACTCTTTACACGACACACGCTTCGGCATAAAGCTGCCGGTATACTGTACTATAAAAATTAGGTAATTGGTTCCAAAAATTAACTACAATAATAGTTCAATAATTCTTCGTACCAGCGTGCAATTTGCTTTTTACTATCAAGTGTTGATTATTGTATTGTAAAGTACGATACAGTATTGGTTATAAATTGGGCCTTTTTTTTTCGACAGAAAAAAAAGTTTGACGTCGCTTTAACTTAAACTGTTTTGGCCTTATTGAGCACTGAATTTTAATTTAAAAAAATTGTTTTGCAATTTGCAATTCACGTACTGCAAGTTGGAAGAAGACAACTTTGTTTGCTTTTCATTAGCAGCATCTACAGTGCAGTAGATATGAAATCTTAGAATCAATCTTGAAATTAAAGCAGCTAAGCGATGCAGAACAAAAATCTAGGAGACTCTGCACAATTCCATGTCTATTGCACTATTTTTTATGACTAGTAAATTTTGAATTGAAACTGTCTGTTCTTAAATTTGCACAAATTTTCGGCCTCATTTTGTTTTAAACTTCATAGGAAAATAAATGGACACAATTCCATTAATGCTTAATGCTAACCAGTTGTGTTGTGTAAAAGTTTTGTCGATTGTTAAAGCTGTGAAAACAAAGCAGTTCACTCTCTACGGACTATGATTGCAAAAACCTGGTTATTTTGTTGCAACATGCGTTACTGTATCACAAAATTTGACTTTTTGATTTTAAAGTTTGGATATAGCGCTCTCAATTATTCTATTCATGCTAAAGTTGGCATTCTTAATTTGTTCTTGATCTCCTTGAATAAAATGTTCATATCTTCCAAGCTTTTTTTCTGACACTTGTCAAGAAGAATCATCAGAATGGAGAGCGCAGCAGGAAAAGGAGCGGCTTTTTATATGAAAAAGTCGAGCCGTATTGGCTAAAGAAGACCAATGAAAGAGCGTCATTAGTGTACAATCTTTAATCTGTACACGAATTGTTTTTGTCTGCAGAGAGCGGGTTTAAAAGTTTTGATAAAAGCAGCCTCAAGAGCAGATTGATGGAAAGCAAAGCGGCCTTGGGCAAGAATAGAAAATCTACAGTCATTATAACGTTGGCACAGGTAAGATTTTGTAAACGTTGAAGTCCAATGGCTGAATCAGAAGCAGGAGACTGGGTATTAGTCTGGGTGGAAGATTTGCACCGACGGGCAGGAAGTAAGCGTTTCTGGAAAGAAAAGCAAAAACAAATAATTTTGGACATGTTGTTTAATTCTGTCTTGCAGCCTTTGGGAAGTGCGGCCTCCATACCGAATGTCACAGTGGCATGAGAATTGATAAATCACGTTGCTTTTCCGTGAAGCAGGCTACATCATTGTTGGTAGCGTGGTTCCTCAGTGGAAAAACACTATTTGACAGCAGATTTTACTTGCTTTTCAAACCGGGTAGAAACAGAAACGATTCATGGGAGACTTAGATAGACAGGCCATTTTTTGGGTCCAAATTTAGGCAGAGCGTGAAATTGCTTCATCAGACCCAAAATTTTAATTTTATTTTGACCGATAAAATCTATCTAAAGTGACTCCAGAGCACCCGAAACCAATATTAGAATACGTTTAATGATACCATAAGATCCTGATACAACTTTGACTTTACTGACTTTTGCGGGCCTATACCTATAGTAATGAACCATTACTTCAGCAAATGCTGCATGTTGGCTTGAAATATGCGTCTATTTGGAAATTACTTATGACTCACAACGTCTATATTATACAAATTTTAAATTTATTCTTTCAATTTTGTTTAAATAAGCATTAAATAAACAGTTCTGGGAGTAAAAACAAATCATCTTCACAATCTTCAACAAATCACGCGATAACGGTAAAAATGTTAAAATCGAATAAACTCATTCTATTTGAATAAGCGCTGAAAATGTTTTTGTAGGTGAAGTATATTTCCGGCATTCTTTAATCTACTGTGTTAAGCTGATACGGTGGTTAACCTTAGATTAAATATTCAAAATATAAGAATCAAAATACCACTGTTTCCAGGCATTAACTTTTAACCAAAACTTAGTAACTGGACTTTTTCAATATGGGCTAATGTCGGAATGACATATGCTATTTTGATTTTTGAAGGTCATGCGAGTCAGTGTAGCTTATATAAGCTTTGCTTTCAGCTAAGCCAGCGTCGTCAATTATTTCGCTTTGAAATTATATATTTTTGTGTACATAGGCTGATAAAACGAAATTGGCTAATAAAACCAATAAATTAAATTTGGCTAGTAATATAAAATTGGCCTTTGTCACCTGATGAGTTACTTGAACTAAGACGAAACGCATCGTAACGGCTTAAATCCATTTATTGCAACATTACAAATAAAAAATTATTCAGTTTGTGAAACAATGTCCTAAGTGCTCTAGTTCTGAAATCCTTTTCCTGAATTTGATTTACGCTCACCAAGGTAGTGGTTTGAGCTCTCTTGATTTAGGAATCTCTTGACTATAATGTGACCTTTGTCTTAGCCTCTCTCAAAATCTGAAGTAGCTAACTTTTAGGTTGAGTTCTGAGATAGTGCTATATGGATAAAAAATTTTAATTGTACTGACGTTGGGTCTCTTATTGAAATTTGTATAAATCTCCAAACATAATGTTTTGCAAATATTTTGCATTTTTTGACAATGATGGGCTATTATTCGGTGGAAATTTCTATAATACAATTAATTTTAAATTAACCTTTATGTAGATTAAATTGTATTATTAGCTGTATGTGGGAATAGCCTATAGATTTCGGTAGTAGGTGGTAGATTTCAGCAGTACTTTATACCAGTAGTAAATTTTGAAGGTTTTGAGTAGACAATGAGTACTATGTAGCAGTGGTCGGTAGTTGTAGGCAAAAAATTTTAAAGCAGAAATTTTGCTGTGAGAGTCATATAGAAACGGTAAAGGGGGTCTATTCCAATTATAATTATTATATGGCAATTATGATTTTATAATATATATTCCAAAATAACTGTTCCAAATTATAAGTATAGTTTTATAGTATTCCAATGTATAATTTGTAACATATAAATTAGCTAATAAAACTAAAATTGACGTTTGCCGCCTGATTCGTATGTTGAGTAGTGAATGTTTATTTAGATGAAATTGAAATATTGAATTTAAGACCTTACCATTTCTCTGTAAACTATATTGCCCCCTTGTTCTGACATGCTTGAATAATTAGCATAACTCGTTGTTGCGGTGGGAGGGTCCTAAAAGTTTTGCCCTGTTGTTTGGTTGTGAGATTGCATGTGAAATTAAAAATATTTATGCTTTAGAAGCTAAATTTAATTTCAGATGCTGAATTCACATTTAACATATTTTAACAGCACGGCTATAATGAACTGTCGAATTCATTTTTTAGTGGATTGGAATTCGATGAGGAATTTCACTCAAATCAAAATGAGGGATGGTGATCGGGCCATAAGTAAAAATTTCTTGTGAAATAGTCTCTGCTAAAAAGTTACACTCCGCTAGAATAATTATGGACATAATATATCGGTGTAATTAAATAAAGCAAACAGATAAAGGTGAAATACTAAATGAAAACATTGGTGATCATCAATCCTGAAGCTACAAACCCAGTTCCAACAGTATGTAATGCAATACAATATAACAGGTTTCTCATATGAATTCCAATCAGGCTATAGAAACCAGCCAAAATAATATTAAAAACATATTTTTTCATTTTTTAGGCAACGAAATTACTTGCGACCATTATCAATTCCTTTTTAACAATGTAATACCTGGTTCTTGAAATTTACAAAGAATTACTCTCTTTATGATTCTAATGTAGGTTACACTACATTTCCCAAAAACTTTTCTGTTACTATCTTTAGACGTAAAAAAATAACAATCTTTAATCAAAAAAATAAATCATTTTCTAATGCCTCGTGCTGTATGTATAGCAACAGTTTCTACACATCAAACTGCAAAAATGGTAATAAAAAAACATACTAATTAAAAGTATCCCTTTTTTGTGATATGGAGGAAAGGCTTGAGGAGGAACTCAAACTTGCTCGAAAAATAAAAAACGATTACTGCTTCAAAGTTTCAAATGGAAAATTTCAAGAATCACAACCTGAAAATGCTGCAGAGCTTTTGCATAAAATTGGACTCATTTATAGACGACGAAGTCCAGACAAAATATCTTTAATCCAAAGTGTTGGCTTGTTGAATGCTGCAATTTTCAGAAATCCATCGAATGCTTCTGAAATCAAATCTGATCTTTCTGAATTAATTAGACATATTTTGATTCAAGCCCATGCTAAAACACAAAATGCTGATTTAATTGAAACAGCCACTTCAGTAAAAGCGTCAATCAACGAGTTAAGAAGAGAAGTCAAGGAAAAATTGAGTAACTGTCCCGCCATAGATCAAATCGTACAAAACAGAGCAAAACACTTTGGAAAACTTGATGATTTTGTACTTAAACGACAAAACGCAAAAAAAATCAACAAAATTAAACAAATTAAGCAACTAAACAACGTAATTGCACAAAAATACAAAACAATTATGGCAGATTTGAGTCAATTTTGTCAACATGTCATGGGGAAACCTCCTTGTGAGTACGCGATTGCTGGAATGGGATCTTTGGCTCGCAATGAAATAACACCATACTCAGATTTCGAACATATAATACTTTTGAGCGACCACATTACCCAAAAATCACACTTGGAATACTTTCGCTGGTATTCTGTCATTTTTCATACGGTGTTGTTGAACTTGCAAGAAACAATCATTCCAAGTTTAAACATCCACAGTTTAAATGACAACGATTCGGAGCTGGGTGATTGGTATTTTGATGCGTACACACCACGAGGAATCTCGTTTGACGGAATGATGCCACATGCTTGTAAATTTCCATTGGGAAGAACAAAACACACAGAAGCAAAACCATTTGAAACAGAACTTATTAAACCTGTGAGTGAAATGCTAGAGTATCTAAGAACTGAAGAAGATTTGAAAAATGGATATCATTTAGCCGACATACTGACAAAAACGTGTTTCGTGTTTGGCAATGCAGACATTTACAAACAATTTCAAACTGGCGTTGAAAATTATTTGAGTAGCAAACCAAAACAACAAAGAATCGACGAAGTAAAGCAACAAGTAAGAAACGATTTGGACAAATTTTCTGCACGATTTCGATTGACTCAATTAAAAACATATGACGCAATAAACATTAAGCAAATGGTTTATCAAAATTATGCATGTGTTTTTGTGAAAAATGAAATGTACATCTTTCTACTGATACTGATACGTAGCAGAAACTAAAAATTTATTTAAAATTTGCGTTTTTTTTTTCTTTTTTTTTTAGTCACCATAAACAAATTTTGAACATGAAGACTACCGAAATTCATGCTGCATGCCACACACTTGATAACTTATGGACATTTTTGGCTACTGTATATCAGCAATGTGAAAAAAAATACCGGCAAAAACAAAAGGATTTGCGCTTATGTTGGCCTCTAATTCTTTTATCAATAAATACGTTTATTTTGCTAAATCGCAATTTTTATTTATTAGCGAAATGCTAAAAATGAAGCTTAGTTTGAAATTTGATAAAATTATACGAAATTGTCTGAGAAATTCAGCTGTGAGCTTTGGAAATATTAATGAAAATTATAATGCTTCAGGCAAACTAGTAAATGAAAATCTATTGTCTCAACTCTTTTTGAACATCCATCGCAACAAAAGCCGTTCAAGTGGTCACTGGATTTACGTTCGAAAAAGCGTAAAACTATTAATTACGACAGAACAATTGGGACTAACAGGATTAAATTAATTTTTCGAAAATTTTGCCAGAAACGCAGGGTCGACCTTGAGAAACGTTTAATAACTCCTAATCCAGGTGTCATTCGACAATGGTTTTACAAATGAAAGTTGAAGCAGTAAATTTTAGGAAAAATCAAGAAATTTGATTATTGTGGCTTGACTGCTTCATAGCAAAATTTCGAAATAAATGAAGTGGGGGAGCTAATCGATCCCCCCTGGGCCGAATAGGGTTAAATGCACAAATCAATAACTTTCAGAATTTGGGTTTCTGAATTTATGCCCAATTCTAGCCAGTGTTCAATTATTTACATGCTTACCGTAGTTACGTCAAAATTTCACTCATAAAAACAAATTTCTGAGTCAGACGAAAAGGAGGAAAAGAATTATACAACGCCACCGCTAATATACGGGTCCTTGCACAAGACAAAAAACAAACAACAAAAAACATCCATTTGGCAAAATTAGAAGAGGTTTAGGAGAATGAAATCACTTCCAACTATTTGTGATAACAACTCCTGCAAAAAAAAAAAAGAAAACTAACGGAAAAGAAAAAGGATCAAACGTATAAGTTAAGAGCAACGGGTAGCGATAGGAAATATTTTATTCGTGTAGTTTATTTAGTGTCTTTTCTACCTTTTATACATTCAAAGGAAGCTGAACAAAGAGAAGCGACTAAAACAATAATCGTTTTGAGTAAACAAGTGAAACATTATCCGCTCAAGTCGTAGCCGTCGCTGGGTTTACGACATGTTCTCGTATCGTCGATCCACAAAAGAGCGTGACCTCGCTAATTCTAAATGAACAAATAGGAAATATTGCGATTACTCTGGCTTGTGAAAACTCTTGTTAAAAACAAAAGTCGGCCTTGAAAATCGTTCAGTAGCTTCGAATTTATTTGTCAGGCGGTAATGATTTTGCAAATGAAAGATGAAGCAACAGTTTTTTTAGGAAAAGTCAAAATCCATAATTGTAGTTTAAACCGCATACAAAGTATGTAAAATGTATGAGGGGGGTGTGTAAAATTGATCTTTCTTGGGCGAATGCTGCTAATTTGTTTGATAGATAAATGGAAAACAGTTTATGCGCCTGGGCAATACAGTACAAACGAATACAAAACGAACGCAAATAAAACAATATTACGGTCAGTTTGTCAATGCTTGAGCTAGACAAGCTGATGGGCTTTGCTTTTAGTCAAAATCAAAATATTTGATTATTCTATTTTGAAGAAACTAGGAGAACAAGTTTGCTGTTTTCTGCTTAACTTAAATTCATAATCAGTTTTGCAATTGACAAGTTCCGATGCTGTCTGGGGTAGTGTAATACTTGTTGTTGCTGGATTACATATAGCAGTTACAATATTTGCGATTTAGAGTCTGCATTTACTGTAGTTTAAAACTGACCTTAAATTTTAGGTTTTTCAAAATCACGACTTTGGATAGTCAAATATAATGTTTTTAGTGAGTTAGAATTCAGCGTCAGAAATATTCTCTTAATGTAGCGGTATTAGGAATCGACATCGGCTTCTTACAAAAAATATCTCCGAGGTATAGTGCACACAATAGGCTATAGTATTATGCTGAAAAGTGCAACAAGTTGACGGGACAACATAGAGGCATTTTTGAGTTTAATAAGTCACACTACATATACAAAAATGGGCAGTAGCGCGCTACTGTTTGAGTAGCATTAGCATTTCAAGGCAAGTAGTGAATGGTGGTATTGCTTTCTTTTCAGGGAAAATAGCGATGTCGGTGCTAATTTTGAAGAATATAGTGTCCCGCTCCTGCTACTCTTTTAACTTGAAAGAACGAAATTGAGGGTTGAAACAACATAATAGTAAAATGTTTTCATTGCTGACAGATGTTTGGCGCGGACTTCAAATGCCAAAGTTTTTTGAAAAAAAAGACAACATGAGGTTAATTTTTACTTTTGAAAATATTTTCGAAGGTGATAATTGTTTGTAGTCTGAGATTTACCGGTACATGAGTTAAGAAACGTTGTTAGCATACCAAGAAGCAGTAAGCGATTCTATATTTATGAGCAGGGGATTCGCAGGCAATGATATCTCTTGTGTTGTTGCGCATTGATCCATTTCGAATAATCATGAGCAACATCAAATGCATGTACATTTCCATTTGAACTACGTTACAATAAAGCAATCTGTAGTCGAGTGGATAGAGCGTTTGCTGCTGAAGCGGCAGACGTGGATTCGATTTCCGGTTTGGTCAAACTTTAGACTATTAAAATTGGTATTCACAGCTTCTCTGCTTGACCTTACTATGTGTGTGGAAAACAGGTAATCAGGTGACTGCTTGACTCGAAAGCTTACATTAGGTGACAGCTTGACTCTCTTGCTGTACTCTGTCAAATGCAACTTGATAAATCAAGATGTAATTCAAATTCCAATTATTGCAATTCCTCTTACAAACTAATTGCAAACTAACTATAGCAATTCCTCTTACAAACTAATAGCGAACTAATATATGCAATTCCTCTTACAAACTAATTGCAAACTAACTATTGCAATTCTTGTTGCAAACTAATTAGCGGTACACTTTCTGGTAAACCTAATTTAAGATAACTCCTGAGATACCCAAATTTAGAGCGGTTAAATCCTTATTGAAAAATTGGCTGAATTAAAACAAAGTCGCATTTAATTTTTAAATACTACTCATTAAACGTCAGAAATTAAATATTGGCTAAGATGTGCAATTCTAGCACGCGTTTCAGTATTAATATGCATAAGTCATTATCACGATTTTTCTATCGTAAAAACAAGGGGTTGAATTAGTCAAGAAATAGGATTAAATTTATTAGAAATCACGGCTTTAACGGTCGGCGCGCAAAAAAAGCAAAACAATATTCGGCTGAAATTACTGACTAAGGAGAGTGAAGTCATTGCAACTTGGTTGTGACTACAAAGTCCTAAAATAAAAAAACAAAGCGAAAGCAAACGGAAAAGAACAGGTATGTATCAGATGTTAAAAGCACCCTGAGGGTAGCCGTTATTATACAACGAAATATATTTAGTGTATGCTATTCATTCAACAAAAACTGAAACAAAGGGAAGCGATTAAAACTGTAGTCGTTTTGAGCAAACTAGTTGTTACGAAACCGTAACAAGTTGGAGCAGATAATAACGGTTACCCCGTGAGGAGCCCAACGGGTCTTCACTCCTATTCTCTAATTACCTGATCTAAAGAAGATCACAACCACAATCCGTTGATAAAAGAAATGTATTTAAATATGATGTGAAAAATAAAAGCAGGCAACTTAAAAATGGAGCAAATTTTCACCAAGATTGTCCCAACTGACGTCCAAAATTAAATCCATAAAACGTTCAGAAAAATAAAATAGTGCGCACTGTTCCAGCAAAAATCAAGAATGAATGAGCCCAGGTCCACGTGAAACTTGTAAAAGCTAGAAAAAAGGTTTGCACGTGATTTTAATTACGAAAATGCTACAACAAGAAATGAAATATGCGAAAAGGACCAAAGGCTAACACGTGAAGAAGTCCGTCAGACACGTCATTAGATTACAAACGAGGCAATTTGATTTTGTGATTCTGAAACATAAGCATCCCCTTTGAATGAAAATAAAGGTGAAGTTCAAACATACATAAAGCATATATGTCATGTGAAAGCAATCACAAAAAAAGTGACAAATAGATTCTATAAGTGTAAGTGTGCATACAAAGCTTCCAATATTCGTTGATGGACTAAGAACCAGAGATAAGGTCTACATCCACATGTTTATAAGAATGATAATTCGGTACTATAACATTTTAAATGATATAAAAGCAAGTTTTATTGCATCGGCTATAAGTTCGGATTTCACACCGCACAACGATAACATATTAAAAGAAAACATACAAATTTTTAAACCGGGGCAATTTTTAAAATGTCTCTCAGTATGTATTCAACCTTTCCGGGTCCACCTGCTGCGGCCCCTGCCAGCACTGCAACGGTGGCACGGCGAACAAGCTCTTTACTGTTGTGGATTTGCGGGTGCATAGCATGGATGCGCCCGAGACGGTAAGTACCTCTGTGAGCAATAACCACCGAGTGTTGTTTGCAACAGCATTTTTTTGCAAAAGGGTTTGTTTGCAATAGTAACCCTGAAATTGTCTAATAGGTTTAGCCTTACGAAGAGCGCACTCACCAGATTCTGCGATGTAATGTTTTACGCTCCCAATGCCAAAAATAATCCAAAAGCGTTAGTGAGAAAGCATCAAAGTATATGCTGGGCCAGCGTGTCCAGCTTGTGAATGTTCATTAAGAATAATTAAACGAGTAAGAGCATGTCTGCTCGGCAAAATGAAGGGGTGTTTAGTATCAATCGGTAGTTCAGTGTTCTCTAAACGTCCTTCTACTCGTAACATTGGTGTCCACGCAAGGACGAAGGTTAAGCAAAGTTTGTAACTCGTTAATTTTACACATTTGATCTGCACCATT
Organism: Trididemnum nubilum; assembly: GCA_963965965.1. Lineage (NCBI taxonomy): Eukaryota > Metazoa > Chordata > Ascidiacea > Aplousobranchia > Didemnidae > Trididemnum > Trididemnum nubilum. The sequence goes on from OZ014487.1 coordinate 28,337,455, forward strand.
AGCATTCGAGTATAACTTTTTGAGCATTTGATCAAATTTATCAGGAGAATCCTCTCGTAAGAGCCTTATGGCGGCCCCAAAGCTTAGAAATTGCACGTACCTAACCGCTTCCATTAAAGCACGATCAAGATACGAAGCATTCAGTGTCGGCTTTTTAAATTCAGCGTGGTTTTTTAACTTAGCAAAAAAGTATTCTTTAAACGCAATCAGATATGCTACGTTCTTTTTAAGGTATAAGATTAGGAGCGGTTTTAATAAGATTTTCGAGCGGATCTTGCACGCAATCATCAGCAGTTTGCCTGGGTCCCGAAACTGAACGCTCAGCCAGAGCAGAGTCGCAAGGTTTAGATTTCTCCTCACAAAGCGTCAGAAATTCAGGCCCAAACAACCACAGGTTTAACGCATCGAAATTTTTGTTCTTATCTCGTGTGCCAACATCGCGGGGTTTTGCGAAGTCCCGATAAAGTTCCGTGAGTCAGGTGAAGAAACAAGACGTATCTTATCAATTTTATGTTTAACAAACCTTGAAAGGTGCAAGTCGGGATTTACGATCAATTTGTGAACGACTTGCCAATCGGTCCAAAATTTTACTTCACAAGAAAGATCTTTAAAAGCCGCTAGAGCATGTAATATCAACTCACTACACATTTTAGCAGCCTCTAGTTCCTTAGCGAGATTATTCAATTACTTTGATAGCATAAAACCACACGAGATTTACCAAAAACAAAAGTTACAGCAGTTTTACCGTTTACTATGCGGCGTAAATACACAACGCAAGAGAGCGCATTGTTCGACGCATTTGAAAATCCATGATGTTGATATTTTACGTTATGGTCAGCACTAGGAATTTCTCCTTCCGGAAAACAACAACGATCAAGCGATACACTAGAGAGCGCATTGAATTCAGCAATCCACGAATTCCAATTATGTAAAATGTCATCTTGGAGTTTGTCATCCCAGTCAAATTTTGCTTGTGCAACCCTTTGCAAAATTAATTTTCCTCTTAGGACACAAGGTGCGATCATGCCTAGAGGGTCGAAATAGCTTGCCAGTTGGCTCGCCATTTGACGTCTAGTGGTCACGTCAACTGAGTTTTTATTCAAATTAGCCTTCAACTTATCGTTTTCTACATCCCCAACAACACCTACAATGCTTTTGAGTCCGGGATTGGCTCCGAACCAATAGCAATTTTAGAAATATTTGTAGCAAGATCACATTTAGGAATTTCAGAAAGGATAGACTTAGCACTAAAATTAGCTACCCATTTTCTAAGTATAAAACCTCGACTTTTGAAAAGTTCAATCGATTTACGTGACATAGTTACAAGCTCAAACAAAGAATCACTAGAAAACAAAACATAGTCCATGTAACGACTTTTTTCAAGGACAGCTAACGTTTTTTCACAAGCATTAGTGGGATTTTCCGAAAACAAGTGTTGAATAGAAAGAAGGGCAATGTAAGGGCTCGAGTTAAATCCCCAAACATGTCAAACAAAACGATACACTTGCAGGTCTCCACCATTTAAATTGTTATCTTTGATCCAAATTATCCTAAACAAGTCCCTTTGCCCTTCTGGTATTGCAATTTGAAAAAAGCATTTACTCAGGTCTGCCATGCATGCGAACTTGCCTAAGCGGAAACGTGCCAAAACTTTCAGTAAGTTATTAAGGAGATTAGGTCCGGCTAGCACAGCTTGATTTAAACATGTGCCTCCGACTTTAGCAGCACCATCATCAACAACACGTGGTTTTTCTTGTTTGGTAACAAAAAAGGGGAAATACCAGGTGGGTTGACCAGTACTCAACTCATTAACACTCACTATCCATTCCTCATCAAGTAACTTCTGGAAAGTTTTAGTAAGAGCGTCCTTTAGCGTAGGGTTCTTTAGATCGCTCACACGTAAAGCGTTGGTACGTTTTAAGGCGTAATTATAATTATTCGGGAAATCATCGATGATGTCTTGTTTTAAAGGAATCAGTATTTCATAGCGCTCATTTACTACTTTAATATGCGGTTCAACAAGACTGCGAGCCTTTTCATCGTTTTTCGAAGGTTGAATTACTTCATTTTAAAATTCAATTTCACGTAAGGTCTCTTTTAAACCTGCGATCTCTTGTTTAAGTTCCTGAAACTAGTGGATATCGCATTCGCATGGCTCAATTTCAACCCTCCTACTCTGAAGCTGGTCTGAGTGCACATTCATGGGGACTCCACTCGCCACAGGACCAAGACGAGTCAACACACAGTTGGGCTCATCTGCATCAAGACCTTCTCTTTCTTCTAAGACCATGAGGAGCGACTTATCAGATTGTCCGATTAAAATATCTACACTTTTACGATAAGGTAGGGTCGGGATTTTAACTCCGGTGAAGTGTTTAAGATTTGAAGTATCTACCCGATGCGGCAAGGTATTTTCATCATGGACGAATTTTAGCGCAACTAAAGCATTTTTAATTGTGAACTTCTCGCCGGAATTAAGTGATTGCAAATCAAAATTAATGCAACCGTTACAACGCACAGTATCCTCAGCAAGGGTACGAACAGTATTTAAGTTTTCAGTTTGTTCCAAGCCAAGTTCTGCACGTAAGGGTTCCGAAATTACGTGGCTTGTGACGCGGTATCAAATTGGGCATATGCCAGGGTTGACTTTCCGTTATTTGGGTTTATGACCCTTACAGCAATGATTCGTAAAAGAACTACACGATTTTCTCCAGAACTCATTTTATAAACCACACGAGAATTAGATTCAGCAGGACCTTGGGTCTCAGGTGATAGTGGAAGTGCTTTATCAGCGGCCCCGAGGTTCTCTGTGGTCGAGCGATAGCAATCATGCAATGCAGTAGCATGTTTGATGCGAAAATCCGATTTACATTTACGACATTTACTAGGACATGCGCAATATTGTTAGCAGTATGTCCTAACGATAAGCAATTTAAACATCTACCAGAGTCAAGAATAGTTTGTCGTTTCATGTGGTTAGTTAAACCCGTTAAACTCAACGCAATCAGCTAGATAATGTCTTTTACCATTTTCTGCGCATACAAAGCATTCTGGAGGTAGTTTAGTGATCCGTTGATTAGCAGGCGCACTAGCATTAACCGAATCTACGTAACGGGGCGTGTCTTGAGAATCGTGATTATTACTGGGTTCGTGCGACGCAACAGCAGTACGACGGACTCGAACCGAGTTTAAGCGATCATTGCTCTTAGTGTAGTCGTGAGTTTTTATTTTGTCATCGGACGGAAATAAAGCCTGAGCACAATCTGACGTCATAATCTCGAGCTCGTGGACAACAAACTATCTCAAAGCTTCGAACTCTTTAAATCCTGGTTCATTCATGTTTAGAAAACGCCTATCGAGGTAATCCAAAACACGTCGCTTTAAATTGCCTGGCAGGCGTTTTGCTGTGTCGAGCAACAATTTTCCCGAAAGCTTCTTTGCTTGATCATGTGCATATGCAAATACCTCGAACGTATTTAAGCCTTCGTTAAACGATTTTAGTGAAGTAATGCTGTGCGTGATTTTTGAGCCTTTGCGTTTCTCTAAAACCTTAAGTTCTGACAGGAAACCACAAGAGACCCCAAATCTCTGGCGCAACTTATCCAAGACTCTTGTCAAAACGCTGCTCAGTCGTCATACTTTTAAAGGGTGCAAAAAATAAATTGATCATCTCATGAGTTTGACCAACACAAGAGGCACGCAATACCTCGAGCCGTCGATCTTGGTGAGGTGATTCCTCCATGAGCCTGTGAATCTGGTTTTCGTAGAACACAAACGCAATGTTGGTTCCATTATAAGCAATTTGCGAGGCCAGGTTAATGTACTCATTTCTTCCCTGTCGTTCTAAATATTCGTACACAGCTGACAAATTATTTTTAACTGGCGATGATGGTTTAGAACGCTGTTTAGGAGTCAAAACAGTTTTAGGAAGAGTTTCGATTTCAGAGCGCATTGTCGAATTGGCTCTAACTTCGTTGGCATTGAAATGAAGGCTTTGATCTGTCTCGAGCTTGGCTTTACTCGCCTGCGCACCTCTGTCAGACCTTCGGCGTGATTAAACACTGACCGATTCTCCTCGAGAGGATGCAGACAAGCACCACTCAGAACGATTTAATAGCTTTTGCTCGGCATTTATCTTCGCCTCTTCGCATTCCTTTTTAACGCGAGCGCGAGCTAACTCATATTCAGCGTCAATTTTTGCTTGTCTTTTTTCTAATTCAATTTCGCACATTAGCGTGCTTAGAGAAGCGCTTTTATTACTTTTAGTACTATCCTGGGAAAATTTAGTTTGGTCTGAAGTATTTTCGTTGCCGAACTCATCTCCAAACAAGCGCCATTCGCAAGATTCGAAAGCATTTGCACACATTTCGTGCATCTCACCGATGCGGTCAGTAAGCTCTTTCAAGAGATCCGAATTTTTAATTTTTTCAAGGTCATTTTGATAGCGGCTATATTCGCCTGTTAAGGAATCGAACCTTTGTCTGTAAGTAGCAAAAAAATCGCTAGTTTTGCATTTCATAAAACTTTGCGACAAGCTTTTAAAGTTGTTATCGGTAATAATTTTGCGGTGGGCCGTTAAGAGCTTCCTAGCTACATCTCCCTCTTCAGAATGCGAAACAGCGGGAAGCCTAACCCCTGAACCACCCGAACCACCAAAACCCGATCTACTTGCCCCCCCATCCTGAAAAGCAGGGTCGGCAGTTTCCTCTGCAAGTGGCTGTGCAGGTTCTAAGTTACAGTTGGTAAAAGTAATATCAGTTACATCGTCACTACATCCAGATTCTCTACTCATTTTGAAGAAACGATAAAATAAACCAAAATGTAATACAGTACATTAATTTAGTGCGAAAATGAGATATAAAAAGTGCTTTCCTGATAATTGATTGACTTCTTTAAGTTGCTTTAGCTTCTTGAAGGCCTCTTAAAATAATGAAAACTTTTCGACTTGAAATCTTAAAATTTCTTCTTCGCGACAAGTGAGATGTTCTTCGTAAATTTTCTTTACGTTGAGTTTCAAAAGGTCAAGCTGGGTTTTTGATGGTGGAAATTCTTTTTTGTTACGAAACCGTAACAAGTTGGAGCAGATAATAACGGTTACCCCGTGAGGAGCCCAACGGGTCTTCACTCCTATTCTCTAATTACCTGATCTAAAGAAGATCACAACCACAATCCGTTGATAAAAGAAATGTATTTAAATATGATGTAAAAAATAAAAGCAGGCAACTTAAAAATGGAGCAAATTTTCACCAAGATTGTCCCAACTGACGTCCAAAATTAAATCCATAAAACGTTCAGAAAAATAAAATAGTGTGCACTGTTCCAGCAAAAATCAAGAATGAATGAGCCCAGGTCCACGTGAAACTTGTAAAAGCTAGAAAAAAGGTTTGCACGTGATTTTAATTACGAAAATGCTACAACAAGAAATGAAATATGCGAAAAGGACCAAAGGCTAACACGTGAAGAAGTCCGTCAGACACGTCATTAGATTACAAACGAGACACTTTGATTTTGTGATTCTGAAACACTAGTGAAACATAATTTCTTTATCATCTGCTGCAGCAACATCATCTGCTGCGGCAACGGTCGCTGGATTAACGACCTATGCGCGTATTGTCCATTTATGAAAGAGCGTGATTTCGCTAAATCTAAATGAACAATTGCAAATAATGATTATTTTGGTTGGTGAAAAGTCTCGATAAAAACAAAAGTTGGGCTTAGAAATCGTTCAGTGACAGCGAAATCATTAGTCATGCGGTAACGACTTTGCAACTGAAATTTGAAGCAACTAAATTCACGAAAAATCAGAAAGATTCTAAACTGTTGCATAAAAAGTACAGCTGTAATCAAAAGGGTGTACTGTGCACAATTGATTTTACTGGGACGAATATTGTTAAATCGCTCAATCCAGTCCAGCTGATGAGCTTTGCTTTGGGGCAGAGTCGACTTGTAGCGTAAAGTGCAGTGCGTCGTGAAAAAATTTTTTTTGATTAGTAGCGATCTATTAAAAAAAAGGGGATAACAAATTTAAAGAATTTTCCATTTCATGTTTTGCACAATTGCAATTAGAATTACTCGCAGTCTACTTGATTTTACTGCTTGCTTAATCCATATTTGAGTAATTTCCGATGACTTTTAGAGCAGTTGATTTGATAAGTTTTGTTGCTGTGTAATGGGAGGGCTTGCGTGTAGTATGGTTGGGTTGCATGCATGAATAAACAACATTTGTGTTTCCGAAACTCGTTTCAAATTTTACCTGCTTCAAAAGCACGTCTATATATCATAGGTGGGCACAAGTCCGTTTATCGTTAATCCGTTAATAACGAAGCTAAGTTAACAGAACTTCCGTTAAGGTTTTAATCGTTAATATCTTGCACCATTCATTCATCGTACCGATGCAAACCAGTTGGCTCTGGTAACACTTGTTGCGCATTAGAACGAGTTTTGTAGAAGAAAGCGAAGAAAGGAGCTCTTTTTTGTGACAAATAATAAGCTGCAGCCTCAGAGGTCAATTAATTATCGCTGTTTGCAATTTCCAAAGATTTTCCGATCGCAGCTTCGTTAGTGCATTTGAACATATTTCTATCTTGAAATTAGATAAGACTGTAAAATGTAACTTCCAAAACACAAAAAGACCACCATAGCAATAAATATTTCTTTACAATCTGCTCAACAGCATTAATACGTGTTATAGAAGCGAGTGAATAAAAAGAAATGTAAATTACACGCAAAATGTTAACGCATTAACGGACTTTATTAACTTCCGTTAATTAAAGCTAAAAATAACGGATTAACGTTAACGAAGGTGTGAAGTTTGTTAACGGACTAGTGGTTAACGATCGAAGCTAACGTTTTGCATTAACTTGCCCACTTGTGTTATATATTATAGTCGAAATTGTTTTCAGTCGTTTGTAACCAGTATTATTCTTTGCTATGTCTGCTTCTTAATGCGAAGTGACAACTATATATATCATGCATAGATTTATATATTCCACAGCATATGTTGAGGAGTTCAATGAGTTTGTCGAACATCCATGTGGGATTGTTGCATTTGATAGGCTGGCTACACACGGAGGTAGGCAGTAGCACGTTACATTTTGAGTAGCAGTGCGGTGGTGGCGTACGACAAGAATTCTGTGAGAGCAAATCGCTTATAAATTTTTCAAACTCTGGGTTTTATTTTCAGTCTGATTTTAACAAAACTATAGTTGCATTCGTCAGCATATATTGTACGCATCACCTCGGTGGAGTAACTAGACGTTTGAGCCGAGAGCTAGCTTGGTTAAGGGGTGCACTAACCGCCACTCGAGTATAGGTCGTAATGATAACTAGGTAATAACAAGGTCAAGAAATTTGATCACTACCAGAATTTTGCTGAGGGTGGAGCTTTAACCAAAACCTAATATTTTTGGGCAAAAATGACTTGCTTGGGCGTTGTGCTGAGTAAACTGCGGGTGCAACTCAATTGTATCACACACTGGGTCGTGAGGGCGGAGCCTCCAGACGCTGAGCAACTTGTATGACTTTTTGGAAAATAAGTAATTTTAAAGTCATTTGGATCTCACTTTGCACGTTTTTTGGAAGTACGTGAAAAAATTAAAATGATAGAGTTCAGAAGCAATTCAAAAAATCTTTCAGCCTCCTAACCTTTTAATTCAAGGTCAAGTCAAAAACGTGTTTATTCCCTTGCATTTTGAGCAACATTTTGTGGAGAATTTGTACAAAGTTATTAATACTGTTATACTATACGAATTCTTTTGCTAACAAGCGTTATTTTGCAAGCAAACTACGATTTAGTTACCACAAGTTACCGGAAGAGGAAACATATTTCATTGCACAAACTTGGAAAAATTTGTTGCCACAAGTATTTTTTGCTGTAGGAAATTTCATTAGTGAAACTTGCGTTTGTAAACATCAAACCAAAGCATTAGTTTAAAATGTAATTGGAGTTTTTTTATCCGTTGTACACGTGAATTTTCGATTTTTTAATTGTTCCATACGATCGACTAAATTTCTTTGCAATGTTGTAAAAGATTACACAAACGGCTAGGTTACGCATTCATCGGGGGACCATGGTATATTTGTACTTAAATTTTATTTTTGTTGTTATAAGTTTACTTTTTGAGTTCTTCTGCAGTGAATACCAGGCGCCTTCCATCGCTACCGAAGCACCAAAATACAAAAAAATCCATATTGCATTTGTATAATCTGTGTTTTCATGTAAATTTGTTATGGAGCTGCTAAACCACAGCTGTTATAAAGCATCAATATCTACAATAATAAAATAAGCAGCGCATGCATTTGCTAAACGCTAGGCATTTACAGTAAGTATAGTGCAGAGGTTGAATTATTATAAACAGTGCAAAAATACGTCTGTGAATTCAGGTCAAAACTTATTCCTGGCGTAATTCAAATAAAAAAGCGCCGTAAAACCACTTGAAATTTAAAACATCATTTCACTGGAAACAGCATTTTCATAAAATCAATGTTTAATTACAATATGCGATGCAGTAGTTGTTATGTTTCTCCACTTAAATGTGGTTATTTTAACCGCAAGAGATGCAGGTAGGCTACAGACAATCTCGGGTCAGAAAAGAAAGCAAACGCTAACATGTTTTTAGCCGACAAAAACCGGTGGATGGTAATTGTACACAAGGTGCTGGGCCCAACCACTGAGCATAGGGTGTGAGCCTACACTGCTAGCACTGTAACAGCACCGATTGACCTTTTTTGTGCTGCCCTGCTCTAGTTTCGGAATTCGGCCGCTTCTTACATTTAATTTGCTCAGTTTGAGCTTGTCGCTTTATTTCCTGCAAGCCATTGGCTGCAAACGTTCTAAAAACTACGCGCTTTTTGGCCGAGTTACCTCTGTTCTGGCAATCCGTTTCATTCGAGCAATTGGCAAACGAACGTGGTTTCTTTTGAAGACTGCTTGTACGGCACTCTTCTAGTTCATTATTTTTAGGTTAAATTTCAGTTATTTTTTGTCATGCCGCACTGTTCCATATGATTTGTTTTGTCTGAACAATACAGTTTAAATTGGAGAATTTCAATTATGGTTTGCCCAGACGGACAGGGTGACGGCTCCAGATTTTCGCTGGATCACTTACAGTCAACAATGTTACGGAGGGCTTCTGTAACAAGCACTTCCATTTCCAAAATATATTGTCCAAATGCCATTATTGTGGATTCAATGTCTCAGCTATTCTAGGGTTTTCAGATTTTTAACTTTTGTTTTTGCTATGTCAGAATATTAGCAATGACAAAATTAATTACACTTTTTTGTACAAGAAAAATTTTGTAAAAACACGAGGCTCATTTTTGATCAAAATTTAATAGCAAATTAGGAAGAACAACCGAAAAAAAATAAATTCCAAGTCAAAAGAGTAACAAAATTCTGTACTGATTCAAAACAATAAAGCTTGAGTGGTTTTCTGGTCTTTGCGAGCAAAACTGCAACAATTTTGAGACTATAGAGCAGTGCTGGGCACCGCAAATTTAAACTCTATTCCGCAACCGCAAATTCCGCAAAATAGCAATGGGTGGTCCGCAACCGCAAATCTGCAAGCTTGCGGTACGTTTGCGGTAATTTTTTGCACTTCCGCAACCGCAAATAACTTTTCACTTCCGCAAACTTCAACTGCAAACTTCGCTGTTTTTTTCCTGCTTTGGTAAATAGAGAAGACCTATAGCAATATAACAATGCTAGATATTTTCCATATCGGCTGCAGACCTGTAATAAACATCAGTAGTTTTTCTTGATTTATTTAATTATTCTGTTTTTCTAAGTTATATTATTCATGTTAGCAGCAAGGCCCAGTGGAAATGTACGCAGGTTTGTTTAAACAAAACTGTGACCGGATGCGACTTCGATGGCTGGAGTAGACACTAGAAAGAGAACAACCTCACCTGCCAGTCACTTTCGTCGCTCCTTCTAACTTCTAACTACAGTATGTTTGTTGAGTTGAAAATCCTTATTTGATTTACATGCTTGTACAGTGCATGTACTTATCATATCGGACAAACAGAGATGTACAAATCTTCATTGAGTCGCAGAAAAGCAAAAACTCGTGACGCACAAATTTGCGTTTTTGCGTACTTGAAAATGATACTTTATAGGCATGCAGGCTAGTATTTACTGCTTGAGTGAAGGAATAAGGGGGGGGTGTTGTTGATGTCACTTCCTGCTCCCTCAATCACGCATGGCAATTTGCAGATCACCATTAAAATATTTTAGTTTCAAACGTGATAATTGCAGTTAGCGTTTTTTGTTTTTTTTTCTTCTTCTGATCTGGTGCAAAAATTTTTAAATTGTTTTGAAAGGTGTTCATATCATATAAAGGCAAACTTTTGTCAAGATGAAAATATGCTAGATGTAAGAAAAACCAGCCAAAAGTTTGATTCCTTTCTTTATTTTAATTTAGTTGCAATACAGTTCTGATTGATGGTTACATGAAAATTTTCCGCTCGAACTTCTTGTCGAGCTTTCGATTAGAGCAGTCTTTTAAAAGCTTTCAAATTGCATGCAATATAATTAGGGTGCAGACCCTAGCGTATCTAAGAGGAAGGCCACTGTGCCATGGCCTTCCCCTCAGTCCCTAACAAGGAAACACGAAATAGCAAAACCAAGCAGTTCTAAGAGGATGTACGTTATTACTGCGTAAATGCAAAAATAAATCGATCTTTGTTTTGGTTTGTTTTCTTCCTTCACAAATGACCTAGCTTTTTAATTCCGTAATGTTTTTGAAGCATTTTCATTTTAACATTTCATTCTTCTAGTTAGTCTCGTAAAAGCACTATACTAAAACTTGCTCTCAGAATGCACGAAAACGCGTATTTTTAGTGTAATTTTGCAAATTATTTCCGGATCATGCCCCCGTACCACCCTACAATGGTCTTGCCTTTGGCACTCTCGACAATATTAATTTGTGCCGTCACAATGCGACGAAACTTTAAGCCCCCCGTGGAAACTTCTTGTTTACGCCACTGGGTGCAGGTATTAATTTTGTTTAAAAACTCGCTCTCATCTAAAACTTTATGTTTCTCATTAGCGCTGAGCAGTTCAGCACTCAGCACGTAAAGTAATTGCAAAAATAAAAAAATTGGGTTTTAAGTCTTGGTTATCGGTATACTGTAACGTAGGTTCAATTAATGGCCACTGTTAAATTAGAAATTTGTTTCGACAGTAGTCAGTTTGTTGGTGGTGCCAAAAATCTACAAGATCAATGTGCCGTAGTAATATAGCCGCCAAAAATTTTGTCTATATGATTAACTTTGCTCGTGAATTTTGGAAAATTTTGGAATAACGCCGCCAACTGCTCAAACTTTATGCCATTTCTTAAATAAAAAATAAGCTAAGCATTTTGACGCATCATTTGCACAATACACAAATTTTGGAAAATCAAAAAGGCAAAGTGTTGTTACGTATACATTACCAAATATCACAAAATTATTCAAGATACAGAAATTTTTTGCGGGATTCTAAAGCGGGCAGTAATATTAATATCCAAAAATCTTTGAAAATTTCTTGAGAGGCAACGCAAATAGTCTAAAGTATGCCTTCCAAAAAGACGATCAACGAAACAAAAACAAAAAGACTAAAAAGATAAAACTAGGATTGAAAAAGTTGATAGGCATGCAGCCTATTTATTTACTAAACGTGGTAGGCACGTCATTAAAGTCGTCTTGTGCAACCCTTTGCCACTTCAAAAAGTCTAAGTTTTCCTTCACAAAAACAAGCCGTTGGAAGTTTCTTGACCTTAAGCCAACTCATTTTGCTGCAAGAATTGCAGCACCTCTGTGAAATAATTGTTTCACAGCAGAGGAACTTGGTGAGAGGTTGTTGTACATTAGAAATAGGCCTACATCCACCCAAATCTGTCGATACAATGAATCGTAAAAACTTATTTTTTTGGAAATCGCAGTAACGATCCCAATGATGTTGTTGATTTGCGGATTTGCGGTAGATTTTAATTTTTTTACCGCAAATCCGCAAATGTTTGCTGTAAGAAATCGGTTCGCAAACCCGCAAACCTAAACCTTAAGTCCGCAATTTGCGGACTTGCGGACCGGTTTGCGGAAGTGCCCAGCACTGCTATAGAGTGCTACTATGCCCTGCGCAGGTAACAAAAACACTTTTTGGCACACGTTCAAACGAAACTTAGCGTTCACTTTTTCGCTTTTTGCAATTTTACGATGCTGCAAAAGCAGCTAAAACGACGTTTACAAGCAGACAGATCATTAAGAATTTTAACAAACATGGTCGCTATAATTGACATCAATGATCTTAAAATTTAAGAACCAATTAAGAGCAACTGAGGCTCAACATTGGCAAAAAAATTAAGAACAGCCAGCCTCAAATCAAAATTTACTGGTTCTTATAAAAAAAAGTGTACTTACGGTATTATAAAAGCAGAATACTATTAAGGTACTGTTACCTGTGGTTAGTTTATCATACATTTTATAAAGGGTTAAAGTTTTGCTTGATTGGCTTCCCAGTTATCAGCTCATGACTGCCGTATCTGCAGTAGACCAGTACCAGCATTAACAAGAAAATTATTACTTCTGCGTTTCAAACTAATATGAAGTAAATTTAGTATCGAAATCACAATTAATTACACTAAAAGCACTACAGACTATTTTGTACTACGAACACAATACTTTATGAAGTAAATTTCGGATAATCGTAGCCAGCGACTCGCAAAGCATTTGTGCATTGCGCTATGCCTGGGCGACTCGTAAATTACGTACGATTTGGAGTTTACACGAGCGCAACTTTGCCCAGGGACTCTCGAGACGTTGAAATCGACCTTGTGTAAGTGATCACGGGCGAGAACGATTCTTGCATCGAGTCGCGCAAAATATAATCGGCATCGCAAATCGCAGGTGTTACTTACACGGCCGCGATTCTTGCCAATCGCGATCGCGGCAAGCAAGTCTCGTCTCGTGTGAGTAACCGCTCTGCGAGAGAGATTTTCACGCATTAAAAATCTTCGAATCACGTTGCAAAAAAGTCCCCGTGTAAATGCGGCTTGAAAGGCATCCTCAGTGATAATTGTAAAATCGTAAAAGTAATGCGTGGTAACCAATTAAAAATAAAAATACCGTACAAAACACTATGAACTATGTTTTGACACAATATTTTAAGACTACAATTACTAAATTTGACTCGACTCAGAATTGAAACGGCGAGAGCATTGTAGGAATTTTGAAAAAATGGCACATAGTTTAAAAAGTGCCCATCGTTAATTTGGGGCCAGAGGCTTTAGGGTTTAGATATTTTAAAATTTTTGAATAAAAATAACTCGATTCTGAAACTATTTTTGTTCAAATTTCTGCTTATCGACCTTGTCTTTTGACATCTAATATGAAGGACCAAAAACCAAACGAATATTAAGGCAAATATTATTAACTATTTTTGCGCAAGATGCAAAGTGGAAAATTGAGGTAGCCGTAGTTGCTGCTCAAAGCTTGCTTTTGCTACTTGAAAGTTAGCAAAAAAATGTAAAATAGGCTAAAAACATTATCAAAAATCTGCCCCCATCACACCCAATAGCTGTTTGAAATGTTTTTTACAATGCAAGTAGTTGAATGTTCTAGGTGTAATATTTGCTAGGATTTTTTTGCTTTTATGGGATTCTGGGAAGATTATTGCACGACGGCCCAAAGTAAAGAGAGGAGAAGCGTGGCATATTGTCACGTTGCAATTAATACGATATTAACGCAGTAACGCCTTTAGGTTTTTCACAAATGTATTTCATGAAAAAAATTTTAATCGAAGCTAGCTAGCATACGGTGAATTGACTGCTAGTCTTTGCCAATGGAAATCGCTTTTGTTAGGAAAAAATTTACGTTAGCAACCCTATGGCGGCATACCAGTGTGCCTCGGCGCACAAATTGAAAACTTCTGCGCTAGCGCCAAGTAATGGAGGGATTTGGTGCTTTTATTCCATTGAGTTTGGATTTGTGTATTGGTTTGTACCTCGTTTAATTATAGTCTGCAAATATCTGCGTGACAGATCTACCAGTGAAACTAATAAAGGTAGAAGCACCTTGACTAGTTTTAGAAGCGCCTTGACTACTGCATAGTATGTTGCTCGGTGCTCTTTAGACTCGGGGATCCTTTATGTTTTTACTTTATTTGGTCATTTTTTGGTGGTACATGTGGCTGAGTCCAAAAACAAATTTACTAACTTACTTACTGACTAGACTTGGTTCATTCTTGATCAGGTTAAACCAAAGACTATAAAACATGCTCTCTTCTGTTTAGAGTTGTAATTGCTCCAATGTTTATCAATCTAATTATTCTACATTGTGTATAAAATAGACCGCTTAATATAGACTTGGGTTCGCCGCTGGTCAGATCAATCCAAAGACTTAAAAACTTTTCCGTATCTGCTTAATATAGTAATTGCTCTATTATTTAGCAAGCTATTATTGTATATCGATAACTTAGTTACGTAAAACCATTCGGTCAGTTAGTTTGCTTAGTTCCGGTATCATTTAATTCCTTGCATTGTTTCGTCTTCTTTTTTCCATTTTGCTCGGATAATAAAGTCAGTCGAGTTCAAAACGCGGACAAGATTGCGCCGCCATTGGTGCTCTGCCCCATCGCGGTTACTCGAGGTTGAAACGATTCCCCATTTTGGACGTAGATACAGCATCAAGGTGCTGTCAAGTAAAATTATAAAACGTGGTGTCTTTGTCAACTGTAAAATTTGTTGTGCGTATTTTGCTTCAGAAATAATTTAACTTGTTTGTTTTCACTCGTCTGGCCATTTTTCACAACTTGCATTTTATCAGCATACAATTGCATGACAGCATTGTTCTTGTTTCAGCATTCATAAATTTCTTCATATTATTTGGTTGCCGGTGTTGACGCAAAAAAGTTGTTGGGGTTGCTTTTCATCGAAGATTATTTTTCTCGTTGAAGAAACATATGACACAATTTCTAATTGTTAGTTTTAACCAAAAATTTTAGCAATATAGTACTCAAATTTGACTCAGCTTGGAATCAAAACTGCGTCTACCACTTTCAGCACAAACACTCAGCCTGAAAACTAGAAAAGCGGTTTCCAAACTTTTTGGCTGCTGCATACCAAAAAACTTAAGATTTAATCACGACACACCGATTCACAAAACCTTCAAATGAAGCATCGAAAACAAGAGGGTAAAAGCAGTTAGGCTTAATCGTTGTTTGCGCGTGGCGCAAGGTTGTAAATTGAGGTTTCTCACTTCCGAAACCATTTGGTTCAAGTTTGTTTGGTTTTCAGATGTTAACACAAAAGTTTTTTAGGTTGCAAATTTACTCTTCTAATTTGAGAACACTTTATCAAAATTAATATTTTATATAAATATATGAATTTTACTTGTTTGTTGTGGCCAAAATTTTAGAATTACAGTAAATAAATTTGACACAGTTTAGAATATTGAAAACGCGTCTACACCACTTTCGGTCGAAAACTCTCAGCTTGTCCTTCAGGGCCAATTGATGAACGGATTGGTCGTTTTTATTTGATTACATTTGGATTTGTGCGAATCGTTTTAATACTACAGTCTGCCAAAAATGTGACCAGATTAAGTTTTTCTGGTTGGTCTGCTTCTCAAACTAATATAGACTTAGTTTAGACATAGTCAGGTCAAACCGAAGATAGTAAAAAATTGATCTTCCTGCTCAGTGTGGTAATTGCTCCATTGTTTATGTAGTTAATTTTTCTATACTGTACAATATAGCGATAGATTCTCTCTAAATAAACTAAAAAATAATTGAGTTCATTTCTGATCAGATCAAACAAAAGACTTTAAATTTTTTTCTTCTCTTCTTACTATAGTAACTCCTTCATTGTTAATCAAGCTATAAATTATTGCGTACCGGTAATTTAAATAATACAAAAATATCAGTTGAGTTGGTTTAATTCCGGGATCATAAAATTCCTTGCATTGTGTCGACTCCTTTTTCCTTAGTTGTTCTGATGATAAAGTCGGTCGAGTTCTACACACGGACTGGATTGCACCCGCATTTGGTGTTCCTCCTCACCTGCGTCACTTGGCGTTCTAACGATTACGTATTATTAGAAGTGAAGACAGAATTAAAGTGTTGTCAAACCACTTAGAATCATATGACGTGGTGTCTCTGTGAACTACTAAATTAGATCTGCCCATTTTTCTTCAAGAATTTCACTTTTTATTTCACGTAAGTATTGCTGCGTTAAACGAATTTCACGTAATTTCACTTTTTATTGATAACTGGTTTAGCTGCTCTCATTCACCGGCCAGTTGGTCGAGCGGTTACGCGTTCTCCTCAAAACCGCTAAGTCGAAGGATCAAATCTTGGGCCGTTCAAATTGGACACGTAGTATTGCTGCGTTAATGGCTCATAAACGCTGCAAGTTTTCTTTGACAGGAGCTGTTGTAGCCTGCAAGCGTTATGACGCAAAAATGGGCCTTGTAAACCCTATTCGGCCCAGGGGGGGATCGATTAGCTCCCCCCTTCATTTATTTCGAAATTTTGCTATGAAGCAGTCAAGCCACAATCATAAAATTTCTTGATTTTCCTAAAATTTACTGCTTCAACTTTCATTTGTAAAATCATTGTCGTATGACTACTAGACTCGGAGTTATTAAACGTTTCTTAAGGTCGACCATGCGTTTCTGGCAAATTTTTTGAAAAACTAATTTAATCCTGTTTGTCCCAATTGTTCTGTCGTAATTAATAATTTCACGCTTTTTCGCACACTGGTAACGTGAATAAGAAAGTAAATTCAGTGATCTCTTGAACGGCTTTTGTTGCGATCGATGTTCAAATAGAGTTGTGACAACAAATTTTCATTACTATTTTGCCTGAGGCATTGTAATTTTCATTATGATTTTAAAAGCTCAAAACGGAATTTCTCTGACAATTTCGTATAATTTTACCATACGCAAACCAAGCTTCATGTTTAGCATTTTGCTAATAAATAAGAATTGCGATTTAGTAATATAAACGTATTTGTTGATAAAAGAATTAGAGGTCAACATAAGCGCAAATCCTTTTGTTTTCACGTTACCGATATACAGTTGTCAAAAATGTCCATAAGTTATCAAGTGTGTGGCATGCAGCATAAATTTTGGTAGTCTTTGTTTTCGAAATTTGTTTTTGGTGACTAAAAAAAAAGAAAAAACAAACAAAACGCAAATTATAAATAAATTTTTAGTTTCTGCAAAGTAGCAGTATCAGTAGAAAGATGTTCATTTCGTTTTTCAAAAAAACATATGAATAATTTTGACTGCTCAAGGTTTTTCATGAAGTTCAAGTAATGACATCCAATACCGAAATTTGCCGAGTGTCTTTGCGCGTGACGTAGCAACACACTGATAACTTCAATGTGTGCATACGCTTTGCTTTCACTAAGTTGCAACGTTTCATTTGCCTTTGCGGTATTCAACAACATTACAAAACGTGGAGAGTTTTTGGTCATACTTGCTTCGGAATCATTATTTTCAATTTTTACCTTTATTGTTATTCAAGGTTGTTATTGCTAAAAGCTTTGCGTAAAAATGCTTTTCGAAGCAATGCCCAATTATTAATTTTTTATAAAATTTACGTCAAACTAAACAATTATTGGGTATGTACATTGTAAAATGTGCTATGAGGTATATTATACTTGTTACTGCATTCACAAATTTCTTATTAGATGCTACTACAAGCCTACAGCATGGCGTGCTATTGCAGATATTACTGAGTTTCACATTGATTTTTCATTTGTGGTCTATAATGATTGGTGGCAACTGTGGCATGCTTGATTTTCAAAAATTTGTGTTGTCTCATTACTTTTCAATTTTCGCTTTTATGTGTGTACATTTACAAACAACAAAAATTATATTCGTAGATACGAAATATAAAAACAGAAAGCAAATTCTCTAACTAACAGACTTTGCTAAGAACAATCCGATTAGCTAATCATTTAGTACATGCATTTATTCTGGATTTTTTGGGATCATAAATAGCTAAGATAGCTAAATTCAGTGACGTCGTTGGCAAATTTTTAATGTTTCTAATTTATTGCAACTATCCAACGGCTTTATCGCTTACAAACAATATTGCTGGTTCTGAATGTGAGGACAATAGGAGTAGAATAGCTTTGATGATTTTGATCAAACATGAGAACTGGCAAATAAATTTCTTACCTTGGTATTATACTTTTTTTCTCTTTTTTTTTAGCTTATTCCGCACTAATCCCAGTAATAAGCAAATTTTTCAACAATTTGTTATAAAGCCAACTCTGAAATAAAATCTGAAACATTATCAAGATAAAATCGTTACGCTTGAGAATTAGACAGTCTTTGTAAAATGAAACGAATAGTGATAAAAAGAATGATATTTCGATCAGCATAACCATTAATTGTATTTACAATGTTGGAAACAATTGCAATTTTTGCTTTTTAGTTCTGAAATTATTTGTGATAATACACTAGAAGGTAAGCTTATTGGGTACTTTATAAGATTTTGGAAAATCTAATGACGAGCAATGACCAAATTAATTTAGGGTTTCTAATACAAATTTATAAAAACTGCAGAATTTTTGAGCTTTTTGAAAAAAATACTCTTCAATATTAGACAACGTAATTTTTTGCAAAGTAAGCAATAAAAAAAAAAAACTCATCCGACGCCAAAACTTATTACAGTACTCCAAATTGTCCAAACCATTATTCTAAAAAATGAACCAAGAATCCGAGTATCTAGTTAGACCAATTCCTTTTTTCCTATGATTCAAAAGTCCGTGAAAAATTGTACATAAAATAGTTTGAAAAAATTAACTTTCACTACACTCCGTCCGGCGCATTTTGAAAGTTTTTCGCGTAAGTTCCAAGTAATTGCATTTTTGTTTCCCAAGTTGTCTACAGACAGCGAAAAAATAATTGTTTATTTTTCGAGAAAAGGTTGTCGTTTGCCTATTAGTGTACCATACTCGGTGAAAGCTTCACACTGCCCATTCTATTGCTAATATCTAGCCGGGAAGCTGGATGTGAATGCAAGCTGTTTTCAAGTTTTGATTAGAACAGACCGATAATTGAACCCTATTCTACTGTTTCAGCAGTAAACGCTTTATCCACTCGACTACTGATAAAAATGATAAGATTAGAAAGATAATGTGCTGTTATATACAGAATGCAATGCTGCACTTTTGATTAGGTTTCGCAAGAGCAGCAAAAAATGCAATTTTCCTTTACCGGATCTATCAGACTGAGAATGAAACCCATAGTATGAGTTTTCCAAGTGAAAACTCTACTGTATTACATTAGACCACAAATCTTCAGCATACTAAAAATTACATCAAAATTCAACCAATTTTATTGACGTTTGTTGCAGCTATGTCATAAACATTTACTCACAAAAGGTAAATGAAAAAAAAGTGGTTTGAAGCTTGTTCTTGTAAAAACTTCGTACAAAAAATATCATATTTTGTAGCGTTTAGTAAAAAAAACTGAAACCGTAACAAATACTCAGCTTGCAATTACTTCGCGCAACAAACTAGTAATTTAGATATTTTAGCACAATAGAAATAATCTTCTAATTTGAGAGTAATTCTCTCTGAGTTGCCAAATAAAACTACAGCTGCTATGCCGCGTTATGGCAATCAAACGTTTATTAACATTATGCAGATGAAAAGCGAACCGATCGCTTCGGATAGTCCTTGACTTATGTTGAAAGTAATTAAAGATCAAGGTTGCAAATGTAATGACAAAAAGTTTAGACTTTTGGTCAGAAAATTTAGCTTCATGTGGAGCAAAAACGGATTTTTTGTCTTTTGTAATTCGGGAGTTATTAACGTTTGAATGAGCTGTGTCGAATCGATTCCCCCTCGGCCGTTAATCAAAAAATTTTGCCTGGTCCGAATAGGGTTTACTCGTTACATGCTTCGGCATAATACTGCGAGTATAGTAAAACATTTGATTGAATTGCTGCCGCCCCAAGTAAAAAGTTTTTGGATAATTTCGACGTAAACTTTGTCCGTCAAAAGCTACAACGTCTGCAGAAATTAAAGTTTAGAGCTAAATTGCAAAGGGTAGCCCCAGCTCCTGGCTTGTGATTTACGTCTGGTCAATGCTTCTACTTTTCAAACTGCTTGTTTACACAATTAAAAAGAATTTTTTTTTTTGTTAAGAGTAAGCCGAAAAAGCTTGAAAGCCCTTGTTTTAAACTATTTCTTTTGCATTAATTTACAAAAATACATTAATTGAAGTCAAAAGATACTTTTAAGAGGGTCGGTAGGTCTACCAGAATTTAAAAGAGAAGGAAAAGCACTACAACTGTTCTATTCGCAACGTGTTGCCCAAAATGTGGAAAAACAAAGGTGTCCAATTTGTTACTTTTTGTAAAAAAAAAACGCTTTCATCCTGTATATAAGCAGCTCAAATAAAATTAGCATCATTTAAAGTAGCACATGTATCGAGGGAGAAAAAGGCAGAAAATTTTGAAGTTTAAATTGCAAATCATGTTTAGCTTTTGTTTGTTATTCAGCATTCATTTATTGTGACCATTTTATAGCTTAACCCAAATTTGCTTTTTTATTGATTAAATTTTTGCCTACTCAAAGATATCTCTCGAACGCCACCACTACAAACAGGATGTTATAGAATTAAAACAAAAACCTCCAGAAACAAAAGTTGTTAATGGTTACTTTAACTTACAGTACTTCAAAGAGCTTCAGAAATCCATCGTTGGAGAGAATTGGGTTAAATTGCAAACTAAATGAAACTTCAAAGTTTGAAAAAGCCTATCGATAGAATGATCAGATTACTTTTTTAACCTTGTCTAAACGACAACATCTAGAGTCACTCACATAACAACAGTAAATTATTATTCGTCAAGAAATATTAGATTCTAAACGCTACGTAAGACATTAAAACATTGTTTGACTTCGCTAATCGCTGAATATTGTTTTGAATTGGTGATGAAATTTTCCTGCTTGTTTCATTGTGATCATCCGCGGCGAGGTCTATATAAGCGCATATACGCTGTATCTAATTCAGTTTGAAAGAAACTTGCATTGCTTCAATTAGCTTTGAATAAGTTGTAGAAGATTTGATTTCTTTTGATAGTATCTTGCAGTAAAAGTGGACAAAATCTTCAAAGTTTTTTGTCGTACTTACTGGCCAGTTATTGGTCGCGCGAAGATAGCTCGCTTTTGTAAGAGAAGGGCGGGAGTTAATTTCCAGGCTGGTCAAATCAAAAACAGAATTGCCAAAGTCTTTTTACGACAGCTACGTTTCTTCAAAAAATATGTGACATGAATTCCAATCGTGAAAATGGGCCCTCGACTTCTTACACGGAACACGCTTGGGCTTAATGCTGGCTGTATACTGCTCAATCAAAACTAGTTTTTTTCATTTCATTTTTATGCAAGTACAGGTGTACCGCAAACTAATTAACTAGAGAACATTGAAAAAATTTAAACTAATGAAAACTTAGTCACGATTGTAAATCAATAATTCATATAACTGGTGTGCAGTTTTATTTATGCTATTAAGTGTTCACTATAATACTGTAAAGTACGGTATTGTCTATAAACTATTAATTCCAGAAAAAATTGTACGATGGCTGGATATTTTAAGTTATTTGAAAATTACCAAAACCTTTAGCGTCTATGTTTGAAAATTTTGAAACGTACTTATCCAGTTTTGTTTAATAAACACTTAATATTCAATTCTGTGAGTAAAATCTGATCAACTCCAAAAACTTCGATAAAACCATGCGATAACAAAAAAAAACAAAAAACGTTAAAATAGAACAAGCTCATTCTATTTGAATAAGCGCTGAGGATGCTATTTAAATGAAATATATTTGCCGCGATTTTTAATCTCCTGTGCTAGCTGATACGATTGTTAAATTTAGAACAAATAATCAAAATACTACTATTTCCAAACATCAATTTTGACTTAAAACCTAATCCTATCAGCTAGACTTTCTCAAAATGGGCTAAAGGCCGAAACCATTTTAATTTTGGAAGATCATTCAAGTTAGCTTAGCTGAGAAGCTTTGTTTAATCGTTTGCGTGCTTCTGGCCTAAAGGCTATCAGCGCGGAAACCTAGGAAAGAGCCACCAGAACAGCGACTACTTAAAAGAACCAATGCGAAAAACTTGTCTTCCCACAGAATTCGAACCAGCATCCTTTGGATTACCGGTCCACTGCTCTGTAATCCACGGTAATCCAAAGGCTGCAGGTTCGAATCCTGTGAGAAGACAAGTTTTTCGCATTGGTTCTTTTAAGTAGTCGCCGTTCTGGTGGCTCTTCCCTAGGCTTCTGCGCTCGTAGGCTTTTGGCCAGAAGCACGCAAAACGATTAAACAATAAAACTCTGGCCATCAAACGTCAAAAACATCATAATTGACTTATTATTAAAATGAGAAGCTATGCTTAAAGCTAAACCTGAGGCCTCAATATGATGCTTTAAAAAGTATAATTCTACGATTGTGCTTATAATATAAAAAATGCATTTTTTGAGTAGTTTATATTATTCAGATAAAATTGAAAAAGGGGGTTTAGAGTTTAGCATTTCACTGTAAACTACGTCGCTCACTTGTTAAAATTTGCCCGAATATTTTGCCTAATTTTAGTTGGTGCGGTGGGAGGGTCCTAAATGTGTTGCCCTCTTGTTTGTTGGTTGGATTGCATGTGAAATTTAAAATATTTATATTTTAATAGCAGCTGAATTGAATTTCAGATGCAGATTTTGAATTTGACTTTTTTCAATAGCGCGGCTATAACTGATTGTTAAACTCTTTTTTTTTTGTGCATTGGAATTCAATTTTGAAATTTTACTCCAATTAATTAAATCAAAATGCGGGATGCATGGCAATCGGGTCATCCATGCTGATGCTACGAACCCGGTTCCAACAATGCTTTAAAATACAATGCAATCAACAAAATTCTCGTATGAACTCCAATCATTCTAAGAAACCAGCCTCAGTAAAATAAAAACTTTTTTTTTAATTTTAGGCAATAAAATCAACTACGACCATTACCAATTTTTTTTAGTAATGTTTCATGTCGTTCTTGAAATTGACCAAGATTCAGTTATTTAAACATTCTTCGTGTTCCTGACAAAGGTACAGTAAAGTGTTCTAGCATTTTTCTGATTCTATCATTAAACAAATATAATCACTTTTAATCGAGAAATTGAAAGATTTGCGAATGCCTCGTACTGTATAAGAAAAGATTCTACGCATTAAACCGCGATATTGGTATTAAAAAAACATGCCTAACAAGACTATCGCCCTTTTTTTGAAATGCAGAAAAAATTTGAGGAGGAACTGAAACTTGCTCGACAACTAAAAGATAATTACTGCGGCAAAGTCTTGGATGGAAAATTTCAAGAATTACAGCCCGAGAAAGCTGCTGAGATTTTGCACAAAATTGGACTCATTTATAAAAAGCAAAGTCTAGACAAAATCTCGCTAATCCAAAGTGTTGGTTTGTTAAATGCTGCAATTTTTAGAAATCCTTCAAATGTTTCTGATGTTAAAGCCGATCTTTCAGAATTAATCAAACATATTTTGATCCAAGCTAATGCTACAACACAAAATGCTGATTTAATGAAAAAAGCAACTTCAGTTAAGGAGTCAATAAAGGAGTTGAGAAAAGAAGTCAATCAAAAATTACATAAATGCCACGCCGTAGTTCCAATTAAACAAAGCAAAGTAAAATGCTTTGGAAAACTTACCAATTATGTGAGTAATCAACAAGAAAACACAAAAAAAGCTAACAAAATCAAAGAAATTAAGCAAATCAACAACATAATTGCACAAAAATACAAAACAATTATGGCAGACTTGAGTCAGTTTTGTGAAGATATTATGGGGAAACCTCCTAGTGAGTACGCGATTATTGGAATGGGGTCATTGGCTCGGAATGAAATAACACCATACTCAGATTTCGAACATATAATACTTTTGAGCAACCACGTGAACCAAGAATCACACTTGGAATACTTTCGCTGGTATTCTGTCATTTTTCATACAGTATTGTTGAACTTGCATGAAACAATCATTCCAAGTTTAAATATCCAGAGTTTAAACAACAAAGAATCGGAGCTGGGTGATTGGTATTTTGATGCTCATACACCACGAGGAATCTCGTTTGACGGGATGATGCCACATGCTTGCAAGTTTCCATTGGGGAGGACAAAACACACAGAAGCAAAACCATTCGAAACAGAACTTATCAAACCTGTGAGTGAAATGCTTGAGTATCTGAGTTCTGACGCAGATTTGAAAAATGGATATCATTTAGCTGACATACTGACCAAAACATGCTTTGTCTTTGGCAATGCAGACATTTACAAACAATTTCAAACTGGCGTTGAAAATTATCTAAGTAGCAAATTAAAGCAACAAAGAATTGACGAAGTAATGCAACAAGTAAAAGAAGATTTGAACAACTTTTCTGCACGATTTCGATTGACAAAATTAAAAACAAATGACACAATAAACATTAAGCAATTTGTTTATCGAAGTAGTACAATATTCATTTCGGCATTAGCAAGGATTCATAATATTTCAGGAAACTCAAGTTTCGATACTATCAACGAACTGGCAAAACATGAAGTAATAACGCAGAAAGCTAAAAACAAAATATCATATGCGATAGCAATTGCATGCGAAATGAGACTGCGAGTTTATGCAAAAAACAATTCACAATGTGATACAATCAAACAAGACGGCAAAAACAGTGAACAATTTTTGAACATTGTGGGAGCTGCAAGCACAATCAACTATTTTCAAATTGCATATTGTTTGCAATGTGAAGTTGCAAAACAGCTCAACTTTACCAAACTTCACTTTTATTCCGACCCTCAGTTAATCAACTTCACAATTGGCTTAGCATTTGGAATAACTGATTTGGCTGAAAACTTTGCCCATGACCAAACGAAAATTTTGTGGAAATTGAATGATTTTGATTTTGATGTTTGCATCGAAAAACTGGAAAAAAAAATCCACGTTAATTACAAGACAATCAAAACAGACAACTCAATGAATACAGATTTGTTGGAATCGCTTGCCGATCATTTGAAATCGACAAACATTCCCGACGAAGCATTGGAATTTTATCAACGATTGCTAGAAGAATATAAAAAAATGTCAAGGGATGAGAGCAATGATGAAAAAATTGCTTGGACTTACATTTACATTGGTAATTGCTTAGATGATCTCCAACAACCTGGGGAAGCTCCAAAACGCCATCAAAAGGCACTTGAGATATTTCAAAGCTTGACACTGAATAGGAACGAAGACAGAAACACTTCAGTTGCGTTGAACAACATTGGTAGTTGTTTGATGGACATGCAGCAATATGACGATGCTTTGAGCCATTTGAAACAATCACTTGAAATCTACAAAAATATATCGCTTGATGAGCGGAATGACGGTAATGTTGCATCGACACTTAATAACATTGGTGTTTGTTTAAAGAACATGCAGCAATATGACGATGCTTTGAGCCATTTGAAACAATCACTTGAAATCAAGAAAAATATATCGCTTGATGAGCGGAATGACGGTAATGTTGCGTCGACACTTAATAACATTGGGCTCTGTTTAAAGAACATGCAGCAATATGACGATGCTTTGAGCCATTTGAAACAATCACTTGAAATCAAGAAAAATATATCGCTTGATGAGCGGAATGACGGTAATGTTGCTGGGACACTTAATAACATTGGTAATTGTTTGATGGACATGCAGCAATATGACGATGCTTTGAGCCATTTGAAACAATCACTTGAAATCAAGAAAAATATATCGCTTGATGAGCGGAATGACGGTGATGTTGCAATGACATTTAATAACATTGGTAATTGTTTAAAGAACATGCAGCAATATGACGATGCTTTGAGCCATTTGAAACAATCACTTGAAATCTACAAAAATATATCGCTTGATGAGCGGAAAGACAGTGATGTTGCAGATATACTTTATAACATTGGTAATTGTTTAAAGAGCATGCAGCAATATGATGATGCTTTAACTTACTTCAATCGAGGATTAAGCATTTATGAAGCTTTGCCTTCAACAGATCAAAACGCTTGCGATATCGCAGATGTTCGCGATTTTATTAAGCAATGCGACTCAGCAATATTGTCGGCAAAACTTTAGAGTATCATATTGAAGGTGTTGGTCGCTGAAATTAAAAAAAAAATTCTTATTTCAGCTAGAGTTAAATGCATAAGATAGCGTCTTAGACATAACATTTACAAATTTAAGTTTACTATGAACGGAAACTTTAAGGATATTTTACGCAACTGACTATCTTACGTTGATTATTTGGAATTTTAAGAAATTTACCCCAAAATGTTGCCAATTGAAATAATAACTTTAACAAATTATATTTAAGGTAACTTTCATAATTGCTTTGAAAGATCGTGATTGCAAGGCTTCAGCAATGTTTCAGTGGCTCAGCGTTGCCAAAAAAATTTTTGCAGAGGTTTTAAAGAATGAGTTCAAAGATTAAACAATCATTTTTTCTGGCAACCCTGAAATGGAGTTCTCTAACTTTGAAATAAAATATCTAAAATTAACAGGATTTGAATGCTGAAATTCGGTCAAGATATTAATTTGTATAGTTTTTATTAGTTTTTTGTCGTATTTCTGGCTCAATGCGTTACCTACTTTGATTTTGCGGGAGCGATAAGAACTGACAACAATTACTAAGCATTTGTGAGTGTTGTGAGCTACAGTAATTGTTAATATTCGATTTAATTGCATTTATTGTACTTCATTTGTGAAACTTCTGTTGTATGGTTTTGAAATTCTTTCTAAATTTTTCGGAAAATATATCCTTTTTCTATTTTCATATTTCAGTTAGCCACTGAAAATGCTGGAAACATTGTTAGTGCTGGTATTTCAATTTTTTTTGTGAATTTTCGGTGCTTAGGAAGGTCAATTTTTTTCACTGAGTTGAATGGCAATATTGAAAACAGAGCTTTTTCTGCAGTTTCTTTATCTTTTGCTACCGTGACTGATTGATGCTGGGTAGCTTCGTTCAGATTGAAAATGCAGCAGTTTTGTTTTGTTCTGTTTCGTTTCGATAGTTGTCTTTGTTTCTTTGAGCTTCAATAAAAAGCCAAACGAGTTGACTTAGCGAGATTCAATGCCTTTATAACAGTAAAACCAGAAATTGTTTGCAATTAAACGCGTAAGGGACATTCCACAAATACGTCGCTGTTTTGCACTGTACCAATACGGGATTGTATTTTTGCTTGTGGGATAAGTTGTTGAGTTATTTTACTTATTGTTTACTGATAAAACTCCCTATTTTGTAGACTTTAAACAAGAGAGCATGAACGCGATTTCGAAATCCAAATACTGCGCTGGGTTTGTATTTTTTCAATAGCAAAACGAAGCGTAACTTAATATTGTTTTGTTTATCAAGTTGCTTTGATTGTCAAAAGACATAATGCCTTTGTTTAACCCTATAATGCCTGGGCTCTAAAAATTGTTGTAGGCCTGGGTGGGGGTTGAAACTGTCCGCCATTTTTGAACACTTATTGCTTAGCGTCTGCTAAAGCTAGAATCGTGGTTAAAATTGTTGCTGGTGCGAAATTTCAACACCTGTTATTGTGTTTCTGTTGTGATCAAATTTTGGTTTTTAATTTCTCGATTTATGCCTTCAAACAAAACTCATCAAAATATTCATTTACTGCCTTATTGCTCTTTGATGCGTGCAGAAAGCGGACTAATCCGATTAAGTTTTTGCTATATTTGGTGACTCAATTTAATTTTTTGGGTATACCAACTTCGTCAACTTGCGTTGTGTAAACAACGGGCTGAAGGCAGCAGTTTTTGGAATTTGTTAATTTTGTCTAGAGTTCAAATATTGCTTAGATAAGATGTTGTGTTTTTTGTGGTATTGTAATTTTTTCCCCATTCAGAAATATAGACAAAGCATTTTAGAGTGTGTTGCGTGTGGTAGTAGATACGTGGTTGTTGATACACTCGTATTAAAATAAATTACTTCTGGTAATGTATGAACAGGTCTATGGCCAAATTTGATAGTTCAGAGAAATTCAATCAGCAAATCCCAAGCTGGCAAAACGCTACTTCAAATTAAAAGGCTTTTTCCAATTAGCTAATAAATGTTCCTGTTTTGATTTTCTTTATAATAATGATACTGTTTTGTAATAATCATGTCGCTATAAGTTTGGCACTGCTTGAATTATTTTTTAGTTGAATCGAAATTCTGTGGAAAACTTCTATCGTGACTAGAAGCACATAAAACTATAAATTATAAAAAAAAAACTCTAAGCGGATTGGCATTATTATTGTTTATTTTTGTGGTCAAGAAACAGTGATGAATTCATTGACTTAGAATAATTGTGGCAAACTGACATCTGCTGCAGCGCCTTGATTTGTGTAGCTATGAATACTCCTTTACTGTACAATCAATCCAAGTTAGCTTACTTGATTATCTAAAAAAAATTTCATAATTTTACTAGCACAGCATGGTGGTTGAAAGCGTGTTTACCGAGCGGAGCGTGGGGCGTGTAGTGGCTGGAGCGTTCGTCTCGCAGTCTGTAAACACCGCTTTATTCCCTTGTCGAGTAATGCCAAAAATTTTAGAAAATAGTATTCACAGCGCTCCCTTGTTTGGCACTCAGCATTTGAAAAATAGGGGGAGTTTCTTCTAGATGTAATATAGACAAATGGCAGCGACTCGAAGATTACATGGTCATTTTGGTGTCTCGAGCATGGCGAAAGCAAATTGGCAAATAAATATGAACAAAGTAGTTTCATTGTACGTAGATTATCAAGATTTTTGTATTCAGAAGGTTATTAATAAAATTTACACAACCGTTTTTTAGACAGGTAAATGCGATGTATATACAATAAAAAAAAATGAGTGGTTGTAAATCTGCGAATACATCCAACATACAGAACACAAAAAAACTGCATTCAAAGCCTCAAGCAAAGTGCATACCGGTACTATGCAAGCTGTATAACAATATAAAGCAGAGCTCTATCATCATAGCATTTCAAAAATAAGCGAAAAAAAATGAGCATGTAAATTAGCGATTAATTGGTTTGGGTTTATTATAAAGTAAAGGTTTTCATTGTGCAGAATCTATATGCAAACAAAATTTTACTTTTTGTAGCTTTTTTGTTTGTAAAATTTTAAATGACTAGCATTTTGTATTACTTGTGATAGTCCGCTGGTTTTATCGTGGTGGCACAGCCAGGGCCGCCGAGAGTCGAACGTGGGCCCGGGGCTAGCACAAATACTACGGATTTCCGGTTTTGTGAACTCCAAAACAGAAGGAGAAAATGCCGCAATTTTGTCCGAATTATGATGTGATCTCCAAAAAAAAAGGCCTTTACCAAAATTTAACGGTATTTCCGGTCGAAATTTGGTGATATCCAAAAAAAATGTTTTTAGGCCTCACATGCTGATTTCTCAGGGTCATTTCGATGGGCCCCTCTCAAGCTCATGGGCTCTCTGCTGGGCTCGCTGAAGCCAACGGCCTTCCTGAAGTCCATGGGCCGGCCCCCTAAAGTCCATGGGTCCGGGGTAATTGTACTCCCTTGCCCCCCCTTTCGGTGGCCCTGGGCATAGCGCAACTAATACTAAAACACGAAGAACGTAGGCTATGATGTAGCGATAATCTGGGTTTGGGTGGTAGACAGTAGGCAGACAATATTATGCACTTAGGCAGTTTCAGAATTTTATTTTCCTGGAAATTGCAATAAAAGAAACAAAACTCTTTATACACAAATTAGTAATGTGGGTCTCATCACCGCAGTGCAAAAAGCATCTTATGCAAAAGCACAGCACTGAATGTAGCAGCAGGAAATTACATGTTTTTAATAAGCATATAAAAATTGGAACATCATGCTCAGGTATGTTTAGCGATTTTCAAATTTGAAGCTCAAATTACGCTTAACAAAAGCTTATGTTGGCACGCTAAAATTTTAAAACTCCTGAGAAAATGGCAAAGTTTGTAGCACCATATCTTTGCAAAGTACTAATAACAGCCTTGGCTCTATGAATTGATAGACCGATAGATTTTTGTATAGCGTATAATTATGATTTTTTAAAATTTTTGGTACACAATGGCTGGTTATTTCATTTGCAGCTTCTTAGCATTATGTAGGAATAGTTGAGGACTCATTTTCTAAAATCCGGCCTCTGTATGCTTATAAATATTATGCTTAAAAAAAAACAAACATGCAGTGACCAAAAGGCAAGCTCTGCTAAGCCGGTATACTCTCTGTAGTATTATTATTGGCAATCTAAGCAGTAATGCATTGAATGACGATGACATACGGCTTTGCCACAGCTTTGGCATTGGCTAAGAATTTTCGACAGCTTGTCTTTAGCTTGCTTAGCTCCGGGTCCACTGATTTCTTTCTTACAATGTTCACACCGTTTTCTTACTTCTCCCAGGGAACGATAAAGAGCCACGCTGCTGGACAAATCAAATTGAGATGAAGTTCCTTCCGATTCACCAAGGACATTTCAAAAAACGCGAACCAGGTTTTATCAAAATTTGCTGGAAAAATACGGTTTTATGCGTACGTACGCAAAAAAGATTCAAATTTTCTTGCAGTTTTTGTTTATACTTCTGTTATAATATATGGCTTTGTGAAAAAAGATTCAAACTTGGTTAGGAGTTTTTATTTACTTTTCGAAGGTACTGTTACTTGTAGAGTTTGTTTGTTGACACAACGCTTGCCACGACTGCTTTGTCTAAATATATCTAGTGTTAAGAAGATTTGCAAACACACTACGCAAACAAAATGTGTCCAAGTATCAAAAATTTTCTGATAACTTTCAGAAGATCATTAAATAAGTGCAGTTTTTGACCTTCAAACAATTTAAAAATTACATTGGTAGTTAGAAAAATAAATTTTAGACAAAGTCATAGAATATGAAGTCAATAGGACTAGTCGTTTAAAAGCTGCATGCCATTGTAAAGGTCGAGGGCACTTTCGGCCCCCCCCCCCCTAGGCTCTTTAGGGTTAAGTCAAGCTGCCCCCTGCCCAGTGCCAAGCTGTCAGTAACACATGGTGAAAGATTCACTCTGTCCTTTTCAACGTTAAGCGTCAAGCATAGAAGCCGTAAATACCAATTCTTAAGGTCTTTGGTAAGATTAGATTCGACCGCCAATTAAACCCAAGCCTACATTTTAGGCGGCAGACGTCTATCCTAAAATCCACTCAACCACGGATCAACATTTCTTTTCTTTTTTCTTTGTTTTTGATTTGTTTGATCACCCTCTGGAGTTTAGTAAACAGTAGTGTTGGATTCTCTGAAATGAGCGGATCACCTTTGGTTCTTTTCAACGTTCTTTGTTTTTGTTTGAGATTATTTTAATCGGGGTGTTTGGCAAAAGCATTTTACTCGTGGATAGGGGCCAAAAATGCCACTCCTATTTAACTTCTTAGTCAAAAATCACTGGAACACCAATTTTGGCATGCGGGTTGATGGGATCCAAAACTTCTACAAAAAATCAATTTTAAGTTAATGACGTTATTTTAGTGACGTCAGTGCCGTATTTCCAAAAATGAAATTTTTAATATGACATCATAGATGTTGTAAACTTTTTGCTCAATTTTGTTTTGCAATACTGAGTCATAAAATGCCCAAGACAAAATAGTTACATCAGAAAAACGTTCTTTGACGTCATTAAGTCAAATACGCGTCAAAAAATGCTCAAAATTTGAAAAGCGACTTCGGCAAACCTCAACATCAGAAATTTTCTTTTTCTCTTAGGAACTTTAAATCATCAGGTGGTATTTGAGAAATAATTCGATTTGCAATCAAGTTAATTCAAAGTAAAAAGCATCTTTCAAAAGCATTTGTCACAAAAAATCCAATAGGATGCATGTTTGTCCTCTCGTGTAAAATAAGGTTAAGCTTTCATTTTTGCAGTTAAATGTGACAAATAACGTTTTTTACAATTATTGAATGTTAATGTGTGAATTTTGAAACCAGCTCAAAAATAAGAAATAATTGGATATTCATTGTTGTTTATTAAATGATGTCACGATTGTACTGTGGGTAATTTTTACTTTGTGGATTCTTACAGGGCCAGATTTACGTTGTGCTAGATCCCTTGACGCTTTTACGTCTTTGGAGAGATGAAACCGCGTAAGCAAAATGTTTTACACTTCATAGCAACTCGCTTAACTTCTACGCCAAGAATATTTTCCAAAAAGACCTTTACGAGGTGTGGCTAAAAAGAAACGGGACTATTGAATTGAGAAGTTTATTGAGATACATATCATACAATGTCCTCTTAGTGTAACACATACGAGTCTTAAGTCATCTCTAACTGTTCCCTTCGAAGTATTCCCCATTGGCTTTGATGCACTTTTCCATTCTTCTTGACAACGCTTTGAAACAATGTGAAAATTCTTTTTTTTTGTGATGGTTTTAAGGTGGGTTGTCACGCTGGTCTTGATATCCTCGATTCCTTTGAAGCGTGTCCCCTTGAGAATCCCTTTTAGTTTTGTAAAAAGAAAGAAATCACAAGGGGCTAAGTCCGGCAAATAAAGTGGATGATGTTACGTGGTGATTTCTTTTAAGACCAAAACTGTTTCAAGCTGAGGGCTGTGTGGGCAGGAGCATTGTCGTGATGCAAAATCCAGGTTTTTCGTGCCTAGAAAGCTGTTCCTTTTTGACGGATTTTGTAGACAAGGTGAGTCAGGACTTCCTTGTAGAAGAGTTGGTTAACTGTTTGCCCTTGCGGAACAAACTCATTATGCACCAGTTTGTGATGGTCAAAGAAGTGATCAACATCACTTTCACTTGCGAACGTTCAGGCGCGTAGCCAGGATTTGGAAAAGGGGGGGGGGGCTATTTTAAAAGAGTGTGAAGTGTGTAAACGACCTTGACTCGAATTTTCATTGATCTTGAATCAGTTTCAGACGGATTGTCCGAAAATTTAGACGAAATGTTTCGGAAAGCTCGGATATTCAAAGGTTTTTTCCGCCCGAACTTAGATGATCTCAAAAAAAAAAAAAAAGGTCTTCGCCAAAATTCAGAGTGATTTTTCGGCCGAAACCCGAAATTCAAAAGTTTTTTCCGCCCCAAATTAGGTGATCTCCAAAACAAAAAAAAAAAAAAAAAGGTCTTCGCCAAAGTTCAGAGTGATTTTTCGGCCGAAATCCTAAATTCAAAGGCTTTTTCCGCCCAAATTTAGGTGATCTCCAAAAAAAAAAAAGGTCTTCACCAAAATTGAGACTGATATTTCGTCCAATTTCGCAAATTCAGACGTTTGAGGGGGGCTGTTTTCAAATGGGGGGGGCTATTTTCCATTTTCCATCCCCCCCGCCCCCCCCTGGCTACGCTACTGCGAACGTTGCATGCGGGCCTTCTTTGGTCTGGGTGAGGCCGCACTTTTTCATTGGCAACTTTGACGTTTTGTTTCTGGATAATAATGAAAGACCCATAAGACCCATATAATGAAAGACCCATTCTTTTTCGTAATAAAAAAACAGCTTGGTTTGTTTGTCAAAAGAATAATTTATTTGTCCAGGGTCTCCTACAAAAGAAATTAAATAAATACTTCACAAAAACCAAAAAAATACATTCATTTCAACAAAAAAGTTGCCTCCTTGAAATTTCAATATCTTAGATTTCATCAATTGTGGAATCTTTGTTTTCTAACCAAGTTATCTTTTACGGTCCAATAATTTTTTTTATGTTCTTAGTGACCTTTTTCGACACATGTATTTGCTTCAAACATACATACGATAAGACCGTAAAAATAAAAGTTTTTTACAAACTAAAAAACGCTATCTAAAATGTTTGAAGACATGAGTTTTTGATTTTATAAAATTTTGAGGTTTTGTAAAATTTTGATATAAAGCAAATATGAGTCAATAGAAGTTCATAACAATAAAACCTTTGGACCTTCTAAACTTTGCGGTATAAAAAAAAAAAGATTGATGTAGCCAAAAATACTAAAATTTCAAACCCGGAAACTTTTTTGTTAAAATGATTGTATTTTTTTACTTAAAATTTTTTTTTTATCTGCAGTGTAGCATGCGCGGTTCTTGACATAAGGCAATTTGACTAACTTGGGGCCTCACATCTTAATCTCTGGATCTTTGATTGAGGGGTCTCAAGGCATCAAAAACTTTAAAACTTTTGGAGAAACTAAAAGTTTGCTGATTTCCACTCTGATTTTCTCCTAAACGAGAATGAAAAAACTCAAAAGTTGCCTAAAAATACAGCATAATACCGCAATCCCCGCCGGGTTAAACGTTTTATTTTTAAAACTGAACCGGCCGGTTGGTCGAGCGGTAACGCGTTTGTCTCTGGAGAGGAAGGCCTGAGATTCAAATCTTTGGCAGGTCAAATCGGACACAGTGCAGCCAACGGCTTGCCACCGCAGCGCTGCAACACTTCTTGCAAAGATGCTGTGTTGCCCGCGGGCGCAATGACGTGAAGACAAGCCCTACCAATTCGTTACACGCTTTGGCGTAATACAGCGAGGTTTATGAAACATTTGATTAGAAAACTGATGCTCAAAGCTTTCCAACTTAAAGTTTGTCGTTGGTATAATGTATAAAGCAAGCGCTCACATACAATAAGGACAAATCAATGCAATTGTTCGTTCGGATAAACCAATCACTCTGTGCTGGCCTGTCTAAGCACAGCAACGCCGAGCATCTTTTTCTAATCCTGTGTGGAAGTCTTTCGTGAGGCTGAACCGCTACAATGGGTAGAATGCTTGGCCTCAACAAGAAATAAGCGTAAAGTTTCTTTTCCAGGGACACAGCAATCATGATTGCTTCTACGGAAATACGATGCTTGGTCCCGATTCCAAACTCACGAGAGATAAAACAAAAGAAGACTCGGTAGTCTGTCTCCGCAATTTTGCCCCATTTCTTTAAAGGCCGGTGCATCGCCACGTTGTGGTGACCCACACCCTTCTGTTGTTTTCTTTTTTTCCAAAATTCTCTTTTCTCCGCTATTTTTTTTACTCCGCTCTTGAGACCGTCATTTGTTTCTTTTTCTAGAATAGACAATGCCATTATGACGTTATTTGTTTTATATATAACCGAGTTTTCTCGCACGAGGTTCTTTTTCGTTTCCTTGCCATGTTGGAAGCACTAAAAACAAACTTGCACATAAGCATTTGTGCATTTAACTGTGGTGGATGCTGGATATAAAAAATACCCAAATTCCCTCGCTGATGACCGCCGATTTCATGCAATACCTTCCAGTTTTGAAACGAGAAAGAAGAAAAAAGACGAAAGAAAACTTAATTCAATGAGAATTCAATTTAACGAAAATTCAAAATGTACAACAACATGCAAAATAGGCTTTTAAAATGTTAAAGATCTAGTTCTTTCACATGGCTCTGAACTCTTGTGAAATGTGATCCAATGGCATTAAAACAGCTTTTTTTTGGAAAAACTTGCTAAAAATTTGCTTAAAGGGCTTCGCCCCCAGACCCCTATTTGCAGTCCGTTTGAGTTACATTACTTTCCTCGACACGTCTCCCAATGTAGACGTTTTCACTTCGGGTTTAAGCCCTCTCTCTTCAGCAAAATCCTGGTTTAAGCGTCACGCCTGGCCACAGCTTCTGATTTTTTATTCTACAATATCTTAGTCTCTCAAAAAAGTTCCTCTTTCGAAAATTTCTGATGACATCATTGCAAGTGATTTGAGGTTTGCCCTATGCCCATCCCCCCAATCAAAAATCCCGGCTACACCTATGTCAAGGGGGACCCAGCTGACAATTCCCTTTTTTGTTTTTTGCAAACTTTTCTTGTGTGCTGCGGTGCCGTCGCCAAAGTAAACAGAGTGAGGGGGCACGAATTAAAAGTAGAAGGACACTAAAATTTACATATAAAAACTGATCTTCAGATATTGTACGGCTACAATTATGCGCAATTTTAAAATAAGACCCGCAGCATTTCTTAGCTAGTTTTTTCTGTGGCCCATAATCGCTTGAAAGATCCATCTACAGCAGTGATTGCTACCAAACGTGCAATTGCTATGAGAGGTGAACCAAACTTTTTTTGCAAAAAGAATTGCCCGATTTAGCCTCCGCGCTGAACAAACTGATGCAACTCAATCGTGTTACAGACGAGCATAGTCACTAAATATTTAGTAACTGTGAATTAGAACTTGGGGGCGGAGGCATAGGCAAAGCCAGGAGGGATCCCAAGGGGCCCGGGCCCCCTCCACCAATTAAAATACCACCAATGATAAAAAATTATGACAACTTAGCCTAGCGATGTTTAATTGCATTTTTTTCAGTAATTACGCACAAAACAGTAACTAACAATAACATCAATGACAACGAGGGAGCTCTGAGGCCCCTAACTAACAACCAGAGGGCCCCTAACTAACAACTAGGGGACCCTTAATCGACAACCACGGAGCCCCTGGGCTCC
The DNA here is from genome assembly GCA_963965965.1 of Trididemnum nubilum. Lineage (NCBI taxonomy): Eukaryota > Metazoa > Chordata > Ascidiacea > Aplousobranchia > Didemnidae > Trididemnum > Trididemnum nubilum. The sequence continues at coordinate 28,373,843 of OZ014487.1, forward strand.
TAACTGACAACCAGAGGGCCCCGGGGCCCCTAATTGACAACCAGGGGGCCCCTAACTGATAACCAGGGCGCCCCTATCTGACGACCAGGGGGCCCCCAACCGAGAACCAGGGGGCCCCGGGACCTGTAACTGACAACCAGGGAGCCCCATGGCCCCTAACTGAGACCAAAGATCCCGGGCCAGGAGCCCCTTAATTCAAATTTTTAACAATTTCTATGCAAAACCTGCGAGAAATCCAAGAGTTTTGTCCTAAAAGTTGCAACCCCAGGCCCACGTTTAACGTTATTATGAACTTAATGCTATATAAAACAGGCGGTAATGCAAACCCCCCAATTGAAATACTATCCAATGATAAATATAATGAGAGCATAGTCAGTATGTTGTCCTTGTCCGGAATTGCAGTTTCTTTAATTTAGGATTTACGCGTACAAAAGTGAGTAATAATAACGACGACCACGTTTCCACGTCATAATTATGCATTGCAATTCTTGGACGTTTTAAAAAACTGTCAAGTGACTTGACTCGAGTCCTCCACGTTTTGGAAAAAAAGTAATTTTAATTTTGCTTTAAATGTTTTTTTAATGAAAGAAATTAAGGGCGTGATCTTATCTCAAAATTATATGCGTAGCCAGGGAGGTGGTCCACGGGGCCTGGACCACTTCAATCGAAATGCCACCAATGCCAAAAATTGACAAAAAAGCCTTATTTCGTCTTTCAGTTTCTTTTAGCATCTTTGCGTACAACAGTACACGGGTACAACAGTAATTAACGATAAATAACCCTGACGACCAGGGAACCCAGCGCAACCCCTTAATTCAATTTTTTCCAGCCAATTTAAACATATAACCAGGGTGAAATCAAGGGTTTTTGTCCAAAAGTTGCTAAATCAGGCCCTCATCTAAACTTTTTATGAACGTCATGCAATAACCAGCGCCGTGTTTGCCTTATGGCACAGTGCCAGGGCCCCGCCCTCAGCTAGTAGGACTTTTTTTGGTTTTCACTTATATTTGGCAGGAACATGTTGCAAAAATTCCCTAAGTGCCAAGGGCCCAACGCAATGTAAATCCGAACCGGGAGCAACATGTTTAGTAACCGTAATTATCTATTGTACCATTTTTCAACAACAATTCACCTCGCTGTTTTTACGCACAAACTACTTTTGAAAAAATAGCTAGGGAAAATGTTCATTGAACAAAATATTGAAATTGAATTGAGGGGTCCTGGGCCCCCTGGCCGAACACGCACTCCTGTAACTGGTTAACTTCATGACAAAACAAAAATCTCTTAGGAAAATCTTCGAGTGGATTATTATTTACTGCTAAAATATTGCAGAAGGCAATGTGCCTTACTTCCCTCTACATGGACCAAATTACCCACAATTAAAATTTTACACCATAGGCTAATGCAAGATTTTAAACGTGTTTTGGAATTTAATTGCAAGTAAAAGCAGGATTGAACAAGTAAAACTTTTCCATTGGTTTTCAAATATTAAAAAAGTAGTTCTTTCAAATGGCTGAGAACATGTGCGAAATGTGATCCAATGGGATTAAAATAGCTTTTTTTCCAAAAACTTACAAAAATCGCCCAGCGGCTGGCGGTTTTGCCCCCAGACCCACATAGCCACCGGCGGCTGGGGGCTCTGCCCCCAGACCCCCGTCTGTGATACGTTTGAGTACACTAGCTTACTCAACACGTCTCCCAAGTTAGACATTTGCACTTTTTAACTATTAATTTTCGCCCTCTCCCTTTACCGAAATCCTGGTTAAGTGTCAACAGGCTACGGCTTCAGATCTTCCATTCTTCGATATCTTTGCCTCACAAAAACTTCCTTTTTTGAAATTTTTTGATGACGTTATTGCGTGTGTTTTGTGGTTTGGGCCCCCCAATCCAAAATCCTGGCTACGCCTATGGGCGGAGCCCCCACCGACTTGGCGATTTTTGCAATTTTGCAGCAAAAAACATCAATTTTAACCCCATTTTAATCACCTATCGTATTTTTTGAAGCTATTTGAATAACTAAATTGCTAAAATTCACAACGCATTTCAAAGAATTAAATTGCTTAGCACCTTCAACCCTACTCCCTTACTTCAGGTCAAGTCTAAAACACGATTAAACGCTCGTATTTTGAGGCTAAATTTTCTAAGTGGCTTGGCTAAGGGGGCTAAAGCATCTTTACTCTGGTTGCGCCACTAACTGCGACCTCAAAATCTTAAGTGCGTTCTAAAAATCAAAACAACTGATCTTTGAAAACAAAATGTTTTCACGTATTGTTTCATGTCATAATCACTAACGAAGTACCGGTAACGATTCTGCCAGCTTACATCATGTCTCTTCCGTGACACATCCGTAAAGGCGTGTTAATAAGACGGAATATTGCGTCACATTTATGAACAGCAGTTGGTTGCCAACAATTTCGCAAAGAATCGAGATAACGTCAAAGAGATCAATTATGGTTGAACGTGATTATTTCTTTTTCCATCATTGTCTGTTATTTTGTCGTTGCGTAATGTTTCAAAAACAGTATTTTGAGTAAACCAAAATGGGGGTGTCTCAAGCAGACGTTAGGGGGAGCACGGGCTAGTATACATGCCAAGTATGCCCCCTTAGGGCCCCCTGTAGCGACATCATTGGTGTACTGTCTGCCGCTGGCTCACAACGTGTAGCACACGTGCTAGAATTTTATCGCAGTTTTGCTTGCAACCATATGCAGCTCCGTGACTGCCTAGAGCAATTTTACAAATATTTCGTTTTTTTTTAAATATACTGCAATTCGTCATGATAATTGATCATCCCACTCAAGACTTATTCAAAACTGTCACATATTGGCTGGGACTGACCGCCAGAAATGAACAAATCACTTGAAAACATGAAAGAAAGAACTGACAAGTGCTCTTCCGACCGCCTAGCCTGCACGACGTCGGGATGTAAAGCTGCTCACTTCATCGCGTACATCAGACGATTGAACGACAATGCGAACGTTGACGAACACAAAAACAAAACTCTTTTTAGTGTGCATGTTTGTTCAGGCCTAGATTGTGATATTTTTTTCAGTGATCGAACGCTAGTTAAAAAAAAAAGCATGCCACAAGCGTGGAGTCTCAACTTTCTGTTATTCTCATCTCCTCCCTTTTTTTCATTTCTTAAGTCAGAGACCGCAAAATTCCATCTTTCGCTTCATTTTACGTCCTCTTGGGTAGGGGCAGTGTGGTGTCCCAAAACCCCCCTGTTCTTTTTTTTTTCCAACACTCTCTTCTCTCCGCTTTTTTTACTCCGCTCTTGAGACCGTCATTTTTTTTCTTTTTCTAGAATAGACAATGCCATTATGACGTTCCTCGTTTTGTACACACGCGAGTTTTCTCGCACGAGCTTCTTTCTCGTTTTCTTGCTCTGCTGGAAGGAGTAAAAACAATCTTGCACGTCCAAGTTTGTGTATTTAACTGGATATCAAAAATACCCAAATTCTCACAACGCTTATTTCGCGGGAAAAGAGTGAAGCAAGTTCAACTTAAAAAACGCAGAGCCTTTTATTCATTGTTTTCTTGTCCAGACACTGAAACCAAGCACAGTATTACCCGATGGCAACCATCTGGAAATTCCGTAAACAAATTTTAATTTTAGATTGTCAGAAGAAACGTAACATTGCAGATCGCATCTTTATTCGACATTTGCCTCAGAGGCCAGAAGATAGAGAAGGGACCTTTCGGTCTTCGAGTCAAGCTGGTACCTGTCCAGTGCCCACTCATCAATGCACACGGAGGAAGCTTCGTTCATAGAGTCCCTTTTATTGCTGAACGTCAAGCAGGATGGCTGTGAATACCAATTTGTACAATCTTTGATTTGACCGACGAAAGTCAAACCCGAGTTTACGGTTTCGCAGCAGACGCTTAATCCACTAAACCACTGACCCGGGTTCAAAAATTGAAAGTAAAACTAAAACTATTACGAAGCAACGGATGTTGAGGATGTTTAGAGCAGAGATGGAGTCCTCGAGGATGTCCTTGGCCTCGAGGACACATTTCGAAATCCTTGGCCTAGGCCTCGAAACCTCAAGTCCTCGAAAATAGCCCTGTCCTCGGCTCGAGTACAGCACTATTTTTTGAATCGCTTAACTTTTGTAGATCGCCTGAAAAAAAAATTTGAAGAAGTTTTGTTTTGTGTTTTTGAGAACACTTGCGCCTGTGTCCTTGTGTCCTTATGGTCCTTGGCCTCGAGCATTTCTGTCTTTGGCCTCGAAAGGGTCTGTCCTCGGAAGGGCTGTCCTTGGCCTTGAACCGTGTTTCCTCGACCCCACTTCTGGTTTAGAGCACAAAAATGTTAAATAATGCTATTCGTGTTCAATAAAAGATACACACCGTTTTTTGTTTTTTTTTTTTGGAGCCCCCAAAAAGATATTTTGCACAAACTTGAACAAATAATGTCTTTGAACTAGAGCTAGATAAACAAAAACATTTAGAAGCAAAAATGGGAATCAAATCCAAAAGCTATGCTCAACTTTACGCTTTATTGCATCTCTGCCAACAACGTGAAACCCCTCTCGAGCCAATCAAGAAACAGCACTGACTTGACAGAGCAATCGCGTTCGTCCGGAAATGTAACTACAGCTGCAAATGCTGACTTCGGAAACTGGAGTAGGTTTCGGCCAATTTGGATCATCAACTCATCGCATTCGTAGGGAATTTGTCATCAACAAACCAACCAAAATAATAGAAATCCTTTGAAGGAAAACGCCACTTTTTCTTATGCCCACACTAATAGAAAATTGGATTGCCATGGTAAAACTGCCGCAAAAAGTTGACTCCCAAAACAAATTTAATGGATATTTTTACACACTCTTTGTTTTGCTGATTTTCGATCAAGATCTGTTGTTTTTGATGTTGGGGCAATTATTTTCAAATAGCCATTTAATTGATGGTGTTTTTATTTAAAATCACTCCACTTGCTTAAAATAGTCCAGTATAAATTAAACAGGCTAGTAGAGTTGAAATGCCTACTGGCATCGATCAAAAAATGCTTACTTGGTTAGCGCTAGGTGCTGCTATGATTGCAAGGTCTTCCTTCGTAAAATTTTCAAGCAAAATCAAATTCAATTGTTTGAAAGTTTATTGCACATGCAAGTAAAAAAAAAAAATGGTTGTTATCATTGCAAACACAACACGAAGCGCGAAAAATTTGACCAAAAATTGAAGTTACGGTAAATAGGATTGCCACTTAAAAATATACATTTTATGATGAATTTATGCCAAAAGTGAGTAAAATTTTATGCTGATTTTTGTGATTTTATGCTAAGTTTTATGCAAATTTTATGCTTACTGGAAAAACCACAGCTAGCCGTAAAATGCTAGTTATGACATAATAAATATTTAGCTTAAAACTATATGTTCTATGCACAAAAACGATTAGCCAAATGCAAGGTTTTGAGAAACCTACAATAAAACACAATATTTTACCAAAGCTAGTCTCTCCGTATTATAAAAGTAACAATGATTTTAATGCTGATACCTTGCTGAATAAATATTGGCGATTCCGATAATGCTACATTTTTTGAAAGTAACGACGATTACGGTTTTTGGTACTGACTTTTGGTAATTTTCATACAAAAAACATTTACTTATAGTGTAATATAAAACGCGTAATAAATACCTTCTCGTTGTGAAGGTGCTGTGAATGGTTTAAATTGTTTTTCATAGCAAAAACCTAGTCTTCTAGTTCCTTTTTTTTGAAACAAAAAAAAGTTTGTCAGAAACCTTATAATGATTTCCATATAGGTCTACTAGCCAACCTTATAGCACTAGCGATCTGTAAAAACTATTCAAGTTTCGCTGGCCATCAAATATTTTACATTTCTTGCAAACAGAAGCGCAACCAGGTTTTTTTGAAAAGGGGAAAGGGCGCTGAGTTAGCCAAAAACATGAACTTATTTTCGGAGATAAATGTTGTGGAGCGCTTTTTTTTTTCGTTTATCAAGCAGAGGGGTAATAGTCATAAAGCTGCATGTTTTGTTTTTGGGTTATTTTTTGTAAAAGCGGTTAAATTTAGAATAAAATTTTTAGCTAAAATTGCGCCCTTGTTTACCAAGCAACAACATGAGAACTTCAGCGATCCTATACAATAATCATGTTAAGTTGAAATTTGCAAGAAAATTTCTGCTTTTGCCCTCAAAGTCCATTTCAAAAAAAGTTACCGAAATATTGAGTAAAACATTCAAAAAATAACGACGTTACCAAAAACTGATAACTGTACCAAAAAAGTTTCTCATTGCATGTACGATCGAAGCTACAGATGAGTTAAGTGTTAATTCAATTAACAGTATAAAAGTCAGCCTTGTTTTCTTGAAACTTGCACAAGTTGTAATTGGTCGCAAAGTGACAATCCCAGCATCATCACAAAGTACACAACCGCCGCCTTCTACGAGTCGCTACATGGGCGGCTTCTTAGTGCATTTTTTACCAGTAAAGCACTGTAATGCAAATTGCAAGTCACAGCACATAGTAGTTATAGTAAATAAACTGTTGGAGGTATTGTACACGTGTAAAACATTGAAAACGATTTTATTGGAAATTTTTTAACTACTTTTTGATTAATTTTGACCCAATTCTAACTCAACCTCAACTTCGTTCTTTATTTACTCACATTTAAACTTACTCAAATTTAACCCTAATCCAATCCTTACAACACTAACTCTAATCTTAGCCCTCAAAAAATAAATAAAAAATACGCCGATGAATATTGTTTACTTTCGTTTTAGGTTCTTTGACTTGAAATTATCGCTGAAATAGTCACTTGCAAAACATTATTAAGAAACGGCTGACTTTCAACTTTTATTAAATTTCAATTACGCATGAAAAAAAAAATTTTTATGCGAAATGACTGATAAATGTAACTAATTATAACTGAAACCGCAAAAAAAGACGCACTCAGCAGTCTCAATGCTCCCCTCCCCCCATTAAACCAAATCTAATGAAAACAGCCAGATTTAACAAAAAATTGTATAAAAATTTGAAAAGTAATTTGAACAAGACGTAATTGAAATTTTATGACTTTTTATGAAAATTATTGATTTTTATAAAAGTTGTATATACCAAAAAGAGTGTTTGGTAAATTTTATGATTTTATGCGGAGTGGCAACCCTGAGTAATTGTACGTCTTTCCACGATCATTATTTTTCAACCCAGAATTTCACATTTTTGGCGATAAAAACTCGTGTCCACTTATGTGTGTTTTCTGAAACTCAGGTTTGACCAATTCATAGTATGTAGCAAATTAGTAAACACAAACGTTAGATTACAACTTTAAAACCCAGAATTTTAAAATCAGTTGTATACTCTTCACTATGCCATTTTTACTAGTGAAATAAACAAAATAAATAGTGATGACATTTAGCGAAGTTGGCGCTTAGCTTTTTCGATTACAAGTACATATTCCGTGTTACGTAAATGGGTTCAACTAAATGTTTTCGATTTCTTTGTTCAAACTATATGCTTTCACCGATTTTCTTCACGTGGACTTTTAAATCTTTATAAACTTGCCCAAGTCATATGCAGCAATTAATTTGCTTGAAAAATCAATTGCATCATTACATACGTAATGGATAACGCCGCAATTCTTCTTCAGAAAATACAAATTTGAGCCCAAAAACTGAATATTTAAGGTAGGTGCTGCTTGTTTGGTGGATGAACAAAAAATTTGGTTAATGACCGCCAAACCAAATAACCAGCCGAATCCACTACTGACCAACTTTCTGAATGAAACCTAGCAAGGGTCAGCGATTTGCTCGGTCTAAAGTTGAATGAACTCTCGGAAACAAGTTTTAATTGCCTTAGATACAAACTTAAATGGCGGTTGTCCGAATTTGTTTTTTACTAAACATTGAATCAAGACGGGTAAGCTAAAGGCTTACATTACCACCAAAAACACAAAAATTTTTACAGAAAAATTGGCTAAATTGAAACAGAATCACGTTTTAATCTTAACCCTATCCGGACCAGGCAAAATTTTTTAATTAATGGCCCAGGGGGGGATCGATTCGACACAACAAATTCAGACGTTTATAACTCCCGAATTACAAAAGTTAAAAAGTCCGTTTTTGCTCCACGAGAAGCTCAATTTTCTGACAAAAAGCCCAAACTTTTTTTGTCATTATATTTACAACCATGATCTTCAATTAATTTGAACACAAGTCAAGGACTATCAGAAGCGATCGGTTCGCTTTTTATCTGCATAAAGTTAATAAGCGTTTGATTACCATAACGCGGCATCGCAGCTGGAGTTTTATTCACTAACTCGAAGATAATTACGGACTAAATTAAAAGATTATTTCTATTGTGCTAAAATATCTAAATCATTAGTTTGTTGCTGGATTAATTGCAAGCTGAATATTTGTTACTGTTGTATTTCCTTTTGCTAAACATTACAAAATATGGTATTTTTTCTTCAAAAATTTATAAAGAACAAGCATCAAACCACTATTTTTTCTCATTCACATTTTGTTTGTAAATGTATATGACATAGCAGTAACAAACGTCAATAAAATTGGTTGAATTTTGATGTAATTTTTAGTATGCTGAAGATTCGCAGTCTAATATAATATAGTAAGAATTTTCACTTGGAAAACTCGTACTATGGGTTTCATTTTCAATATGTAGATCTGGCAATGCTAAACCTAATCAAAAGTGCAGCAAAGCATTCTATATATAACAACACTGTTATAAAATTTTTATATAACAACATTTTTATCATTAGTCGAGTGCATAAAGCGTCTGCGGCTGATACAGTAGACTTGGGTTCGATTACCGTTCTGGTCAAACCAAAACTTAAAAAAAGTTTGCATTTACATCCAGCTTCCCGGCTTGATATTAGCAATAAAGTGGGCAGTGTGAAGCTTTCACCGTGTGTGGTAGACAGGTCGGCAAACGACAGCCTTTTTCAAATAATGAGCGATTTTTTCGCTGTCTGTATACAACTTGGTGAATAAAAATGCAATTACTTCAAACTTACGAAAAAAACTTTCAAAATGTGTCCGACGGAGTGTAGTAAATGTTAATTTTTTCAAACTATTTTTTGTACGATTTTTCCTGGACTTTTGAATTATAAGAAAAAAAATAAATTGGTCCAACTTGATACTCGAATTCTTGATTGATTTTTAGAATAATAGTTTGGATAATTTGGAGTACTGTAATAGGTTTTAGCGTCCGAATATTTTTTTTTTTTTGTTGCTTACGTTGTGATAGATTACGTGGTCTAATATTGGAGAGTAATTTTTTCTCAAAAATTGAAAAATTCTGCAGTTTTTATAAAGTATATTTAAGAAAACCTAAATTAATTTGATTATTGCTCGTCATAAAATTTTCTAAATCTTATATAGTACCCAACGGGCTTACCTTCTAGTGTATTATCACAAATGATTTCAGAACTAAAAAGCAAAAATTACAATTGTTTTCAACATTGTAATTACAATTAATGGTTGTACTGATCGAAATACCATTCTTTTTATCACTATTCGTATCATTTTACAAAGACTGTCTAATTCTCAAACGTAACGATTTTGTCTTCATAATCTTTCAGATTTTATTTCAGAGGTGGCTTTGTAACAAATTGTTGCAAACTTTGGTTATTACTGGGATTACTGCTGAATAAGTTTACAAAAATAAAAATAAAAAAAAAACAGTATAATTCGAAGGGTAGAAATATTTATAAAGGGGGTGGGGGGGGAGGGGCAGGAAATTTGAGAATAATGAAGACCAAAAAATTTTTTTCTCCACTCAGAATCAGCCCGTTTTCCTGCCAAAATTAGGTGAAGACTAAAAAAAGAAAAAGGTCTTTAGTCAAATTTTGTCCGTTTTTGGGCTCAAGCTTTCTGCCCAAGTTACAAAGGGGGGTGGGGGGCATGCCGCATTTTTGCATACTATTCTATGCTAACTATACTATACTGACGACCCAAAAGGGGGGGCCATGGCACCATGCCTCTCCCCCTAAATACGCCCCTGGTCCTCACATCCAGAACCAGCAATATAGTTTGTATGCGATAAAGCCGTTGAATAGTTGCAGTAAATTAGAAACACTAAAAATTTGCCAACGACATCAGTGAATTTAGATATCTTAGTTATTTGTGATCTCAAAAAAGTCCAGTATAAATTCATTTACAAAATGGTCGGCTAATCAAATTGTAACTTGCAAAGTCTGGTAGTAGAGAATTTGCTTTCCTTTATATATTTTGTATCTACAAACATAATTTTTGTTGGTTGTGAAAGTACACACATAAAAGCGAAAATTAAAAAGTAATGAAACAACATAAAATTTTCAAATTCAGCATGCCACGGTTGCTACCTTTCATTATAGACCACAAATGAAAAATCAATGTGAAACTCTGTAATATTTGCAATAGTACGCCATGCTGTAGGCAGGCGCGTAGCCAGGAATTCGCAATGGAGGTGGCTGTGTGTTTGGGGTCTGGAAGCGGAGACCCAAGTCGCCGGAGGCTAATGGGGGTCTGGGAGAAAATTCCCCAGCCGCCCGAGGCGGAGCCCTCAGCGCTCGAAAATTTTGCATTTTTTTGCAAAAATAACTTAATTTTAGGGCTATTTTGATAAAAAAAATAATGCTTTTAAAACGTGGCATATAAGTTGGCAGTGTAAACATAATTAAACTGGTTGCATAAATGGGCTATTTGGGAGGTGGCTAATGGTAAAATTTCAGTTTTCTTATTTAGATGCTGGTAAATTATAAACTCGCATAGTTCAATAAAACTTACTTGGAGTAATCTTCAGTATTTCGTCTACAGTTTACACACAAAAAATAGCTAGAGGGGGCTAATGAAAAGAGATTTGAGAGAAATGATTGGTAATTAACTAATACTGGATAGCCGCCTCTATTTCTAAGTTTGTAGTATATTTGTTGTCATTGTTAATGGCACCTATGTTTAGCATTTTCACACTAGCGATCAAATTTGATAGCTTATTTTTGGCCATTTTTCAAAGTTTTTGTTCATTTGTGAGTTGTATTTTTGACAAATTAGCCTCCCCCCCCCTGAATATATGTTTAAAAAATGTTTTAAATCACTATTTAGCCCATTCCAGTGCATACAACAGTCTCAGAAGTGATAAAAACGTGTTTTTTTTCTTATTCTGCATTTTGGTTGACATGCCAATGAGGGGAGGGGCTGCAGCCCCCCCCCCCCCGCATCCTCCCTGGGTACGCTATTGGCTGTTGGCTTGTATTGGTATCTAATACGAAATTAGTAAATGCGGTAACAATTATAATATACCACGTAGCACATTTTACAATGTACATACCCAATAATTGTTTAGTTTGCAGTGAATTATATAAAAAATTGATAATATCTTACGCTAGCTATTGGGTATTGCTTCGAAAAGCATTTTTTACGCAAAGCTTTCAGTAATAATAACCTTGAATAACAAAAAAGGTGAAAAGTGAAAATAATGAATCCGAAACAAGTATTTAATTATCAAAAACTTTCTACTTTTTGCAATGTTATGGAATATCGCAAAGGCATAAGAAATGTTGCAATTTGGTGAAAACAAAGCGTATACGCAAAATGAAGTTATCAGTGTGCTGCTACGTCACGCGCAAAGACACTCGGGCGAATTTCTGTTTTGGATGTTATCACTTGAACTTCATGAAAAAACTTTTGGCAGTCAAAATTATGCATGTGTTTTTGTGAAAAATGAAATGTACATCTTTCTACTGATACTGATACGTAGCAGAAACTAAAAATTTATTTAAAATTTGCGTTTTTTTTTTCTTTTTTTTTTAGTCACCATAAACAAATTTTGAACATGAAGACTACCGAAATTCATGCTGCATGCCACACACTTGATAACTTATGGACATTTTTGGCTACTGTATATCAGCAATGTGAAAAAAAATACCGGCAAAAACAAAAGGATTTGCGCTTATGTTGGCCTCTAATTCTTTTATCAATAAATACGTTTATTTTGCTAAATCGCAATTTTTATTTATTAGCGAAATGCTAAAAATGAAGCTTAGTTTGAAATTTGATAAAATTATACGAAATTGTCTGAGAAATTCAGCTGTGAGCTTTGGAAATATTAATGAAAATTATAATGCTTCAGGCAAACTAGTAAATGAAAATCTATTGTCACAACTCTTTTTGAACATCCATCGCAACAAAAGCCGTTCAAGTGGTCACTGGATTTACGTTCGAAAAAGCGTAAAACTATTAATTACGACAGAACAATTGGGACTAACAGGATTAAATTAATTTTTCGAAAATTTTGCCAGAAACGCAGGGTCGACCTTGAGAAACGTTTAATAACTCCTAATCTAGGTGTCATTCGACAATGGTTTTACAAATGAAAGTTGAAGCAGTAAATTTTAGGAAAAGTCAAGAAATTTGATTATTGTGGCTTGACTGCTTCATAGCAAAATTTCGAAATAAATGAAGGGGGGGAGCTAATCGATCCCCCCCTGGGCCGAATAGGGTTAAATGCACAAATCAATAACTTTCAGAATTTGGGTTTCTGAATTTATGCCCAATTCTCGCCAGTGTTCAATTATTTACATGCTTACCGTAGTTTCGTCAAAATTTCACTCATAAAAACAAATTTCTGAGTCAGACGAAAAGGAGGAAAAGAATTATACAACGCCACCGCTAATATACGGGTCCTTGCACAAGACAAAAAACAAACAACAAAAAACATCCATTTGGCAAAATTATAAGCGGTTCAGAAGAATGAAATCACTGCAAACTAATTGTGATAACAACTCCTGCAAAAAAAAAAAAAAAGGAAACTAACGAAAAAGAAAAAGGATCAAACGTATAAGTTAAGAGCAACGGGTGGCGATAGCAAATATTTTATTCGTGTAGTTTATTTAGTGTCTTTTCTACCTTTTATATATTCAAAGGAAGCTGAACAAAGAGAAGCGACTAAAACAATAATCGTTTTGAGTAAACAAGTGAAACATTATCCGCTCAAGTCGTAGCCGTCGCTGGGTTTACGACATGTTCTCGTATCGTCGATCCACAAAAGAGCGTGACCTCGCTAATTCTAAATGAGCAATTAGGAAATAATACGATTACTCTGGCTTGTGAAAACTCTTGTTAAAAACAAAAGTCGGCCTTGAAAATCGTTCAGTAACTGCGAATTTATTTGTCAGGCGGTAATGATTTTGCAAATGAAAGATGAAGCAACAGTTTTTTTAGGAAAAGTCAAAATCCATAATTGTAGTGTAAACCGCATACAAAGTATTTAAAAACTAAAATGCATGAGCGGGGTGTGTAAAATTGATCCTCCTCGGGCGAATGCTGCTAATTTCTTTGATAGATAAATGGAAAACAGTTTATGCGCCTGGATAATACAAACGTATTCAAAACGAACGCAAATAAAACAATATTACGGTAAGTTTGCCAACGCTTGAGCTAGACAAGCTGATGGGCTTTGCTTTTAGTCAAAATCAAAATATTTGATTATTCTATTTTGAAGAAACTAGGATATTATACAATTGCATTGCCCCCCCTGCCCCCTCGCTGGCGACGCGCCTGAGAACCATATTTCATTGCGCAAACTTGGAAAAGGGTGTTGCCACAAGTGTTTTTTTGCTTCAGGAATTTTCGTTAGTAAAACTTGCGTATGTAAGTTGTACACATGGATTGTCGATTTTTTTAATGTTCGATACGATCGACTAAATTTCTTTGCTACGTTGTGATAGATTATACAAACGGCTGTTACGCGATTCATCGGGACCATGGTATATTTGGGAGTAAATTTTGCCTCAGTGTGGTTTTCAACTGCAAAGCGGTTCTTGCGCAATAATTGAACATTGGTGTCTCTTTAGTAAGGTATAGAATCCGGTATCAGAATTATTCTTTTACTCTGGGAATGCCAAGAATCGACAACTACTTCTAAATAAAAAAAAAATTACCACCTGTACGCTATGTAATGCAGTGTAATAACAAGTTTTGCCGAACAGCAAATGCTGCGTTATTGTACTTTATTTGAACAAAGGACAACCATAAATTTAGAAAAAACACGAGACGAGTTTTCAACACAAGTATTTTCTTGCGTGTTTCAGTTCGATTCTCAACCGCTGCACCATTCAAAGTGCGGTCTTGTTGTGCTTGATAGACTGCACAATGACATAGAAATGAGTAATACGCGCTACACTTATTTGAAGAAGCTGCGCTACTGTTAACTGTTTGGATACGGCGTGTCACTATGCTGCCATTTTAACAAAGTGGCTTCCATCAGGCGAGGCAATATATTGCCACGAAAGTTTGAATTTTTAGCAAAGTTTTTTTGCACGTTTAAGGCCTTATTAAACGTTTTGCTATCAGCTTGGCATCATTTTTTATTGAAATTTTGTAGATTTGTATTACAAAAACATAAATCTTGATTTTGAATTATGAATAAATGCTTAATTTCCCAGTTTTTAGAGTTTAGTAAAAACTTTTTTAAAAATCACCAATTTTTATTCGATTTTGAAAATTCGAAGTTTGTCGGATAGCATAATAAATTGTCTAGTCAACGGCCGTCATGCTTTGTTTGCTACATTGCTATGTAACCACGGTTGCCAGGGAAAACGCAAAATCAAATTTTAGGATTTTCCAGGACTATTTAAGGTCATTTTCCAGAACTTTTTCATGACTGCTTAAGGCTTTTTTCCAGACCCTAAAATTTGATTTTCACTTCTACTCTTTTATGCGTTTACTTTTTTGTACTTGTTATTGAAGAAAAATAGTGATGTTACGCATTTGCATTATGAGTTCTAATGACTATAGTATACTACTCTGGTACATAAACAGATATCTGCAGCGGTCAGAATTGCCAGAAATTACCGATCAGTGGTTAAATGGATAGAGCGTTTACTGCTAAAACGTTAGACTCGGGTTCGATTCCTGGTCCCGATTATCTGAGTAATTGTATGTTTTTCCTCGAGAATTATTTTTCAACCAAGAAATTCATATTTTTGGCGATAAAAACTCGTGAGCATTTATGATATTTTCTGAAACTCAGGTTTGACCAATTTAAAGTATGGAACAAATTAGTAAACACAAACGTTAGGTTCCAACTTTAAAACGCTGAATTTTAATATCAGTTTTATACTCTTCTCCATGCCATTTACTACTGAAATAAGCAAATGAATATAGTGATGAGATATAGCACAGTAGGTGCTTAGCTTTTTCGATTACGAGTACGTATTCCGTCTTATCTTCATGGGTTTAAATAAATGTTTTCAGTTTCTTTGTTCAAGCTATGCTTTGGGCGATTTTTTTCACGTGGACTCTTATATCTCTATAAAATTGCCCAACTCATATTCATCAATTAATTTGCTTGAAAAATCAATTTGGTGATTTCATACGTAATGGATACCGCCACAATTCTTTTTCAGAAAATACAAATTTGAGCCCATAAACTGAACATTTGAGGTAGGTGCTTGTTTGATAGATTACCAAAAAATTTGGTCAATGACCGCTAAACCAAATAACCAACTGAATCCACTAGTGACCAACTTTCTGAATGAATCCTACAAGAGTCAAGAGATTTGCTCGGTTTAAAGTTGAATGAACTCTCGAAAGTATGTTTTAATTGCCTAAAACACAAACTTAAATGTCGTTTGTAAAAATTTGTTTTCTACTAAATATTTAATCAAAATTGGTAGGCTAAAAACTTAAATTTACACCACAAGCACCACGGTTTATATTAATTTAAAATAGATAACTTTGCAGTAAAACAAATTTAACTTAAGTTTTAAAAACGCACACATAGAGCGGTTAAAACTTAACCGAAAAATTGGCTGATTTGAAACAAATACCGTCTTAATCTTAAATGCATCAATCATTTACTTTTAGAATTTAGGCATCTGTAGCTACGCCGAATTCTAGCTAGGGTTCAAATGTTTACATGCTTATCGCAATTACATCAAATTTTCACAGGTAAAAACTCGTTTCTGAGTCGGACGAAAAGTAGGAAAAGATTTATGCAACGCCACCGCTAATATACGGGGCCTTGCAAAAAAAAACAAACTACAAAAAACATCATTTTGTCAAAATTATCAGCGGTTCGGGAGAATGAAATCACTTCCAACTATTTGTGATAACAAACTCTTGCAAAAAAAAAAAAAAAGAAAACTAATGAAAAAAAAGAAGGATCAAACGAATAAGTTTGTTAAGAGCAACAGGTAGCTTTAGCAAATAATTTATTCGTTTATTTATTTAGTGTCTTTTATACTTTTTATACATCTAAATGGAAGCTGAACAAAGAGAAGCGACTAAAACAATAATCGTTTTGAGTAAACAAGTGAAACATTATCCGCTCAAGTCGTAGCTGTCGCTGAGTTTACGACCTGTTCTTGCATTGTCCATCCACAAAAGATCGAGCGTCAACTTGTTCATTCTAAATGAACAAATAGGAAATAATACGATTACTCTGGCTTGTAAAAACTCTGGTTAAGGACAAAAGTCGACTTTAAAAATTGTTCAGTTACTGCGAATTTATATATCGGGTGGTAACGATTTTGCAAACGAAAGTTGAAGCAACAGTTTTTTTAGGGAAAGTCAAAATTCATAATTGTAGTTCAAAGCGCATGCAAAGTATGCAAAATGCATGAAGGAGGTGTGTAAAATTGATCCTCCTTGGGCGAATGACGTTGATTTGTTTGATAGATAAATGGAAAACAGTTTATTTGCCTGTGCAATATAAACGCATGCAAAACGAACGCACATAAACCAAATTACGATCAGTTTGTCAAAGCTTGAGCTAAACGAGCTGATGGGCTTTGTTTTTAGCCAAAGTCGAAACAAAATGGTTTGATTATTCTATTTTGAAGAAATTAGGAGAACAGATTTTTTGCATTTTGCTCAACTTAGTTTCATAATCAGTTTGGCAATTGACAAGTTTCAATGCTGTGTGGGGTAGTGCATACTTCTAATGTGTGGGGATAGTGCACACTTGTTGTAGTTGGATGATATGAAGCAATAACTACATTTGTGATTCAGAGTCTGAAATTCGTTTAAAGCTGATTTTGAATTTTAGGTTTTTCAAAATCACGACTTTGGGTAGTCAAATATAATGTTTTTAGTATGATAGTAGAATCCAGTGTCACAAATATTCTCTCAATGTGGCGATATTAGATACAGACATCATCTTCTTTCTGAGAAATATATCGTAGGTATAGTGCACACTATAGGCTAGGATACATGCTGAGGAGTTCAGCAAGTTGACTGGACAACATTGAGGCATTTTTGCGTTTGATAAGTCACAGTACATATACGGAAATGGACCGTAGCGCGCAACTGTTTGAGTAACAGTAGCATTTCAAGACAAGTAGCGAATGGTGGTATCGCTTTGTTTTTAGAAAAAATAGCGATAAGCGGTGCTGATTTTGAAAAATAGAGTGTATCGCTAGCGCTACTATTTTGACTTCAAAGAACAAAGTTGACGGTTGAAACGACAATGTAGTAAGGTGTCTGTTCCAGCATGATAATTAGCCTATAGCAATCGGTTTTGCGCAGTTTTTTGAATTGCTGCAATTCTATAAAATTTGTACTTCTGCTACAAGCTTTAGAGCGTTTTCCGCTCTTAATTTGCGTAATTTGCATCGAGTTTAATCACGTGACTATACTCACCACACTTAGCTACGTTTTTTGGTTGGTCATTCGTAGTTTTTTCTCCGCGTATCAGCTAGCAGGCCATTTTTTTAATTTTTCGACAATTTTTTGCGTTTATTGAGTAAAGAGATCGGAGTCAACAAAAGTTAATATACTGTTTGTTGCTGTTATGCTACGTTCCTGCTGTTACTTTCTTTTCTGGTTGATTTATTTTATCTGAGACCCGATCGTTTTTAGTTAAATAATCACGAAAAACAATATAGTATTTGGATTGGAACTTGAGTGTTTAAGAACAGCAAGACAGTGAAAATCCTTAGGCTCCCTCTGGATTAGAACCCGGTATTAGCTTTAAAAGCTAGAGTTGAATACGCAACAATGTCTTCATTGCAGACGGATATTTGGCGCGGACTTCAAATGCTAAAGTTTTTTGAAAAAAAAAACAAAAAACAAGAGGTTAATTTTTAGTTTTGAAAAGATTTGCTATGATTTTCATGTTTTCATCGGATTTTTGGAAGATTATTATACGACGGCCCAAAGTGAAGAGAGGAGAAGAGTGACATATTGTAACGTTGCAATTAATACGCTTTTAACGCAGTAATGCTTTTAGGTTTTTCACAAATTTATTTAGTGAAAATTTTTTTAATCGAAGCTGTAGCACAGATGAATTGACTGTTAGACTTTGCCAGTGGAATTCGCTTTTGTTAGGAAAAAATTGGCGGCATATTTGCAACCCTATGGCGGCATAACAGTGTGCTTCGGCGCGCAGATTGAAAACCTCTGCGCCAGTGCCAAGTAATGGACGGATTTGGAGTTTTTATTCCACTGAACTTGGATTTGTGTATTGGTTTGAATCTTATTTAATTATAATAAGCTATTGACAGTATACAGAGTCTTATAGGCACAATCAAACCTTTGATTAACAGCCTAAGACATACTGTTTCGGAATCGACATTCGTCTTTTATTCCTCGTCAGTATAGCTAGGGCTAGGACTATACAGCAGGTATGAACATGAGCGTAGAAAGGCAAAGAATCGCCAATTCACGAGATCATGACACAATTTTTTTCCCCGAAATATAAAGTAATAAAAAAAAAATTGTGTCATGATCTGGTTAATTTGCGATTCTTTGCCTTTCTACGCTCATGTTCATACCTGTAATTCTAGCTATACTGACGAGGATTAAAAGACGAATGTCGATTCCAAAACATTATGTCTTAGGCTGTTAATCAAAGGTTTAATTGTGCCTATAAGACTCTTTATACTGTCTATAGCTCATTATCAATTTTCTCAGTACATTGTTTTTAACAAATTGTCATTTAATTATAGACTGCAAAAATGTGACAAAGGTTATGTGATTGGCGGGTCTACCACTGAAACTAAAAAAGAGAAAAACGCCTTGACTAGTTTTAGGAGCGCCTTGACTGCAGTATGGTATGATTGGTATGTTGTTCGGTGCTGTTTAGACTCGGAGATCCTATACGCTTTCATTTGTTCATTTTTAGTCGTATTTTTAAACGCTTTTATGGTTTATTTTTTGATCGTACTTGTGGCTAAGTCCAAAAAACAAATTTACTGACTTACTTGTTGACTAGACTTGGTTCATTTCTGGTCAGGTTAAATCAAAAACTCTATAATATGTTCTCTTTAGTTTAGTGTTGTAATTTATCCAACGTTTATTAACCTAGTTATTCTACATTGTGTATAAAATAGATCGATTATCAAGTATAAATATAAAATAAAATATAAATATAAAATAAATAGAAATAAATATAAAATGAGTATAAAATAGACTTGGGTTCGCCGCTGGTCAGATCAATCCAAAAACTTTAAAACTTGTTCTTATCTGCTTAATGTAGTAATTGCTCTATTTTTCATCAAGCTATTATTGTATATCGATAACTTAGCTCTGCAAAAATATTGGGTGAGTTGACTTAGTTCCGGTATCATTTAATTCGTTGCATTGTGTCGTCTTCTTTTTCCTTTTTTGCTCAAATAATGAAGTCAGTCGAGTCAAAACACAGACAGGATTGCGCCGCCATTGGTGCTCTGCCCCACTGTGGTCACTCGGGGTTGAAACGATTACCCATTATGGACGTAGATACAGCATTAAGGTGCTGTCAAACCAAGTATAATTATAAAACGAGGTGTCTCTGTCAACTGCAAAATTAGTTGTGCGTATTTTACTTCAGAAATAATTTAACTTGTTTGTTTTCACTCGTCTTGCTATTTTTCACAACTTGTATTAAGTCAGCATATAATTGCATAACAACATTGTTCTTGTTTCAGCTTTCCTAAACCGATTTCTTCAAACTGTTTGGTTGTCAGTGTTGGCGCAAAAAATTTGTCGGGGTTGCTTCTCATCGAAGATTATTCTTTGCGTAGAAGAAAACTTTTGAAACAATCTCTAATTGTTAGTTCTAACCAAAATTTTTATCAATAAAGTAATCAAATTTGACTCGGATCGGAATCGAAACTGCTTCTACCACTTCCAGTGCAAACACTCAGCCTGACAACTAGGAAAGCGATTTCCAAACTTTTTGGCTGCGGCATACCAAAGAACTTAGGATTTTATTGCGACACACTGATTCTCAAAATTTTCAAATAAAGCATCGAAAATAAAAAGAGGGTAAAAGCAGTTAAGTCTAATCGTTTTTTGCTCGTGGTACAAGGTGGTAAATTGAGGTATCTCGCTTCCGAAACCGTTTGGTTCAAGTTTGTTTGGTTTTCAGAAGTTGACACAAATAGTAAATAGTAAATAATTTATTTCACGAGCAACGCAAAATGCATAAAATATATCAAAGTAAACAAACAATAAAATAAGCAGCGGATACTCATCAGGAGGCTACGAGTGACCGAAGTCTTCGAGCAGTAGACCCCCTGAGTGATAATAGAGAAAAAAAAAAAAAAAGCATGATTTTCATGGTAATACAAACAAGTACTGTACCTCACAAAGTCGGCATTGAACAAATGAGCAGCCTTGCCCTCAATTACGCTGTAGTTTAAAGTTACACAAATGAGCAACAAAACAATGATGAACCGATTCACTTAGAACTTAATATTGTTGAATCAAGAAATTTTGAAGTTGTTTTTTGAATTGAAAAAAAGACATATTTTTAAAGTTCAATGATAAGTTATTCCAAATACTTATCCCCTGGTACTTAAAGGATCGCTGTAATCTTGCAGTTTTAAAGGGAGGATTGTTGTAGTTCTTACGGGTAATACTTCTGGCATTATAAGGATGGGTGTGAGAAGATTGTTGGAACATATGTTTAAAAGGCTTTGGGAGATCATTTTTGGTGTATTGAAACATTAATTTGGCAGTTTCAAATCTGTAGAGGTCATCTAGCTTTAAGATACCGCACTTAAAGTAGTTGGGTGAAATTCTTTGCATTTTTCTGACATTGGCTATGGCTCTAATTGCACTATTTTGAAGTGTTCTTAGTCTATTCTTGTAAGTAGAGCACGTAGAACCCCAGACAGTAATAGCATAAAGTATATGTGGTTGGATTAGAACATAATAAAGCAGAAGCAACGTATCCGGTGGAAGGAATTTTTTTAGTTTCCATAATACTCCCACTCCACTTGCAATTTTCTTCTCTAAGTTTTTGATATGATTTATAAAATTTAGTTGATTATCTACAGTAATTCCTAAATATTTGTAAGACGTAACCACTTTTAATAATTTTCCATTTATCATTGGGTTAAAAATAATATTACGAGAGTGAGTGTAAGGAGAAATAAGCAAGCAGGCTGTTTTATTAAAATTTAAGGTTAATTCATTTGAGTCAAGCCAAACTTTAAGGTCAGAGATGTTTTTACAAACTTTTCCTTCAAGTTCACTTAAACACTGATCGTGAACAATCATACATGTATCGTCCGCATAAAGACTTGCAATACATTCAAGACAGTTTGGAAGATCATTGACGTAAATAAGATATAACAGCGGTCCTAAAATGGATCCCTGAGGCACCCCGATATTTATCAGTTGTAAAGAAGATCTTACTCCATTTAAATAGACATATTGTTTTCTATTAAAAAGATAGTTTGAAATTAGTTCATTTACAATACCCCGGATACCGTAATGATCTAGTTTCTTTAGTAACTTTTTGTGACAAACGGTATCAAATGCTTTCCTCAGGTCGACCATTATTAAGCTAGAGAAAAATTTTTCGTTCATTGCATCATAACAACGAGTAACTGTATGCATTAGAGCATGAACTGTCGAATGTTTTTGCCGAAATCCATATTGGTGTGGTTGAATGATATCATTTTTTTCAAAAAACTAGTTCAATCTTTTCAATAGTAATTTTTCAAAAACTTTTGATAAACATGGTAATACAGATATGGGACGGTAATTGTTCACGTCAGTAGTAACACCCGCTTTATAGATAGGAATCACCTTGGCGATTTTCATTCTATCAGGAAAAATGCCTGATTGATAGGAATGATAACAAATAATAGCTAGATAAGGAACAAGTATAGGGGCTGCAATCTTTAGAAAAAAAGAGGGTAAATCTTGATCCGGGTTTACTTTCGTTTTTAGTGTGAATATTGTGTTATAAATTTCATTAGGGGTTGGAGGATCTAACACCATGGAAGATGAGGTACGGTTAGATAGATATCTCAGATAATTTTGGGAGTTGGAGTTGATTTGATTGGCTAAAAGAGTACCAATAGTTGAAAAATGTGAATTGAAAATTTCGGGGATTTCGTTTGTTTCTTCAATTTGTGTACCTTTGTATATGAGTTTAGGTATTTCGTGTGTGACCTGTTTTTTCCCATTAGGTAGTAGTGTGCGAAGAACGTTCCACATTCTTTTTGGGTTATTCTTATTGGTTTCAACTTCATTGTGATAATACATTTTTTTCGAAAGTTGCTTTAGTTTATTCAACGTATTAGAATACAAAAGTTTTTTAGGTTGCAAATTTACAAAAGTTTTTTAGGTTGCAAATTTACAATTGCAAAATTACAAAAGTTTTTTAGGTTGCAAATTTACTCTTCTAATTTGAGAACATGTTATTAAAATTAATATTTTATGTATATATATAGTTTTTTGTTGTGGCTAAAATTTAAACTTACAGTAATTAAACTTGACTCAATTTAGAATATTGAAATAGCGTCTATTACCACTATTGGTAGAATACTCTCAGCTTACCCTTAAGAGCCAAGTGATGAACGGATTAGTGGTTTTTATTCGATTATATTTGGATTGGTGCGAAACTTCTTAGTACTACAGTCTGGCAAAAAATGTGACCAGAATAAGTTTTTTAGGTTGGTCTGCTACTCAAACTAATGTAGACTTGGTGCAGACATGGTCAGGTCAAACCAAAGATTTTAAAAAATTGACCTTTCTGCTCAACGTGGTAAATGTAGTTAAATTTTCTATACTGTATAATTAGAAGATAAAGCCTCTCTAAATAAACTAAAATATAATTGGGTTCATTTCTGATCAGATCAAACAAAAGACTTTAAAGTTTTTTCTTCTCTTCTTAATATAGTAACTCCTTCATTATTTATCAAGTTATAAATTATTGTATACCCGTAAATTGAATAATAGAAGAATATTAATTGAGTTGGTCTAATTCCGGGATCATAAAATTCCTTGCACTATGTCGACTCCTTTTTCTTTATTTGTTCTGATGATAAAGTGAGTCGAGTTCAAAAAATGCACTGGATTGCGCCCGTATTTGTTGCTTCGCCTCTCCTGCGTCCTTGCTCCGCCTCACCTGCGTTCTAACGATTACGCATTATTAGACGTGGGACAGGATTAAAGTGTTGTTAAACCAAGTAGAATCATATGACGTGGTGTCTCTGTGAACTACTAAATTAGATCCGCCATTTTTCTTCAAGAATACATGTAATTTCACTTTTTACGGTTTAGCTGCTTCCATTCACCGGCCAGTTGGTCGAGCGGTTACGCGTTCCCCTCTAAAACGCTAGGTCTAAGGATCAAACCTTGGGCCGTTCAAATTGGACACATAGTTTGGCTGCGTTAATGGCTCATAAATGCTGCGAGTTTTCTTTGAAAGGTGCCACTGTTGCCTGGAGGCGTAATGACGCAAAAATAGGCCTTGTCAACTTGTTACATGCTTTCGCAAATTACAGCGAGTATAATAAAACATTTGATAGGCTTGCTGTCGCCCCTAGTAGCTTTCAGAATTATGATCATTAACATTTTATGATAAACATGAACCCAAACATCTGATTTGACTAGCTTTTGATCATAATCTTTTGGAATATTTTGCCGCGACATATTTGACGAAAATTTTTTGGAAAACTGTGACCCAAAGTTTGTGGGTTAAAGCTACCACAAAAATATTCAATTTATAAATTAAAGTTTAAAGCTTAATTGTAAAGGACAGCCCCAGCCTCTGGCTTGTGATTTGCGTCTAGTCAACGCTTCTACTTTTCAAAATGTCTGTTTGCACAATTAGAAAGAAATTTTTTTATTAAAAGTTAGCCAAAAAAGCTTGAAAGTCCTTGTTTTAAACTTTTTGTTTTGCATTAACTTGCACTAATGCATTATTCAAAGTCAACTAGAATTCAAAATAACTGAAAAACATTCCTGTTCTTTTCACCTGTGTTTGGCGAAATATTGAAAAACAACGATGTCCAATTTGTTGCCTCTGGTAAAAAAAAGCGCTTTTACCCCCTATCTAAGCAGCAGATATGGGCGGAGTAAAAAAAAGTTGACTTCGAATCCGCACCTAGTCCGAAGACTTGTAGAAGCTAGTCATGCAAAAGTCACTTAGGCAGCCGCATTTAAGCGTAACCCTCTATTGCTTTTTTTTCATGCATTTGGTTTAAATACATTTTGCTACTGCATTGCTGCGATCTGTGTAGTGTAGAGGTTAACGTGTTCGCCTTCCAACAGTCGTACCCGGGTTCAATTCGTGCTTGAGTTACGAACGCGTGAAATGGAAGTTTATGGAGTATAGATGCAGGATGCAGGAGTGGAAAAGGAAATGCATGGAGCAATCTTTTTTTTTGCTTGAAAACCTTGCATTACAGTTAGGGTTGGGGCAGCAATGCCAGCCTAAGGGATAGCAATTACGTGGCAGCAGCTTTTTTGCTTACGTAAGCGACGTATCGTTGTGCTTCATTGCGGCTGCTTGCATAAGTTTTGAATGACTAGCTTCTCGTCCGAAGACTTAGACTCCAAATCCGCTCCAGAATCCTGTTTGTCCACAAATTTTTGAATCCGCTCCGAGTCAAAAAAAAAAATTCCAAATTTTTGAACTCGCCCATAAGGTACACTGGAATATAAGACGCAGTATTCGGTATACCAGATATCGGTATAATTTTGAATGTAATGCTGATGCTTGTGCAGTATTTTTTTACATAATGTGCACCGAAATATAAGAGGCTTTTGACTATAATCGAATCTGAATTATAACTCAGAACTTACAAAGCTCCAAAAATTTTAATTCAACTCTAAATTAAAATGTTAAGTGAACAAGATTAAGAGTACTGGACTGGTATAACTTGATCCATACATAAGGCGCACCTGAGTATAAGGCACACCATCAATTTCTCTGAAATTTTGAATACCCTATACACATTTTAAATCATTGTCTTTATATAAAGATGTTCTGTCATATATAAACAAGCATTGTCTTTATATACTGTAGCCCAAATACATACAGTATTACTGATACATGAAAAGACAATGATTGTAGTGCACCTTCGCCTTGTGGTTCAAAGCATATATGGTAGCTTCTGGTGCCCAACAAAGGTAGCCTATAGCCTAATTAATATGCTATTGCTACCTTGCTCCAGTTACCACTAATCACCCAACATCAGATACCGGTACTAACAACTTGCAATCACTAACTGATAAACCATGAACATCTGATTTAGGCCTAGGCCTATCTTGTGGCAGTAGGCCAAATGAAAAACTGATTAACTTGCAATTTATTATTTGCTTAAAGTCTTTGTCACATTAGGATAACAGTACAGCTTAGTTATATGGCATTGTCTTTATGCTATATATTGAGCCTGTTACCGGTGGAAGGCTTTATTTCACCGGAAATTTTTATCTACTTTTTTATTAATTCTGACTCAAATCTAACCCAAACTCAAACACTTACTCTAAAACTATTCCCAAATCGAACCCTAACCCAAACCATTACCTAAACCCTAATCTTAACCCCTAAAAAAGCGAATGGAAAGAGCGTGAATGAATAATAATTTCTTCTTTTTGTTTTATTCTCTTTAACTTGAAAATTTTCGGTGAAATAGTTACTATCATTACCGGTGCATTTACATGCATTCATGCAGGCCTACTGTGTAATGCATGAAGACAATGCCCTATGTTAGCCTAAATGCAGCATTTGCAGGTACTAAGTGCTACTTACGGACATAATATTTGAGTATTAATGGTGAGCTAAACTAATCTGAAACTTCTGAATCTAAACCACATATCCACGCCAATATACCTTTCAACTTCGTTAGTCAAAAACCAAAACCATGCCAAACCATGTGAAAAAATTTGGACTTACGGAACGGAGTAACACATGAATACGACGAGGAGCTAGTCGTGCAAAACTTACGCAGGGAGCCGCACTCAAGCGTAATAGTACGTTGCTTTCGTAAGCAAAAAAGCTGCTGCCACGTAATTGCTATCTCCTCAGCCTGGCATCGCTGCCCCAACCCTAACTGTAATGCAAGGTTTTCAAGCAAAAAAAGATAGCTCTGTGCATCTCCTTTCCAGTTTCTGCATACTGTGTCACCCATGCACAATGCAAGCGCGAATCAAACCCAGGTGTGGAGAGTTGGAAGCTGAGCACGATAACCACTACACTGCACAGCTTGCATCTATGCAGTGACAAAATGTCGTATTTAAACCAAATGTATGAGAAAAAGGCAATGGCACGTGCGAGAGCGTTTGCATGACTAGCTTCTACTATGAATACGGAATGGAGTGGAGCAAAAAAATTACAAACAATTTAGAAAATTCCTAGGACAAATAAATGTTTTAGCAAAAAAATTTATAATCCGGATCTGGCTTCGGATCCGGTTTTACATCAAAAACTTAAATTCGGATCCGCATGCGGAAAAATGTAGCCGGATTCCGGCTCTGCTCCCCTACGGATCCGGCTCCGTGTCCATCTCTGCTAAGAGCGAAAATAAAATTTGCATCACTTGAACTATAAATGGAGGGATGAAATTCAGTAAATTTTGAAGTTTAAGTTGCAAAGCATGCTTAACTTTTGTTTGTTATTCAACATTTACCTATTGTGACCAATTTGTAGAGAGTAACTCAAATTTTCTTTTCTAGCAATGAAATTTTTTGCGTACCCAATGAGATATGTCTAAATAGCCACCAATACAAATAGGATGTTAGCAATAAAATAAAAACCTCCTGCTCTTAAAGCTAATGGTTTCTTTAAGTTACAGTACTTGGAGGGGGGTCAAAAAGCCATCGTTGGAGAGATCAGGGTTAAATGGTAAACTGAATGAAACTTCAACATATGCATAACTTATCGATAAAATGCCAAATTACTTTTTTCTGCCTTTTCTAAACGACAACGTCCACAGTCACATTTATAACGACCGTGGAATATAAATTCGTCAACGAATGCTGGATCCTGAAAGCAATTGCAAGACAATTAAAAACATTGTTTGACTTTGCAAACTGCGAAAAAATCGTTTCAAATTAATGATTTAAGTTTCCTGTTTGTGTAACAAAGTCCAATGCGAACATCCGCGTGGAAGTCTATATAAGCGCATATACTGTACTCTGTATCTAATTCAGTTTGAAAGAAACTCACATTGCTTAAATTAGCTTTGAATAAGCAGCAGAAGACTTGATTTCTTTTGATAGTTTCTTATAGTTTTTATTAAACTATCCAGAAAAAAGTTACTAAATTTTTTTTAATTTTCTTTGTCGTACTTCTTGTCCAGTTATTGGTCGCGCGAAGATAACTCGCCTTCGTAAAAACAAGGGCGTAAGTTAATTCCCGTGCTAGTCAAATCAAACATAGACTTGCCAACGTTTTTTTACCACAACGACGTTTCTTGAAGAAATGTTGTAGATTTCAAGCGCATTGAAGTGGAAATGGCGCCGCCGACTCTTTACACGACACACGCTTCGGCATAAAGCTGCCGGTATACTGTACTATAAAAATTAGGTAATTGGTTCCAAAAATTAACTACAATAATAGTTCAATAATTCTTCGTACCAGCGTGCAATTTGCTTTTTACTATCAAGTGTTGATTATTGTATTGTAAAGTACGATACAGTATTGGTTATAAATTGGGCCTTTTTTTTTCGACAGAAAAAAAAGTTTGACGTCGCTTTAACTTAAACTGTTTTGGCCTTATTGAGCACTGAATTTTAATTTAAAAAAATTGTTTTGCAATTTGCAATTCACGTACTGCAAGTTGGAAGAAGACAACTTTGTTTGCTTTTCATTAGCAGCATCTACAGTGCAGTAGATATGAAATCTTAGAATCAATCTTGAAATTAAAGCAGCTAAGCGATGCAGAACAAAAATCTAGGAGACTCTGCACAATTCCATGTCTATTGCACTATTTTTTATGACTAGTAAATTTTGAATTGAAACTGTCTGTTCTTAAATTTGCACAAATTTTCGGCCTCATTTTGTTTTAAACTTCATAGGAAAATAAATGGACACAATTCCATTAATGCTTAATGCTAACCAGTTGTGTTGTGTAAAAGTTTTGTCGATTGTTAAAGCTGTGAAAACAAAGCAGTTCACTCTCCACGGACTATGATTGCAAAAACCTGGTTATTTTGTTGCAACATGCGTTACTGTATCACAAAATTTGACTTTTTGATTTTAAAGTTTGGATATAGCGCTCTCAATTATTCTATTCATGCTAAAGTTGGCATTCTTAATTTGTTCTTGATCTCCTTGAATAAAATGTTCATATCTTCCAAGCTTTTTTTCTGACACTTGTCAAGAAGAATCATCAGAATGGAGAGCGCAGCAGGAAAAGGAGCGGCTTTTTATATGAAAAAGTCGAGCCGTATTGGCTAAAGAAGACCAATGAAAGAGCGTCATTAGTGTACAATCTTTAATCTGTACACGAATTGTTTTTGTCTGCAGAGAGCGGGTTTAAAAGTTTTGATAAAAGCAGCCTCAAGAGCAGATTGATGGAAAGCAAAGCGGCCTTGGGCAAGAATAGAAAATCTACAGTCATTATAACGTTGGCACAGGTAAGATTTTGTAAACGTTGAAGTCCAATGGCTGAATCAGAAGCAGGAGACTGGGTATTAGTCTGGGTGGAAGATTTGCACCGACGGGCAGGAAGTAAGCGTTTCTGGAAAGAAAAGCAAAAACAAATAATTTTGGACATGTTGTTTAATTCTGTCTTGCAGCCTTTGGGAAGTGCGGCCTCCATACCGAATGTCACAGTGGCATGAGAATTGATAAATCACGTTGCTTTTCCGTGAAGCAGGCTACATCATTGTTGGTAGCGTGGTTCCTCAGTGGAAAAACACTATTTGACAGCAGATTTTACTTGCTTTTCAAACCGGGTAGAAACAGAAACGATTCATGGGAGACTTAGATAGACAGGCCATTTTTTGGGTCCAAATTTAGGCAGAGCGTGAAATTGCTTCATCAGACCCAAAATTTTAATTTTATTTTGACCGATAAAATCTATCTAAAGTGACTCCAGAGCACCCGAAACCAATATTAGAATACGTTTAATGATACCATAAGATCCTGATACAACTTTGACTTTACTGACTTTTGCGGGCCTATACCTATAGTAATGAACCATTACTTCAGCAAATGCTGCATGTTGGCTTGAAATATGCGTCTATTTGGAAATTACTTATGACTCACAACGTCTATATTATACAAATTTTAAATTTATTCTTTCAATTTTGTTTAAATAAGCATTAAATAAACAGTTCTGGGAGTAAAAACAAATCATCTTCACAATCTTCAACAAATCACGCGATAACGGTAAAAATGTTAAAATCGAATAA
The DNA here is from genome assembly GCA_963965965.1 of Trididemnum nubilum. Lineage (NCBI taxonomy): Eukaryota > Metazoa > Chordata > Ascidiacea > Aplousobranchia > Didemnidae > Trididemnum > Trididemnum nubilum. The sequence goes on from OZ014487.1 coordinate 28,403,392, forward strand.
ACTCATTCTATTTGAATAAGCGCTGAAAATGTTTTTGTAGGTGAAGTATATTTCCGGCATTCTTTAATCTACTGTGTTAAGCTGATACGGTGGTTAACCTTAGATTAAATATTCAAAATATAAGAATCAAAATACCACTGTTTCCAGGCATTAACTTTTAACCAAAACTTAGTAACTGGACTTTTTCAATATGGGCTAATGTCGGAATGACATATGCTATTTTGATTTTTGAAGGTCATGCGAGTCAGTGTAGCTTATATAAGCTTTGCTTTCAGCTAAGCCAGCGTCGTCAATTATTTCGCTTTGAAATTATATATTTTTGTGTACATAGGCTGATAAAACGAAATTGGCTAATAAAACCAATAAATTAAATTTGGCTAGTAATATAAAATTGGCCTTTGTCACCTGATGAGTTACTTGAACTAAGACGAAACGCATCGTAACGGCTTAAATCCATTTATTGCAACATTACAAATAAAAAATTATTCAGTTTGTGAAACAATGTCCTAAGTGCTCTAGTTCTGAAATCCTTTTCCTGAATTTGATTTACGCTCACCAAGGTAGTGGTTTGAGCTCTCTTGATTTAGGAATCTCTTGACTATAATGTGACCTTTGTCTTAGCCTCTCTCAAAATCTGAAGTAGCTAACTTTTAGGTTGAGTTCTGAGATAGTGCTATATGGATAAAAAATTTTAATTGTACTGACGTTGGGTCTCTTATTGAAATTTGTATAAATCTCCAAACATAATGTTTTGCAAATATTTTGCATTTTTTGACAATGATGGGCTATTATTCGGTGGAAATTTCTATAATACAATTAATTTTAAATTAACCTTTATGTAGATTAAATTGTATTATTAGCTGTATGTGGGAATAGCCTATAGATTTCGGTAGTAGGTGGTAGATTTCAGCAGTACTTTATACCAGTAGTAAATTTTGAAGGTTTTGAGTAGACAATGAGTACTATGTAGCAGTGGTCGGTAGTTGTAGGCAAAAAATTTTAAAGCAGAAATTTTGCTGTGAGAGTCATATAGAAACGGTAAAGGGGGTCTATTCCAATTATAATTATTATATGGCAATTATGATTTTATAATATATATTCCAAAATAACTGTTCCAAATTATAAGTATAGTTTTATAGTATTCCAATGTATAATTTGTAACATATAAATTAGCTAATAAAACTAAAATTGACGTTTGCCGCCTGATTCGTATGTTGAGTAGTGAATGTTTATTTAGATGAAATTGAAATATTGAATTTAAGACCTTACCATTTCTCTGTAAACTATATTGCCCCCTTGTTCTGACATGCTTGAATAATTAGCATAACTCGTTGTTGCGGTGGGAGGGTCCTAAAAGTTTTGCCCTGTTGTTTGGTTGTGAGATTGCATGTGAAATTAAAAATATTTATGCTTTAGAAGCTAAATTTAATTTCAGATGCTGAATTCACATTTAACATATTTTAACAGCACGGCTATAATGAACTGTCGAATTCATTTTTTAGTGGATTGGAATTCGATGAGGAATTTCACTCAAATCAAAATGAGGGATGGTGATCGGGCCATAAGTAAAAATTTCTTGTGAAATAGTCTCTGCTAAAAAGTTACACTCCGCTAGAATAATTATGGACATAATATATCGGTGTAATTAAATAAAGCAAACAGATAAAGGTGAAATACTAAATGAAAACATTGGTGATCATCAATCCTGAAGCTACAAACCCAGTTCCAACAGTATGTAATGCAATACAATATAACAGGTTTCTCATATGAATTCCAATCAGGCTATAGAAACCAGCCAAAATAATATTAAAAACATATTTTTTCATTTTTTAGGCAACGAAATTACTTGCGACCATTATCAATTCCTTTTTAACAATGTAATACCTGGTTCTTGAAATTTACAAAGAATTACTCTCTTTATGATTCTAATGTAGGTTACACTACATTTCCCAAAAACTTTTCTGTTACTATCTTTAGACGTAAAAAAATAACAATCTTTAATCAAAAAAATAAATCATTTTCTAATGCCTCGTGCTGTATGTATAGCAACAGTTTCTACACATCAAACTGCAAAAATGGTAATAAAAAAACATACTAATTAAAAGTATCCCTTTTTTGTGATATGGAGGAAAGGCTTGAGGAGGAACTCAAACTTGCTCGAAAAATAAAAAACGATTACTGCTTCAAAGTTTCAAATGGAAAATTTCAAGAATCACAACCTGAAAATGCTGCAGAGCTTTTGCATAAAATTGGACTCATTTATAGACGACGAAGTCCAGACAAAATATCTTTAATCCAAAGTGTTGGCTTGTTGAATGCTGCAATTTTCAGAAATCCATCGAATGCTTCTGAAATCAAATCTGATCTTTCTGAATTAATTAGACATATTTTGATTCAAGCCCATGCTAAAACACAAAATGCTGATTTAATTGAAACAGCCACTTCAGTAAAAGCGTCAATCAACGAGTTAAGAAGAGAAGTCAAGGAAAAATTGAGTAACTGTCCCGCCATAGATCAAATCGTACAAAACAGAGCAAAACACTTTGGAAAACTTGATGATTTTGTACTTAAACGACAAAACGCAAAAAAAATCAACAAAATTAAACAAATTAAGCAACTAAACAACGTAATTGCACAAAAATACAAAACAATTATGGCAGATTTGAGTCAATTTTGTCAACATGTCATGGGGAAACCTCCTTGTGAGTACGCGATTGCTGGAATGGGATCTTTGGCTCGCAATGAAATAACACCATACTCAGATTTCGAACATATAATACTTTTGAGCGACCACATTACCCAAAAATCACACTTGGAATACTTTCGCTGGTATTCTGTCATTTTTCATACGGTGTTGTTGAACTTGCAAGAAACAATCATTCCAAGTTTAAACATCCACAGTTTAAATGACAACGATTCGGAGCTGGGTGATTGGTATTTTGATGCGTACACACCACGAGGAATCTCGTTTGACGGAATGATGCCACATGCTTGTAAATTTCCATTGGGAAGAACAAAACACACAGAAGCAAAACCATTTGAAACAGAACTTATTAAACCTGTGAGTGAAATGCTAGAGTATCTAAGAACTGAAGAAGATTTGAAAAATGGATATCATTTAGCCGACATACTGACAAAAACGTGTTTCGTGTTTGGCAATGCAGACATTTACAAACAATTTCAAACTGGCGTTGAAAATTATTTGAGTAGCAAACCAAAACAACAAAGAATCGACGAAGTAAAGCAACAAGTAAGAAACGATTTGGACAAATTTTCTGCACGATTTCGATTGACTCAATTAAAAACATATGACGCAATAAACATTAAGCAAATGGTTTATCGAAGCAGCACAATATTCATTTCGGCGTTAGCAAGGATTCACAATATTTCAGGAAACTCATGTTTTGATGCAATCAACGAAATGGCGAGATATAAGGTGATAACGCAGAACGCTACAAACAAAATGTCATACGCGATAGCTATAGCATGCGAAATGAGACTGCGAGTTTATGCAAAAAAAAGTTCGCAATGTGACACAATCAAACAAGATGGCGAAATTATTGAGACGTTTCTAAACATTGTGGGAGCTGCAAGCACAATCAATTATTTTCAAATTGCATATTGCTTGCAATGTGAAGTTGCAAAACAACTCAACTTTACCAAACTTCACTTTTATTCCGACCCTCAGTTAATCAACTTCGCAATCGGCTTAGCTTTTGAAAGGAATAGTCTAGCTGAAAACTTCGCCAATGACCAAATAAAAAACTCATGGAACTTGAATGAGTTTGATTTTGATGTTTGCATTGAACAACTGGAAAATACAATCAACGTTCATTACGTCACAAACAAAAAAGACAACACAAAAAATACGAAGTTGTTGGAATCTCTTGCGGATCGCTTAAAATCAATCAACATTCCCGACGAAGCACTGGAATTTTACAAACAATTGTTAGAGGAAAATGAAAAAAATACAAACGATAAACACAAGAATCGAGCAATTGCCTGGACTTACACTAACATTGGTAGTTGCTTAAATGATCTCCAACAACCTGAGGAAGCGATGAAATACCATCAGAACGCACTTAATGTTTTTAAAAGAATGACCCAAAATCGGAACGAAGACAGAAAGATTTCAGTTTCATTAAACAACATTGGTAATTGTTTGATGAACATGCAGCAATATGACGATGCTTTGATTCATTTGAAACAATCACTTGAAATCAAGAAAAATATATCGCTTGATGAGCGAAAAGACGGTAATGTTGCATTGACACTTAATAACATTGGTAATTGTTTGATGAACATGCAGCAATATGACGATGCTTTGAGCCATTTGAAACAATCACTTGAAATCAAGAAAAATATATCGCTTGATGAGCGGAATGACGGTAATGTTGCATTGACACTTAACAACATTGGTAATTGTTTGATGAACATGCAGCAATATGACGATGCTTTGATTCATTTGAAACAATCACTTGAAATCAAGAAAAATATATCGCTTGATGAGCGGAATGACGGTAATGTTGCATTAACACTTAATAACATTGGTAGTTGTTTGATTGACATGCAGCAATATGACGATGCTTTGATTCATTTGAAACAATCACTTGAAATCTACAAAAAGATATCGCTTGATGAGCGGAATGACGGTAATGTAGCATCGACACTTAACAACATTGGTAATTGTTTGATGAACATGCAGCAATATGACGATGCTTTGACTCATTTGAAACAATCACTTGAAATCAAGAAAAATATATTGCTTGATGAGCGAAAAGACGGTAATGTTGCATCGACACTTAACAACATTGGTAATTGTTTGATGAACATGCAGCAATATGACGATGCTTTGACTCATTTGAAACAATCACTTGAAATCAAGAAAAATATATCGCTTGATGAGCGGAATGACGGTAATGTTGCATTGACACTTAATAGCATTGGTAATTGTTTGATGAACATGCAGCAATATGACGATGCTTTGAGCCATTTGAAACAATCACTTGAAATCTAACAAATATATCGCTTGATGAGCGGAATGACGGTAATGTTGCATCGACACTCAATAACATTGGTAGTTGTTTGATTGACATGCATCAATATGACGATGCTTTGATTCATTTGAAACAATCACTTGAAATCAAGAAAAATATATCGCTTGATGAGCGGAATGACGGTAATGTTGCATTGACACTTAATAACATTGGTAATTGTTTGATTGACATGCAGCAATATGACGATGCTTTGAGCCATTTGAAACAATCACTTGAAATCTACACAAATATATCGCTTGATGAGCGGAATGACGGTAATGTTGCATCGACACTCAATAACATTGGTAGTTGTTTGATTGACATGCAGCAATATGACGATGCTTTGAGCCATTTGAAACAATCACTTGAAATCTACAAAAAGATATCGCTTGATGAGCGGAATGACGGTAATGTTGCATCGCCACTTAATAACATTGGTAGTTGTTTGATTGACATGCAGCAATATGACGATGCTTTGAGCCATTTGAAACAATCACTTGAAATCTACACAAATATATCGCTTGATGAGCGGAATGACGGTAATGTTGCATCGACACTCAATAACATTGGTAGTTGTTTGATTGACATGCAGCAATATGACGATGCTTTGACTCATTTGAAACAATCACTTGAAATCAAGAAAAATATATCGCTTGATGAGCAGAATGACGGTAATGTTGCATTGACGTTTAATAACATTGGTAATTGTTTGATGAACATGCAGCAATATGACGATGCTTTGATTCATTTGAAACAATCACTTGAAATCAAGAAAAATATATCGCTTGATGAGCGGAATGACGGTAATGTTGCATTGACACTTAATAACATTGGTAGTTGTTTGATTGACATGCAGCAATATGACGATGCTTTGATTCATTTGAAACAATCACTTGAAATCTACAAAAATATATCGCTTGATGAGCGGAATGACGGTAATCTTGCATTAACACTTAATAACCTTGGTAATTGCTTGATTGACATGCATCAATATGACGATGCTTTGAGCCATTTGAAACAATCACTTGAAATCTACACAAATATATCGCTTGATGAGCGGAATGACGGTAGTGTTGCATTGACACTTAATAACATTGGTAATTGTTTGATTGACATGCAGCAAAACTGACGATGCTTTGATTCATTTGAAACAATCACTTGAAATCTACTAAAAGATGTCGCTGGATGAAAGACGGTAATGTTGGATCGACATTTATTAAGCTTGGTAATTGTTTGATGAACATGCAGCAATATGATCATGCTTTAACTGACTTCAATTATGGGCAAAGCATTTATGAAGCTTTGATTTCAACTGATCAAAACCCTTGCGACAGCGCAAATGTTCGCGATTTTATTAAACAATGCGACAAAGCGATATTGTCGGCAAAATTTTAGAGTATCATTTCAAGCGTGTTTGTTTTGGAACTTTAAAATAGCTTAAGTCATTTAGCTAGAGTTAAATACAAAAAATAGCGTCTGAAACTTAATATTTACAAATTACAGTTTTTTATGACCAGAAGTTTTTAGATATTTTACGCTAATGACCGTTTAACGTTGAATATTTAAATTTTGGAAGCCCTGCATCCACTAGGAAATTCCGTCAGAAATTCCTATAAATTTTCCATGTTTTGTTCTCGTTTGAGACTTAAATCTTCCATTCCGGCAGAAAATGCGTAAGATTTGCGTCAAAAATATGCAACAAATTTTCCGGGATATTTCTGAAATAATCGTTGGAAAATTTCGCAATTTCTGCTGGCATTTTTATGTCTCCACTGAGGATATTTCGATTCGCAACAAATTTCCGAAAATTAGGTAAAGGTATGCTGGAAGAAATATCAAAAGTTTTTGATGTTTTTTCCAGCATAATTTTCCATAATTTTCTTTCACTACATTGTGAAGAAATATTCTTTAGGCATGTTTCGCTTGGTCAATCTTGCAAAAAGAAATGAATGTTTAGGAAGTAGTTATTGTTTGATCACGCCATGGAACAGAATAACTTGATGAATTTTTTAGTTGTGATTGGTATTTGGTGTCAGAGTTGAGAAAATTTCGGCGCATAAAAAATGCAAGATTTTGTAAAGCTGTAGTGTGAAGTAGAGACGTATCCCTTGTCTTTACGACAAGAGTTTGCCTACAAAGATGTGATTCCAAAAATAAAACGCTTTGGCACGAATTGATGATTGGGTAAGCTTTGATTAGGCCTATTTGCAAATTAGTTTTTATTAGCTTTTAATCAAATTCACTAAACATTAGTCTTGATTTTGCTTGTCTTACAATGTACTTTGCTAGTGTTGTTTTTGAGACTTTTGTCAAGAAAACTAGTCATTGTTTTGACCTTGCGAGTATACAAACACATTTTCACAAATAATGTATGCTCCACCGAGAATTTTTGATATTTTCCGCCTTGTAAAAATTTTGAATTGAAAATTATCAAAATTTCGGTTGCAATATATTGGTGGAGTAATCCTGCTCCAATGAGAAATTCTGTGAGAATTTCCGACAATTTTCTGTGTGGAATTTCCGCAGATTGAAAGATTTGGGAAAATTTTCGTTGGAAACAAAACCGAAGAGATCCACTTCGAAGTGTAGCCATTTAAAATCGTAACTTTAAGAAAGTATATTTAAGGTAACGTTTACAATTATTTTGAAAGATCGTAATTGCAAGGCTACAACAACCTTTCACTGGCTCAGTGTTACAAAAGAAATGTTTGCGATAGTTTTTAAGAAAGAGCTGAAAGGATAAAAAATCATTTTTGTTGGCAACACTGAAAAGCAGATCTCTTAGTTTAAAATATAATACGTTAAAAATGAAAGATTTAGAATGCTGAAATTCGGTGAAAATTTTAAGTTATAAAGTTTGTTTTGGTTTTTTCGTGTTTGTATATCATTGCTTTACCTCCATTTGTTTTGGGGTAGAGATAAAATATTCTGAGCTACGGATGTATTTGTGAGCTACAATAATTTGTGAACTATACAATATTTTGTGAGCTACGGCATTCGGATGTATTTGTGAGCAACAATAATTTTGAACTCCTGATTTAGTCGCATTTTGTTATGTACCACTTGTGAAATTTTTGCTGTATGATTTTGTAATCCTTGCTAAAATTTGCGGCCAATTACACTTTTTTTTTTTAATTACAGTTTGCCACTGAAAACGCTAAAAACTTTTGTTGTTAGTGCATAAAGTTTTTGTGAATTTTTGGTGCTTGAGTTTTTGTTTTTTTTCACTAAGTTGGATGACGATTGAAAACAGAGCTTTTTTTGCCTTTTCTGTATCTTTCGCTACCGTAACTGGGTAGTTTCGTTCTAATTTAATGTACAGCAGTTTCGTTCTGTTCGGTTTACTCTTTCATTCTGTTACTTGCCTTTATTTCATTGAGTTACAATACCAAGCAAAACGAATTGACTTAGCGAGCTGCAATGCTTTTTCAAAACGAAAACCAGATGTTTTTTACAATTACACCGATCTGGGATATTCCAGTCATATTTTTCTATTTTGTACCGCTACAATATTTTTGCTCACTGGGTAAGTTGATGTGTTTTGTGAAATATTGCTTTTTGTTAAGACTCACTATTTGGTAGACTTTAGACCGGAGAGCAAAAACACGATTTTGAAAGTTCAAAACTACGCTGGGTTTATGTTTATACGAAAGCGCAACGAAGCGCAACTAATTTTGTTTTGTTTATCAAGTTGCTTTGATGACCAAAAGTCAGTGGCTTTTTCGGTCTTCAGGTCAAGCTGCCACCTGCCAGTGCCAAGCTGTCCACTACACTCGGTAAAGGATTAATATACTGCCCTTTTCAACGTTGAGCGTCAAGCACAGAAGCCGTGAGTACAAATTTTTATGGTCTTTGGTTAGATTAGGTTCGACGCGAATTGAACCCAAGTCTATATTTTGGGCAGCAGTCTACTAAGTCTATTAAGTCTACTTTAGTAACCACAAGATCACGAATCGACATATTTTTCCTTTTTTTTTTGCATTTATTGGATTACTCACTGAAGTTTAATATACAGTAGTTCTGGATCCCTTAAAATGGGCACATCACCATTAGTTCTGTCAATATTTTCCGTGTTTGTTTGACACTATTTTGAACGCGGTATTTGGCCAAAGGTTTTTACTCGGGGTGGCAAAAATATTCCTCCTATATAACTTTCACGCCGAAAATCACGGGAACACTAAATTTGGCATAAGGGTTGGTGGGCACCAAACTTTTTGTAGAAAATCAATTTTGAGTCTTAGACGTTTCATAGTGACATCAATGCCATATTTCCAAAAAATCAAATTTTTGAAAATACGTCATTGGCGTTGTAAACTTTTCTCTTTATTGTTTTCATGATATTGAGTCATAAAGTGCCCAAGTCAAAACAGTTGCATCAGAAAAACATCTTTTGGCGTCATTTAAGCTAAATATGTGTCAAAAAATGCTTAAAGTTTTAAGAGTGACTTTGGCAAACTTCAAAATTAGGAATTTTTTCATCATAGCAACTTTAAACTTTCAAGTCGCATTTGTGAATAAAATTGGATTTAAAAATAAATTAATTCAAATTGAAAAGCGTTTTTTTTTAAGAGATTTTATTTCGAAAAATCTAAGAGGATGGATCCCTCCCTCTCTCCCCCGTGTAGAATAGGGTTAAGTTTCTTTGCGATTAAATGGTGTGAAATAAAGTTGTTTACAATTATTGACTGGTGTATAAATTTTGAAACCAACTTAAAATGTTAGAAATAACCTTTTTTCACAACTGTAAGGTAGCTCTTTCCTCGCACATATCTGCTTCCCATTAGGCTAGTGTTTCACCAGAATCTGAATTCACACATAGATTATCCTGGCAGGCCACCCCAACCTTCAAACCACACACGACGGCAATTTCTGCTCTTGCCATTGCGCCCTCTTCTCAGATTACTCCAATTAAAGTTTGATAATAAACTCACCAGAAAGATCATTCTCGACCAGTACCACACTGACACTGTTCTTAGCATAACCGCGTTGCGCTAGCATTACTAAGCATGGACACCATATATGACATCACATAAGCATTTTACCACAATAATACGCCATATGCATATTTCAAACTTGTTTGTTATCATCAGGCGACAGGCGTACATAATTGTGTAAATGCATACTACAAATGGAAAAGAAGATTTGTGAGGGCAGTGCTACCTCACATATGTAAAAAAAGTTTATGTTTCAAATCTGCTATGTAACCAAAAAAAGTTTATGTTCCAAATCTGAATTTGAAATAATTGTATATACGTTACTCTGTATTAAATGATATCACAATTGTACTGTGGGTAATTTTTGCTATATAGATTCTTACAGGGCCAGATTTACATTGCGTTAGGTCCCTTGGCACTTTTACCTCTTTGGAGAGATGAAACCTTCTAAGCAAAATGTTTTACTCCCCGTACTAACTCGTTGAACTGCTACGGCAAGGCTATTTTCGAAAAAGATCGTTTGTTAGCAAAACAGCTTGTTTTATTTGTCAAGAAAATAATTTATTTGTTCAGCGTTGCCAAAAAAAAAATTATAAAAACTAAATAAATAAATAACAATTTTACAAAAACAAAAAAATACATTCATTTTGACAAAAAGTTGCCCCTCTGGAAAATTCAAAATCTTTGACCTCATCAACCATGGAATCTCTGTTTTCTGACCAAATGATATAATAATACAGTGCGTTCAGAAAGTCACTGTGCACCTTTCATTGTCTGCTTTATTTTTAGATAATCAGCGTTTTTCGTTTCTCGTATTTCGTCTTTGATGTTTTTTAAACGCACTTTTCGAGCGAGCAAACTTCAAACGTACACAATTTGACCTTGAAACCGAGCGTTTTAAATTTTTAAAAAAATTGTTTTAAAATTGCTTTAAAATTGCAGGTGCACAGTGACTTTCTAACCGCACTGTATAATCCACTAATTCTCTTTCATTTGTTTAATAAATTGTTTCGAAAGTTATGTTTGCTTTAAATAAAAATATGGTAAAACCGCAGCACTGAAAGTATTTTACAAATTAAACAGCGCTATCTAAAATGCTTGTAGCCAGCAGTTTTCGATTTTATAAAATTTTGAGGTTTGGTAAAGTTTTCATTTGAAGCAAATATGAGTCAATAGAAGTTACACAATAAATAAAACTTTTGTACCTACTTAACTTTGTCAGTATAAAAAAGATTTTATGATTGATGTAGCCAAAGATGTTAAAGTTTTAAAACGGACAATTTTTCTGTTGAAATGGTTGTAATTTTGTCTTTAAAACTTTTTTTTTTTTTTGCCGGCAGCGTAGCTTGTGTGGTCCTCGATGTACGGCAATTTTACTAACTCGGGGGCACGCATCAAGGTCTCTCAATCTTCAATCGAGGAGTCTCAAAGCATCAAAAAGTTTAAAACATTTTAAGACACTAAAAGATTTCGGATTTTTACTCAAAATTTTACCCAGATGAGTATGAACGAACTCAAAAGTCGCCCAAAAATACGGTATAATACCATAATCCACACCAGGCTAAACGTTTTACCTTTAAAACTGAACCGGCCAGTTGGTCGAGCGGAAATGCGTTCGTTTCTAGAGCGGAAGGTCTGAGGTTCAAATCTTGGGCCAGTCAAATCGAACACAGTATCGCCAACATACCGCCACCGCTGCGACATTTCTTTAAAAGAAGTTGTGTCGCCCCCAGGCGCAATAACACAGAGACTGTCATGGGGATTTATTTTACGCTTTGGCGTAATACAGCGAGGTTAATGAAAGGTTTCATTTAAAAGCTGATAGTCACAGCTTCCAAGCTTAAAGTTTGGTGTTAGTCTATAAAAACAAGAGCCTACAAAGACAATTCATTGCTGTTGTTCTTTCGTTTGATCCAGGCACTCTGTGCTGGCCTGTCTAAGCACAGCAACGCCGAGCTTCGCGTTTGATTCTTGTTTGGAAGTCTTTCGTCTGGCTGAACCATTACAACGGGTAGGATGCTTGGCCTCAAAAGAAAATAAGCGTACAGTTTTTTTCCCAAAGACACAACGACCATCATTGCTTGTTCGGAAACACGCTGCCTGGTACCGATTCCAAAACTCATGAGAAATAATTAAGATAAAGCAATAGCACATCAACACGTTTAGTCGGCGGAACATTGGCGCAAATAGAAACAAGTTCAACTTAAACAAAACAATGTTTTTTATTCATTGTTTATGAATGAATGAATGAATAATTTATTTATCGCTCTACCCAAAATTTCAAACACAAAAACCTAAATATCAGATATATACAATGCGAAAGGAGACTGCGAAGTGACCCAAGAGGGTCTTCAAGTCGAGCAGCCACCAGCACCTATGATAAAACGTTTATAATTATCTTCATTAGATCTAGAGCTCTAAAAACAGCCGAAAAAAGGAAAAAAGAAAGAAAAAAAAAAGGAAGCAGCTACAAACACTACTTTTAACGTAACTGTTACAAAACCACTAACTGTAGCAGAAGCAAGAATGTGTTTGTATATTTCTTTTTTAGCAATATTTTTGCAATAGAATTGTCTTGTATTTATTACAAAATTTTTTGTAATGTAATTTTCTTATTTCAAGATCGATTTTATTCCAAATGAATATACCTTGAAACTTAACTGAGCGTTGAGTTTTTTTGTTTTAAATCGGGGAGAAAATAGTTTTTATGAAAAGAACTACGGGTAGCGCAATTGTAAACATTATCTACTTTTTTAAAATATAAACTAAGTGGATGTCGAGATTAAGGTACAAGGCAGCGAGTTGCGACCTTGACGGTGAAAGGGGGGCGCGCGTTTCAGTGATTACTGATTATACCTGTGGCGGCTAACGAGAAGTTGCGAGTTCGAATCTTTAAGACAATGGGAGAATGGCTCGCGCGTAGGTTGTAGCTCAGACGCAAACACGATCCAGTTAAAGGGGAAATCACGTATTATATTGCCAATGGAACGCACAACAGCTCCGAACAGCAAAGACATAAAGCGCACGAACCAGAAAACATACGTAAAACTACACTTCCATAAACCCGAAGGTCGAACCCACAAGTCCCAAACACACGCAAAGCAAGCTACCAGATCATGCAAAACAATGCTGAGCAATGCAGGGCAGAGCAGAGCACGATAGAGCAGAACGAAGTAGAACAAGCAAGGTAAAGCATTACTGAAAATATTTTGTCCTCCCTTAAACGCACTAAATCTCAACTAACTTGTTTGTCCCCAAGATTTGGTAAAAATACAAAACATGAGAAAAAGGATTTTGACTGAGAAAATCACATAATTCTAAGAAAATATCGTGGACCCCAAAGTTAAAAAACTTCCACATCGATGATTAATGCACCTGTATCCGGCAAAGTTGAAAAACATTTGAATCACGACTTACAATAACACCAGGGTTCTACTTGTTTACGCCGCGTTTCCGTCAGTGGAGACGTCAAAGAATTTGTGGAAGCTTTGTGCATTATCTTTGCAGTTTCAAAATTATACAGTTCTTCAAATTTTAAAATTTTTGAGTTAAAATAATGTTTTGTGATAGATTCTTGTGGCTGAATTCCGGTAATTATTCTTATCGGCTTGTTTTGAAGTACCTGCAGTCTTTTTAAATATGTCGGATACGTAGAAGCCCAAATAGGCAAAGCATATAAAAGATGAGCATGTACAAATGAGTAGTAGAGCATAAGCAATACAAATCGTGGCATAAATTGTCTTAGCTTAAATAGAATGCCTGTAGACCTAGCTATTTTACTTTAAAAGGGACTTAAATGATTTTTGAAATTTACTAGTCATCAAGAGTGACACCAAGATATTTAACCACAGTAGTTTTAATTATTTGAGTATTGTTATAATCTTCAAAATGTTTCATATCTTCTTCCGATTTTGGTTTCGAATTGGGACGAATTAGTATAAATGTAGATTTTGATGGATTTATAGTCAATTCATTTACTGTCACACCAGCGATTTAATTGATCAAGAGCGTTGTTCGATATAATTTGCAAGTCATCAAGATTATTACTACTGCAAACTAGGCAAGTGTCATGTCTGCAAATAGTCGTGGAGTTGAATTTAAAACATTTCAAAGATTGTTAATATAAATTAAAAAGAGTAATGGCCCCAATATGGAAACTTGCGGGACACCAAATGTAACTTGCTAAAGTTCAGATTGAAGATTGTTTGCATATACAAATTGCTTTCTTTCTGAGAGATAAGATGTAAAGAGTACATGAGTAGGGCCCCTAATACAGTAGTGATATAGTTTGTGTAGTAACTTTTCATGATTAACTGTATCGAATGCCTTTTTGAGATCCATCATCATTAGGATAGTGTATTGTTTGTTTTCGGCATTGTCATAGCACGCTGTTAAGATGTCAATTAGAGCATGTGTGGTTGAGTGGTTTTCACGAAAACCATATCGATGTTCAAAAATAATCTTAAGTTTGTTTAAAAATTTTACAAGCCTCTCTTTAATCAATTTTTCAAGAGCTTTTGATATGCTGGATAAAAGAGAAATAGGCCTATAATTTTGGGCTTCGTGTTTACTCCCGTATTTAAATAATGGAATAACTTTTGCGATTTTCAACGAACTGGGAAAATTACCATATTCAAACGCATTAGCAAAATAAAATTCCAAGATAGGTGCCAGAACAGATGCGCTTATTCTTAAAAAATATGTAGATATATTAACATGTGCACTAGCTATTGCAGAGTTCAACTACATTATTGTGTTAAAAATTTCAATAGCGCTGGGAGGAGTCAAACAAATAGAGTTGGAAGTTTTGTTTTTTAAATATTTTCTAAAATCCTCTTTATTATTTGATTTAATCGAGTTAGATAATTTTTGTCCGATTTCTGAAAAATAAGTAATTACTGGCCACTGTTTTTGGATCATCTGTCAGCACATCTTTTAAGTTTAGTGAAATATGAGTTGTGGAGTCATTATTCCTTTTTGGATGCAATACAGAATTTACGGTTTTCCAGATTTCTTTTGGGATGTGTTTAATTTCATCAAATTTGTTTTTATAATGTATGGCGTTAGACATGTGGTTAACTCGCTTTAGCTTGTTAGCATATTGCTTGAAAAAACTAATAGTATCTGGAGTACCATGCAAAAAATGACTTTGATACAGTCTTTGTTTCTTTTTTATAGAAACTAAGATGCCTCTAGTTATCCAAGGTTTATTATATAATCGTAATTGTTTTCTGGACAATTTAACTAGTGGAGCGTGGTGATAAATTACTTTTTGGATAATATTAATCAATTCATCAAATTCTTCTTTATAATTTTCATTGTTAATGAATTGTAAGGAAGGGATTATCTGAGTAAAGCCGCATTTACACGGGCAACTTTTTTGCTACGCGATTCGAAGATTTTTAATGCGTGAAAATCTCTCTCGCCGAACGGTTACTCACACGAGCCAAGACTCGCTTGCCGCGATCGCGTTTGGCAAGAATCGCCGCCGTGTGAGTAACACCTGCGATTTGCAATGCCGATTATATTTTGCGCGACTCGATGCAACAATCGTTCTCGCTCGTGATTATTTACACGAGGTCGATTTCAATGTCTCGAGAGTCCCAGGGCAAAGTCGCGCTAGTGTAAACAGCAAATCGTATGCAATTTACGAGTCGTCCAGGCATAGCGCAATGCACAAATGCTTTGCGAGTCGCTGGCTGCGATTATCCTAAACTTACTTCATAAACTATTGTGTTCATAGGACAACGTAGTCTGTAGTGCTTTTACCGTAATCAATTATGATTTTGATACTACATTTACTTCATATTAGTTTGAAACGCAGAATTAATAATTTTTTTGTTGATGCTGGTACTGGTCTACTGTAGATACGGCAATCATGAGCTAATAACTGTGAAGCCAATCAAGCAGGACTTTAAAGGGGACCTATAATGGCCCTTGAAAAATATTCTAAAAATAGCGTTAATTACTTTTGAACCCAGCAACATAAACATGACTCTAAAAACCCTTTCGTTTTCGAAAAATCGCTAATTTAGTGTTCCATTGTCTTGGTGATTATGACGACAGTGAGCCTCTACTTTTTTGGCGGGTGTTCAGTTTGGCTGGGTTTTGCCATAAGAGCGAGAAAGTGTCCAGAAAAAAAGCAAATATAGAAGCAGAAAACGACTTGCGCGATCGGTCATGTTGCTGGCGAGTACTATCAGATCAAGTACGTGTAACCAATATCATTTTGGCGATTGAAGGCAGTACTGGTATAGTTTTTTGGGGGAGGCAAACGATAGGTCAATATCGGCAGCTTATGCATACCGGTACTGTCTACCTAAGTAGTATAGCCTACTGCATAGGCGAGTTGTATCACTTTCAGAAAAATAGGTTAGGTATGTGTGGCCGAAAATAAGACGCTTAAAAGGAAGAATCTGCAATTTGAAATAACATAAGCAGACTTAGTGCAAGTTTATAGGTTTTTGGACTCGGACTGAGATCCCTATGTTACCACGCCTTGGTTACTAGGCTAGATCTGAGATTCAGTGTTAGCACGCAGTTAGTATAGAGAAATTGCTTTCCTATTTCTATTTTTGAAGTTAATAGTGTTTGAAGTGGCCAATACTGTAGCTTAACCAATTGTTTGTTTTCTTGCTGCCAAGTGTCTGTGATAGCTACTAAGCTAGGCCTATGTCTAGGTGAGCATGTTTGTTTCGAAATTTTAGTTTATTTTTAATATTGTTTGTATGCTGCAACGGTTATAAAGTTAGGAAAAATCACTTTTAAACATTTTTCTTTTGCCGCAGTGGTCAGATAATACAACTGCTTAAGGCCGAAGTAAAATTTGCTTTTATTTTGCAAGAAACCAGATCAAGCAATAAAGTAGCTCTCCCCCCTAAAAAGATAGCCCATTAGTAACAGAACTAGGATATGACAAAAATTCGGTTTTACAACACACCTCAATTGTTATATAGGCTAAGTCAATTGCATTAGGCTAGCAAGTCTAAATCAAAACAAACCAGGTGTATTGGTGTTTAGAGGTACCGTAAAAGGAACAGCCTCATTGCATAAATTTGTTAAAATTCGTATAGCTTTTTAGTGGTAATGTGACGGCTGTCACCTCGCCTAGAATCGAAACCTTGTTCTGTTCAACCGGCTTGTGATGCTAATCATGTGACTTCGCGTCGCTGTTGGTGTTTGCAAGAAGGTTGCTTAGAGCAGGGTGTCGAACCGAACCTGAACCCGAACCGTAAACCCGAATGAACCGTTTCATTTTGGTGAACCCGAACCGAACCTGAACCAGCAAAATTTTACTTCAGTGAACCTGAACCAAACCTGAACCCTCAAAATTCTGTTCAAGTGAACCCAAACCGAACCTGAACCCCTAACAAAAGTAAGAATATATTTTTTCATATCCGAATGCCGCTGGCGCTGGTACACGCACAACAAGAGCAGTGGTGATCATCAACAGAATTAGCAATTTCTCCTTTTTTTTTCTGGACGAAACGAGTAACGACAGTTAAATTTTAAGTGAATGAACCCGAACCGAACCTGAACCAGTAATATTTGACTTAAGTGAACCTGAACCAAACCTGAACCTCGAAAACGGTGCTCAAGTGAACCCGAACCAAACCTGAACCGCTAAAATATTTTGAACAGGAGCTAAACCTGAACCCGAACCGTTATTTGAAACGGTTCGACACCCTGGCTTAGAGCATGCACTGATTGGTGGCGTGACATTTGCCTTTTTCTCACTGTCCGAAGTCAGACGCAGAAAACTATTTTTGAGTTCTCTTTTTGGTTTTGGAACAAGCAACAACAACAAGCAACAACAGCAATTTATTTTTCATCAACATCGACGTTTTCAGTTCAATTTCAAATCAAGTATTTTGTTGATCTTTATTTACAGTTAAATCGTTTACGTTTATTTTTATTTTGCTTAGTTAGAGATTAGTGCTATAAAATATATTTTTATTTACAGTTTATTGTGGCGTGTGTTTTTCTATAATTTACGGAGTTAACTACATTATTTACAATTAGAACATACGTCACAAATTGGTGACCCCGTTTTTTGTATTTTTTTTGTGCAAATTGTTCGGCATTTTCAAGACGGTTCATAAAAAGATTAGTTTTTGTTTAAACTGGCTACCGGGACTAAACCTTTTACTAGATCACAGGCTAAATCAAATAATTTCGATTCGAGTAAATTTTGTGAACTTTCGACTTCAACAGCACACTCCAAGAAGAAGACTCGCAAACAGAGCGATATGTCTAATTCTGAAGAAACTTCAACAGCAACAACTCATGACCAGGTAAAACTTGTAAAAGTAAATCCTAAAGATGAAGCTTTACCTGCAGATGAATCTGGTTCATCTGATTCGCATTCTCATCAACGTGATACTAATTGCGACCAATGCTGGCAGCATCGCTTGTATAATGCCACTCGTAAAGTATTTCGTGATTTTGATAAATCTATGCCCACTATTTGGTTTAGTTTATTTGAACTGAAGTTGCAACAGTGTGGACTTTTGGCAGATGAACAGCGAAAAAACGCTTTAACTTCTTGTCTCCCGAATGACGTTTTGCTAATTATACACGATCTTTTGATTAATCAGGCTTCGTATCAATGTATTAAACAGCGTTTGTTACAATGGTTCGAACCCAACCTAAGCAGCAGAGTGACCGAACTTCTCAATTATTCTTCCGTTACAGCCGAGAAACCTTCTCAATATTTGTTGATGTTGAGGACCAAATTAGCTAAAAGTGACATGTCTCAAGAAATGATTCGTGAGTTGTTTATTGCCAAAATGCCTGAAAACATTCGAAATTGTTTGATAGCAGTTAAAAACTTATCTTTAGATGAATTGGCTATAACGGCAGACCAGATGATTAGTAGTGGCAAAGAGTCGGCCGTCAAAAATACTCTTTTTGCTATCGACCACAAGAAATCTGAACAATCAGCTGCGTCTAATAACAGCGAAATCCTTTCGAGAATGGACTCTTTAGAAAAAAAGTTGAATGATGTCTTAAATTTTACTAAGTCTGGTAAATCAAATAAATTCAATAAGCAGCAGCCCTTTAATCAATTTAACAAAGGTAATAAGTGGAAAACTCATGAACAACCAGACGTTTGCTGGTTTCATAAAACATTTGGATCTCGTGCAAAAAAAAGCACCAAACCCTGCAATTTCATTGCGGGAAACGAGTGAAGTCCACCTCAGTAGCGGTCAAGGTGGATGAGGATCAAAGTCCGCTGCCTCATGTTTTGGACATTAAAACTGGAACGAAATTTTTAGTTGATACCGGGGCTGAGGTCTCGATTGTTCGACCTACACGAATTGACCAATCATTTAAATCGAATGACAGATCATTGTTTGCAGCAAATCACTCGCCGATTGCAACGTACGGTAAAAAACCTCTCACACTGCAATTAGGTTCTCAGCAAAAGTTTAGTTGGATTTTTATTGTCGCTGATGTCAAGTACAACATAATTGGTTTCGATTTTTTAACTCATTTTGGCATGACTGTTAACTTCAATAAGAAATGCTTAGTTTTTGAGAATACCAAAAGCATTCCGTTAATTTTCCAGATGGCTTCCAAAGTTGATTATCCTATTTCATTTGTGTCTGAAAATAAGTTTTCGGATATGTTGTTAAATTACCCGGAAGTGACTTGTCCTCGGGATAAGCTGAACAAAGTGAAACACAAAGTGACTCACAAAATTGTTTTTGAAGGTTATCCGTGCTCTGCGCGAGTACGACAACTATCTCCTGAAAAACTTAAATGTGCTAAGAAAGAAATTGACGAATTATTAGAAGCTGGCATAATTCGTCGTTCTAACTCACCTTTTGCATCAGCACTTCACATGGTGCCAAAATCTTCTGCTAGTGGTAACACTTCAGGAGATTATCGCCAGATTAATCGAGGCACAGTTGTTGACAAATATCCTGTACCTAACTTACAAACTTTATTCCACAGATTATGCGGATCCAGCATTTTCTCAAAAGTAGACTTGGTAAAAGCCTATCATCAGATTCCAATGGATGAGGATTCCATTGCCTTAACTGCAATTACGACACCTTTTGGACTTTTTGAATACTTGTACATGCCGTTTGGTTTAAGGAATGCAAGTGCAACATTTCAGCGGTTTATTGATCATGTTTTGCAAGGTATGTCTAATGCAATAGCCTATGTGGATGACATCATTGTGTTTTCTAACTCTCCTGATGAACATGTTAAGCATTTGAATGAACTTTTTAGTAGACTTAAAAATTTTGGTGTGATTGTTAATCCCACTACATCAAAGTTTGGACTTTCGAAAATGCAGTTTCTTGGTCATGTTGTGACTGACAATGGTATCAAACCACTACCTTCCAAAGTTGAAGTTATTCAAAAGTACCCCTTACCTAAGGATGTTAAGCAGTTGCGCACTTATTTGGGAATGATAAATTTTTATCACCGCTTTGTACAAAATTTGGCTTTTTATCTTGCTCCCCTTAACGAATATTTGAAAAAGGAAGGCAACAAAAATTCTCGTGAAATTGCGTGGACCGAAGAAGCCAAAGCCGCTTTTCAAAAAAGCAAGGATTTATTAGCTGAATCAGCATTATTGGTTTATCCTAGTGAAAATTGCAAATTGAGCATTGTAGCAGATGCCAGTGACGTTTCTGTTGGTGGTGCTTTACAACAAGAATTTAAAGGTACGTGGCAACCTATTGCTTTCTTTTCACGAAAACTCGATAAAACGCAACAGCATTACAGTGCATTTGATCGTGAACTATTTGCTGCTTATGCCGCAATTCGACATTTTAGGCATTTTGTTGATGGACGCAGTTTCACCTTGTTTTCAGATCACAAACCCTTTGTGCATGCATTTTATTCTCGTGGCGAGCCAATCATTCCTAGACGAAGCCGACAAATGAGCTACATTTCAGAGTTTACTAATGACGTAAGGCATTTGCATGGTGATCAAAACGTAGTGGCCGATGCTTTATCACGAGTTGAAATAAATAACGTGAAGTTTTTTCAGGAAGGTTTAAATTACAATGAAATTGCCAAAGCTCAACAAGATGACGCGTTCATTAAATCTTTGATTGAAAACCCTTCCAAATCAAGCTTGAAGATTTCTGAAGTGAAAATTGAAGATTCAGATCAAGTCATTTTATGTGATGTTTCTACTGACAAAGTAAGACCTATCATACCTGAACAGTTTCAAAAAGTTGTCTTTGACAAAATTCATAACTTGGCACACTCCGGCATTAAAGCCACTCGGAACTTACTACAACGTAGATTTGTTTGGAAAAATATGAAAAAAAATATTCGAGATTGGGTTAAGTGCTGTGTTTCATGCCAGAAAGGTAAAATCATTCGCCACAACAAATCTCCGTTAGGCCAGTTCAGCATTCCTTCGGGTCGTTTCGAAAATTTGCATGTTGACCTTGTTGGACCTCTACCCTCTAGCAATGGCTGTAGATATCTTTTGACAGTAGTTGATCGTTTTTCCCGTTGGTTTACAGCCACCCCCATGAAAGAAATTACAGCAGAGGCTACAATTGAGGCGTTTGTTAGCGGTTGGATTCAATATTTTGGCTGTCCGTTATCGGTCGTAACGGATCAAGGTGGTCAATTCACAGGCTATCTTTGGAAAAACCTTATGAGCGTTTTAGGAATTAAGCATGCTACTACCACCAGTTATCACCCTCAAGCCAATGGGCTGGTTGAAAATTTGCACCGGCATCTGAAAGATGCTCTGAGAATGCAAAAGTTTCCAGACGTGTGGTACTTCAATCTTCCTATTGTTTTATTGGTTCTACGCACTACCATGAAGGAGGATTTTCCTCTTTCCCCAGCTGAATTGGTGTATGGCCAAGATCTTCGTTTACCGGGTGAGTTTAAAACTCAGAATATGTCAAGTGTTTTACAGAGACAAAACCTCGTTCAACATTTAAAGGATTTTATTAGTGACCTAAAACCTGTTCCACCTCGAGTTCATTCTGAAGTGTCTACTTATCTTGACAAACAGCTCCAGCACTGCAAAATGGTGCTCGTTTGAAATGATGCTGTGCAACCACCCTTGTCACCTCGATTTTCTGGTCCTTTTGAGGTTATCAAGCGGTGTGACAAATATTTTGTGTTAAAGGATCCAAACAATGGTTCAGAGAAGTCAGTATCTGTCGATAGACTTAAAGTCTTCCTTACAGCCCCTGAATCGCCATTCGATGAAGCAATCCCCGTCGAACCTTCCACTGAAGAAAAGATTGCTCCAACCCATGATGATGATTCAACACCTGAACAAGCTGCAAAATCTTCCGATCAAGTTCGAACCAGGTATGGCAGGGTAGTCAAGACCCCTCAACGCTTTACAATGTAAGTAGTGTTTCTGCAGCGCTGAATCAACCTGTTCTTTACATTTCAGCACTACGATGGTACGACATTGAGTTGACAGGTTCCGGAGTTCTACGTCGACTATTCTAGTTTGTGTATGTTTGTTGCTGTGAGTGTGTTTGGGAGTGTATGAAGCCCTGGCCAGGCAGTCGTGTGAATGGATGTCGTGTGTTGCTTTCTGGATTGGTTAGTTTAACTCCTGTTCTCTTGTTTTCACTTGTCGTTCCAGCTACATCACTTTAGCGATCAGTTTCAGAGTTATCATCGTTGGTAGTACGTCATCACTCATCGGTACTTGTTCTGGTTCAGCAACTTTCTTCGTGTTTTGTTCTGGTTCGGACGGGTATAGTATACCTCACAGCAGGTAAACATTTTTACTAAAAACATTTTTTTTCCTAAATTACCCTAGGGAACCGTCTTGAAGATGCTAACATGTGTATATACTTTTGTGTATTGTAAACGTAAACATTCAACATTTTAATTTTTTCAGAATCTCGTTACTCACAATCGCTTCATAGAGATCATATACGACTTGTTTTGTCTACACTCGATGTGAATATACCTTATGCTATTTTGTTTTCATCCGTTGCTTGTAGTCCCTCGCTATTTCATTCTTAACGTATTATTATCATAATTTATTTAAGTATCATATTTTTGTAGTAACTCGCTCACTGGTCCTAACATATTTCTAATCATTCATTTTTCTTTTTAGTCGCAACACTCACGGATTGCTGCTGGTTGACAGGAGAGTGTGCCGAGAAGAACAACAAAGCAAGATCCAGCGAATGAACTTTCGTCCAATAAACGCAAAGTTATTGTTGCTGCATGCTACATCGAAGTTTAAACAAGAAATCTACCAAAGAAGAAGTTAAATCAAATCGTGCGTTTTCACTCTCAAGAGTACATCCTAGTGCATTCTGAGAGCACATGCTCGGTGCACAAGTTTACGTCATTGTTCATAAAATGCTACTGTTTTATTATGACTTGATCGTTACAATTGGTAGGACCACAGTTCATACAACAACTCGTTAACTTGCGGGCTTAAGCATTTTATTCAACGCAAACCCCAATCAACTCGAATACACGCACGAAACAACCATACCGTTTTCAACACCGATTATATGCTTGTTCTTTATGGTGGCAGCAACATAAAATCGAACTTTCCCCCTCAAGATCACCGGTTGTGGAAAGGGTCACACTCTTCTGAACACTCCTAGGCAGTTCGTGTTAGGCTCAAGTTCTTTGTATGCATCATTTTGTGTGTTTTATCGCCTCGTCTCTCGTCTGGGGGCGGGCTAGTGTGACGGCTGTCACCTCGCCTAGAATCGAAACCTTGTTCTGTTCAACCGGCTTGTGATGCTAATCATGTGACTTCGCGTCGCTGTTGGTGTTTGCAAGAAGTTTGCTTAGAGCATGCGCTGATTGGTGGCGTGACATTTGCCTTTTTCTCACTGTCCGAAGTCAGACGCAGAAAACTATTTTTGAGTTCTCTTTTTGGTTTTGGAACAAGCAACAACAACAAGCAACAACAGCAATTTATTTTTCATCAACATCGACGTTTTCAGTTCAATTTCAAATCAAGTATTTTGTTGATCTTTATTTACAGTTAAATCGTTTACGTTTATTTTTATTTTGCTTAGTTAGAGATTAGTGCTATAAAATATATTTTTATTTAGTTTATTGTGGCGTGTGTTTTTCTATAATTTACGAAGTTAACTACATTATTTACAATTAGAACATACGTCACAGTAATATATATCTTTGTCGGCAGCAAGTTCCTATGAGCAAAGAGTTTCTTGCATGTGAGGAATTTGAATCTTTGAAAGCGCATAATGCTAAGAAAGGATGGCAGAAATCTAGCATTTCAATAATATGCTCGGCTACTGTCGCAATCAGTTAACTTCTGGTTATAATCGGATAAGAAATAATGATAAAATTTTTTTTTTCTTTTCTTAGATTAATTTTGGCAATTACTTTAACCGGTATTGCTTGACCTCATGAAATACGCAGATCACCAATAAATTTGAGGGCTTCTGCTTATTACCTTTTATCAATTTTTTTTTTATTGCATAGAAAGGCGAAAAGTTAACTGTTTGTTATTAAGCCATTTTACAAAATGCAATTTCTACTTTTCTGTTTTCTTAGATTTTCTTCAAAATTTACTTCTACAAAACAGTATGAATGTGAATATACTGCCTAGTTGATTTTCTGCTATTCAACCTCCATAAATGTTTATTTTGTTTGAAAACTTTTACGTTTTGCTTTGGTTTAGGTATTGAACTAAAAGTAGTATCATAAGATTTGTGGTGGTATTGATTTTATGTGAAACTGGCGTTCAAAGAGTTGGTCTTCGCAATTTACACCATATCAAAGTTTGCTTGCCAAATGTAGCCACTTGACTTGGATCACAAACTTAGTCATTACAATGAACTCTACTGCATGGTAATTGAATTGAATTTTTATTTTTTGCGTAGTACGCTGATCCATTAAGTGAGAAAAAATATTGCAATAACTGATAGTATAGATTTCATAACTACACACTCCATGCGTGTCGAGCAGCAAGGGAAGGCTGCAAATGGACTTTTCGGTCCTAAAGCCATATAGTCATTCAGCAGAGAAAGATGAAAATATGGTTTAGAAAATGAATGATATAAAAGTGTAATATTCACAGAATTCAACAACATGGAAAAAACTAATGTTTGTTTAATAAATAGTTTTGCAATGAATTTGAAATGATAAAGAGATTTATTTTTATTTTTAAATATTGCTCCAAACTTTACTGCTTAGAACTTCATGCATTTTTTTATAGTTCTTTTTTTTTTTTTACAGTATAATGCCAGTTGGAGGTGGTGAACTGGTGGTAAGGCTACTTGATCTATTTTGAGTGTAGAGGAACTCGACAGAGACCAACAATTAGCTCACACCCAAGGTATGTAATCAGAGTTCAAAGATAGATAGATGGCAAAGTGACTTTTCATGGAGTTTCAGAAGCAGGCCTCTTATGAAGACGATGACTGAGGTTCTGTAGATATGCAACATGACAAGTGTTTCTGCAATTTAACTTATGTAGATTAAAAGAGATTAAGAGGAAGGCTATGGTCATCAACCAGAGGTGGAGTCCTCGAGGACGTCCTTGGCCTCGAGGACGTCCTCGAGGATACATTTTGAAGTCCTTGGCCTTGGCCTCGAGGCCTCAAGTCCTCGAAAATTGGCCTGTCCTCGGCTCGAGGACAGCACTATTTTGTTAAAATTTTGTGGAGCGCTTGAAAAATTTTTTGGAAAACGTTTTTTTGTGGAGATCGCCCGAAAAATTTTTGTGAAGACCTTTTTTTTTTTTTGGAGAGCACTTGCGCTTGTGTCCTCGGTCCTTGGCCTTGGCCTCGAGCATTCTTGTCCTTGGCCTCGAGAGTGTCTGTCCTCGGAAAGGCTGTCCTTGGCCTTGGCCTCGGATTTTTTTTGTGTCCATGGCCTCGAGTTTTGTGTCCTCGACTCCACCTCTGTCATCAACCATGATAATAAAGGCAGTATAGTTCTCACTTCACAGCCTTGAGCGCAAGACAAGCCCAATGGTGCAATTTAGCCAGTTTGCGCAAGCCAGTTAATAAATTAGAGAACCGGCTGTTCAAACTTCCTTGCATATTTATTATCCTTTGCATTTGCTTGAAGAAACCGGTTGCTAAATTTAAGGAATATTTTGTTTTATTCACCAAGTTGCTTTGGCCAAGAGAGAGTGAAGGGACCTTTCCGTCTTCAAGTCAAGCTACCAATTGTCCACCACACACTGTGGAGGAAGGCTTGGCACTGACCCTTTTGTTGCAGATCCGGTTCCTGCAAAATTTGAATAGCCCCACTCCTAGGCGTCAATTTGGGAGGGGGCCGGGGTCGGAGCCCCCAAGGGTCTAACACTAAAGGGGGCGAATTATGTCTGGCCCCCCGGTTTTCTGGCAAGTAATACCCACTTGGCAACAAGAAATCCAAAATTCTGGACTGAGATAGATCCAGAATGCGGCGAAAACCTTGTTTTTTGGTCTTTACCTGAATTTGGGGGCAAAATTCTTGACTGAAATAGAATTATTAAGTTTAACCAAACTTTGCAAAAACATTTCGTCTCCTCGGAATTTGCTCAACAAAAAATCGACGCTTATGGCAGCATTGAGTAGCTCCTCAAAAGATACTGGAGGAACTCAACAATTTGATATGCCAAAGTAAAATATTGCATTTATAGACTACAGAGCGTATCTTTTCTAGTTTTAGGCAGTTACAGAGGAGAGAGGACAAAGGTCTACATCGACGTTCGACAGACAAGAAAGAAAATCAGCTAGTTCATTTCTTGAAGGCCAGCTGAAATCTATTGAAAATTTGCAGAAACACAATGGAGAAGAAGGAGGCAAGAGAGACCACATTGACAAGTAAAAAGACTAACAGTTGGCTTAGAAAATAAGCAAATTCATTCTTTAATTAGGCAAACGTAGACTTTCCAAGAACTCACGAAAGTACAGACAGAGAGGGTGAAGACATGAGATCAGACATCAGTGAGCCACTTTGGGTGAAGGTATGAGAAAGACGTTTCTGACGGCTTGCGAGTTGCCACTGTTCCAACATGTTCTTGTTTAAAACTGTGTTGTGTTGGAGCAATGGTGTGCGTAGGTGGCAGTGACGTGCGGTGAGGCTTTTGGTTGGTGAGGCACAATTTTTTTTCACACACATGTTTGCAAAAAATATTTAAGACAATAAGTGACAAGCAAATAATTGTTTTCATAGTCATTAAACGAAAACCAAATTTTTCTATAATTAATTATTTGTTTAATTTTTGCTGTTCACTTAAAGCCAAAATCAATTCTTGAAGTTTCGAAAATCTATAAAGGTAGCCTAGCCTATTATTTGGCTTTGAATGTGGACATTATTGAAGTTTTCGTGCTTGCCAAGCCTTCTTGGCAAATTCTCTAAATCACAAAAACCCGGTTTCAGTCCCAACATTATTATTTGCTAAAAACATGAAAGCAAAAATGAAGATTTTTGTAGCGCAACCACTCTTTCTTGAGTACGGTTCTACTCTTACTGAATTGAGGGGTTCTTTCGTAATGATGTCTCGAGCAAATCTTTTAAATCGGTTTTCTTTTAGCTATAACTTCAAGTTTAGATTAAAAACTTAGTTTAGAAAGTCTCTCAGCTTTGAGACTAAATTTTCTTCCATTTTAGTTCATTTTCTCGAATTAAATTGTTTTCATTTCGCCAGAAAAAAAACTTGTTCAATTTCGCAATGAACGAAAGACTACAAAAAAAACTGCTTAAACTTTAAATAAGTAAATTAAGTAAATTTGCCCACATTTATTTCCTTTATTGGTATTAATAATCATTCTATTTGTGCGTGTGAATATATTTTTTCATTGGTGTTAAATTTCTGGAAATTGAACTCAAGTGAACAAATAATCTGAATTGAATGGAATTGAATATAGCTAAAAGAAAACCAATTTAAAAGATTTGCTCGAGACATCATTACGAAAGAACCCCTCAATTCAAAAAGAGTAGAACCGTACTCAAGAAAGAGTGGTTGCGTTATAAAAATCTTCATTTCTGCTTTCATGTTTTTAGCACATAATAATGTTGGGACTGAAACCGGGTTTTTGTGACTAAGAGAATTTGCCAAGAAGACTTAGCAAGCACGAAAACTTCAATAATGTCCACATTCAAAGCCAAATAATAGGCTAGGCTTCCTTCATGGATTTTCAAAACTTCAAGAATTGATTTGGCTTTAAGTGAACAGTAAAAATTAAACAAATAATTAATTATCGAAAAATTTGGTTTTTGTTTAATGGTTACAGTGCCGCCGGGGACCAAAAGTGGGCCCGGGGCCAGCTCAAATATGACAGATTTCCGGTCAGTTTGGTCCGAAAAATGATGTGATCTCCAAAAAAACAAAAAAGGTTTTTACCGAAATTCTAACGGTTTTTCCGGTTGAAATTAGGTATTCTTCAAAATAAAAAAATAAAAAGGTCTTCAGGCTTCACATGCTGATTTCTCAGTGTCATTTCGATGGGCCCTCTCTCGAGCTCATGGGCCCGCTGAACCCTACGGCCTTTTTGAAGCCCATGGGCCCCCTAAAGTCCATTGGCCCCGGGGTCATTCACCCCCCTGCCCCCCCTCTCGGCGGCCCTGAATAGCTATAAAAACAATTATTTGCTTGTCATTTATTGTCTTAAATAATTTTTTTGCGAACATGAGTGTGAAAAAAAATTGTGCCTCACCAACCAAAAGCCTCACCGCACGTCACTGCAGGTGAGGCGCGCCGCAAAATCAGATTTAAAAGCATTATACGTTGTCCGCGATTTGTCTGAGAAAAAAAAGGCATACTTATAGTTCGTTCATTAAAATTTGCTGAGCTGAAGTGAGGCGCAATTGACAATGCCTCACTTCGCAATGCAAAAGACAAAATAAAAGCAGTGAATACACAAAAAAAGTAAATATGACAAAAATTAATAAAGTTTTTGATAAATATTTTGATTTGTGTGAAACCATTTTAATATAATTATTCACTTTATTTTCGTTTTCCTTTGCACAGTTCTACAGGTGAGGCACGGCCTCACCTGGCTCCCCTGACCGCACGTCCCTGGTAGGTGGGCCTAGCTAACTTGTTACACACTTTCGCGTTCACATCGATGTTTTAAATATTCAAATTAGAGAAAATATTTAAAAAATTTATCAGTTTTTGAATTTTCAGGGGT
The DNA here is from genome assembly GCA_963965965.1 of Trididemnum nubilum. Lineage (NCBI taxonomy): Eukaryota > Metazoa > Chordata > Ascidiacea > Aplousobranchia > Didemnidae > Trididemnum > Trididemnum nubilum. The sequence continues at coordinate 28,432,450 of OZ014487.1, forward strand.
GAATGGTTGACAATGCTTTATTCATCGGACAGTCAAGCGAGATCCTTAAGAAAAGAAGAAAACCCCTTCAAAAAATTGAATTGCATCTCATACTTGAACGCATCATCGTTGTGGTTTTTCTATACCTGGGTTTTTTGAATGAGGATGCTCACTGATTCGTTAATACATAAAAACAAAGATGACATCATTGTCACCATCCACCGTAAAGGATTTTATTTTTAATCAGGCACAAACCCACTACGCTGGAGAACTTCCAGCCGTCGCTATGATGAATACGTATGATTTAAAATTACGTTTTAAAAATGTTGGAACAAACTTGGAAGTTATATCACTGCAATAGACAGGCGCTAGAGCACAAAAAAAGGCATTTGTTTATTTTGTACTTGGTCAACAGGAGAGTAGAAGGTGAGGACTTTAGTCCCCCTTCTGGTTTTTGTGGTTTCGACGTATTTTTCTAGTGAAACTTAATTGCTGTTTTTCAATGGTTTTTGTATTTGGTTGTGCATCGGTGAAATCCTCCGCATAGCTATCGTGGGCATCGGGACGCCAACTGTTGCCAACGGCTGGGGTTGGATGTAATTATACTGCGTCAAATTTTGGGTAGTTAGGCCTGGCAGAGGTGGAGTCGAGAACACAAGGCTCGAGGCAAAGACCAAGAACACAAAAAAGATCCGAGGCTAAGGACCGACTTTTTGAGGACGGACCTTCTCGAGGCCAAGGACACAATGCGCATGTGTTCTCCTACAAAAAGGTCATCGCTCAAAAAAAAAACGCAAATTTTCCGCGAATATCCAGATGTACTCCCAAAAAAAAAGTCATCAGAAATTTTCCGCGAGGTCTCTGGCTTACTCCAACAAGACGAAAAAAAAAACGGTCATAACCTTGGCGCATTTTTAACAAATCAAAAAATGGTGCTGTCGAGGAAAGGGCATTTTTGTAGAGTCCGAGGGCAGGGCATTTTCGAGGACTTGCAGGCGCCGAGGCCAAGGACTTTAAATTGTGTCCTCGAAGACTCCACCTCTAAGGCCTAGGCTGCAGTTTTCGTGCGAGTGTACCCTTGTCAGCTGAAGCGAAACACGTCTAATTCAAACGTTTCATTATTCTCGCTGTATTACGCCGAATCATGTAAGGAGTTTGAGGGGCCCATCTCCGCGTCATTGCGCCCTGTCTACTGAGCGTATACTTCGAAGAAATCTTGCAGTGGTGATGAGCCATTGCAACACTGTGTTCAATCTGACCGGCCTAAAGATTTGAATCTCAGAACTCCCGCTCCAGAAATGAAAGCGTTGCTGCTCAACTAGCAATCCTTTCATAAATTTTCGTTTTCTGAAAAGATGATTTGGGTATCCGAACACCAGTCCTAAAAACACGAGCCCTAAAAGACATCAGTCCTAAAAACACAATCCCTAATGGACATGAGTCCTAAAGTACACAAGCCCTAAAGGACACGAGTTCTAAAGAACACGAGTCCTAATGAACACAAGCCCTAAGGGACACGAGTCCTAAAAAACACGAGTCCTAAAGACATGAGTCCTAACGGACACCAGTCCTAATGAACAGGAGTCCAAATGAACACCAGTCCAAAAGAACACGAGTTCTAATGTACACAAGCCCTAACGGACTCGAGCCCTAAAAAACACGAGTCCTAAAGACAGAAGTCCTAATGGACATGAGTCCTAAAAGACACGAGTCCTAAAGGACACGAGCCCTAAAAGACATAAGTCCTAAAGGACACGAGCCCTAAAATACACGAGCCCTAAAGGACACGAGCCCTAAAATACACGAGCCCTAAAGGACACGAGTCCTAAACGACACGAGTCCTAAAGGACAGAAGCCCTAAAATACACGAGCCCTAAACGACACGAGTCCTAAAAGACACGAGTCCTAAAGGACACGAGCCCTAAAGTACACGAGCCCTAAAGGACACGAGCCCTAAAGGACACGAGCCCTAAAGTACACGAGCCCTAAAGGACACGAGTCCTAAAGGACACGAGCCCTAAAGGACACGAGCCCTAAAGGACACGAGCCCTAAAGGACAAGAGCCCTAAAAGACACGAGTCCTAAAGGACACAAGTCCTAAAACATGCAAGTCCTAACGGACACGAGTCCTAAAAGACACGAGTCCTAAAAAACATTGAAGTTAAATGCTACATAAAAGTCGGCATATACTGAAAAAGATTTGATTAGTAAGAAATCAAGGTTTTTGTTTGCTTTTTTCAGTGACATAAATTCGGCTTGCTGTCAAGTAATCCATGAAAATGTTGTAATATACATGGTGGTAGCTAGCTTCGGTTATCAAATGCAAGGTTTACTATTGACGGCCCTGAAATAGAACAGTTGCATCTCCTTCATTCGAGACAAATTAACGCATTTTTAAACTATTGTAATTTCATAGGTTTAGTGTGCATTTGATGTTGTCATTAGCGGTTTACCACTATGGTTGCTAAGAGTTAAAACGCAGAAGCAGTTGTTTTCATCAGATGTGGAGACCTCGAGAACACAATTTGAAGTCCTTGGCCTCGAAGCCTCAAGTCCTCAAAAATTGCCCTCTCCTCGGCTCGAGGACAGCACTATTTTTGAACCGTTGAAATTTTGTTGGAAAACGCCAGAAACCTTGCGGAAAATCTGCAAAGACCTTTTTTTTGGTTTCCTCAAGTAGAGATCGCCTGAAAGAAATTTTTTGAAGACTTTTTTCGCCTGAAAAAAATTTTTGAAGACTTTTTTTGAGATCGCCTGAAAAAAAATTTTGAAGACCGTCTTTTTTTTTGAGAACACTTGCGTCTGTGTCCTTGGTCCTTGGCCTCGAGAAGGTCTGTTCTTGGCCTTGGCCTAGAAATTTTTTGTGTCCTTGGCCTTGAGCCTTGTGTCCTCGACTCCACCTGTGGTTTTCATTGAATTATTTTGTAGAGATGTCATTTAAATTTTAAACCAATGATTTAACCTCCCTCAGCGTTATGTTGATCGAGCCTTAATTTAGATCTATTTCGACTTGAACTAGTGGCGTAAATTATTATTCATAAATAGTGCTTGAATTAAACGTTAATCTACCATGTGTTATTGCTGCGGCGTAGAATTTTATGTATTTTAGAATATGGCCGAATTTACGGAGTGAAACAAACTTAAAAACCGGGCAAAGTGGACAATATTAGGCACAGTGGACGATGAGATTTCACAAAAGGCATAACTTTCTAGACCAGCTGAGTTATATAAGCTGCTTATATTGATCCTGGTAACTTTCAATTAAGCCATAGGCTATCTACAAAAGTTTTAACAGTACATTCAAATTTTTTAAATACGCCCACTAAAGGAATTAAACATTGATTTACGGCAAGGTTCGATGCTTTGTAATGGCATTTTGACGTCCAATCGTTTTGGCACGGAAAAACTATGACGTAGCTGCAATCCATCAATAAAAATTAGAAGGTATAGGTGTTTGGATGTACAGTACCAACTGCAAACAAGTCGTCGTTGATCTGAACGCAGATTAATGAACTTGTTGAAAAACGGTGGTTGATGCTCCATGCTCCTTGTGGTTTTAGCACGCGAAAACTTCTCTCTTTTTTGATGATTCATCGCAATATTAAGCATCAGCTGTTGCTGTAGTTTGGCAGTTCATATAATGAATGTCATTTGTAAATTCTTTACGATATTGGGCTGTAAATTTTTTTTTTCTATGTACAAAATACTTGGAAATTTTTCTAAATAATGTTTTGATTTATTGTGTCATTTTAGTTTTTGTCGTACTCGCAAAAGGACATTATTTATTACAGCGTCATGTGCCGAATTTAATTTTCTAAGGGCATTTTCATTGTTATTGATGTTGATAGCTTGCAAAATAGGTAGCAACTAGTTAACAATATATAAATTCCATAGCAAAGCCATTTCTCTTTTCTTAAAAAAAAAAAGAATTTCAATAAGCTTGAGATTGTTTTAGTTGTTTCGTATTCTCAAAGTTTTATCTGATAAATAATGCCGGAAACGTTAGATTCAGAAAAGTTCACTAACTACGCAACACCACTTCACTGCATTATTAATTAACGTTGATAAATACTTATTTGTTATTCCAAGCCGTTTGCAATACAGATGAACAGTTCGTCATGATTACGCGGTGATCTCCCTCAAAGAATTTATCAATAGTGAGCATACTCGTAATCACCGCATATAGAATTTCTTTGATTATTTTTTTATTCAGTAACAGTACATGAACTTGACTGGAAAGTAAAATCGTATCGGTCAGTGCATGGCCGGTATTCTAGTTAAGTTGTTTGTTCATGCAGTATCCGTTTTTTATCCGCTTTTGTCGTTTTTTTTTTACGCTTTTCTTCTTCATGAAAAAGTAGTGTTCTTTTTGGTAAGCATTTTTATACGTACTAGTCCTTGTCCTCACTAACCAGACAGTTCTACTGGACAAAACTTTTTTCAAAAAATGTTTTTTACGAGGGGTTAAACAGCCCTATTTTGAAATATCGCTTTCATCGTTTATCATACCCTAACTCCAAGAAAAAAAAGTCTTCACAGTCCGACTTAAGAGTTTTGATTGGGGGGAGGGCGAAATTTTGTTGGAGACCATTTTAGGATTGGGGGAGGCAATCCACAACTTATATAGTGAAGACCAAAACAAAAAAACAACAAGAACAGATTTCACGGTCTGAACAGCTGAATTTTTTTCGAAAAAAAGGTGAAGAGCCAAAAAAAAACGAAAAGGTCTTTACGGTCTCGTGTCAAGGTGATCACAAACCAAGAAAAAGAAATTGATGAAAGAATAGCCGTTTTGGTCACAAAATTATCATTGCTGGCATTGCGATTGGGGGGGGGGCTGCCCTCCTAGATACGCCTATGTTGTTTATACACAAAATTTTTGAACAAAATTTTTATCAATATGTACAGTAATAACACTCTACTTAATGCAAATAAGAACTTACAAAGCTGCGCACGAAAAAGAGCAAACTTTTTCACGAAGAAGCAAAAACCAAAAACAAAACGGACAAAAACGGATTTTGTGTAAATTCGCCTTTAGTAAGTAAACATCTTAATTTTGCGACCGAAAATTACGCCATTAAAATTTTTTCTGCATTAAAAACGATAAATTTATTGTTTAATTGATTTTGTACGGCTTTGAACATCAAAAGATATGGCTTTTCGTATATGGTAGTTTTTTAATTTCTCACCTTAAGTTTTATTTGTATTGTCGCAGAAAAGATTAAGCTCAACGACATGTGGAGCTTATTAAAATAAATCACGGCGAGCTAGCAAGCAAACGGAGACGATCGTATGAAATCAAAGATCAACGGCTCCGAAATGCAGCAAGCTGCTGGTTCTCACGCCCTACCTTAGAATACTTGCTAACGATTACCGGTATTATTTAGTTAAATACAGATCCTGTTTAAAATCTCAAATTGGACAAAATCTTAAATTTGAAACAATTGCAAAATATGCCAAAGTTCGGAAAAATAGGGCAGCTTAATTGACTTGCACACCAAAGCACTAAATATAAAGCACAATGTTTCCCTGATGTTAGAAATTGTATCAATTTGTATCAACTTTTCATAAACTTTTTTTAATTTCCTCATTGAATTAATCACAAACCAATCGAGTTCTTTTTGACGAAATCGAACGCGCATAGACTGTCAGAAAATTAAAGTTTGTTTGCGGTCTATGTTCCCTCTAAGCTGCGCGGCCGCGCAGATAGCCTTGAACTTCAGTTCTGCGCACACTGCATAAGTGTTGATAAGACAAGGGTAATACGTGCTTTCAATCGGAAGCAAGACCATAATTTAGATTTCATAAAATTATTTTACAAATGCAAGATTTTGACAACAAATCCGAAATTCAGGACTAAAATAGAACCAGAATGCGGCGAAGACCTTTTTCTTTTTTTTGCAGTCTTCACTTAAATTTGAGGGGCAAAATTACGAAATTAAGGACTAAAATTTGTAAACTTCACCTAAATTTGGGACCAAAATTCCGAAATTCCAGACTGAAAGAGAACCAGTTTGCGGCGAAGACCTTTTTTAGAGCTCGCACGGCCTTTTATTTCGCGCACACCAAGCAAGCTCTGAGAGGGAACGTTGTTTGCAACAAATCCAATAATGACAGAAAACTAAAGTTTCTTTGTTTGCAATAAAACCGATGAAGAATATTGTGACTAAAAAAATTTGTTTGGAAAAATTGAAACAACCAAAGCACAGTAAACTTGAGAAAACTGCATTTCAAAATTTTTAATGGAGCATTGAGATCAAATTTTTTTAATTATTTAATTGTAAGAAATAGAAAGAAAAAAACTTTAATTGTCAGAAATAAAAAATCAAATAAAGAAAGTTTAGTATCAGCGCAGAACAGTTTTTCTGGAGAAATTTGTAAAAATGCGAACCTAACTTAACTTACACTTTATGCTGAACGTTCTTCTCTTTCTTTCATTCTAACAAAGATTAATGGATATTTTTGGAATCACCAACTTACATGAAATCAACAACTTACATGAAAATCACCAACTTACATGAAAAGAAACAAAAGGACAAAAAGAGACGTTATCCAACGATCTGTGCTAACATTTTTGGGCTTCGAAAAAGCATGCCGCCTCTTAACTACATTATCAGAAATTATTACTTTATCTTGCCACAAGCATAAAATATGACATAATCATAAAACCATTTTTTTAATTATATTTTGTATGTTTTGCAGTATCTTATACGCAAATAAGGTAGTGCAGAAAATTAAGATCAACAAAAAAATAATTTTGCAATCAAAACATAGTGTGGATTGAAAACATTGAAATAATAGAAGTCTAATCCATGAATGAGGGATATAAACTCTATTGCGTTTTCGTAAAAGTTGTTTGACTTTTTCAGTTCAAGTTTTGACGAAATTATTGGTATTTTTTAAATTCCTGTTATTCGAGGTTTGTTAAAAAGCAAGTTCTTCAGCAAAAATTAAACGTAAAAGTTAATCCTAAAACAAATGATGTTTTACTTTTTTATGTAAAATAATATGAATGATGTAAAATCTTCTGCCATACAATGAAAAAAACAAAACAAAATGCAAATATTTTTTCTTCTTGCGGTTTTAAAACTCATTAGCGAAAAACGTTTGAAGCCATTGTGATAAATTGTCTCTGATAAAACATCAGATCGGTTGAAGTTTTCAAATTGAAACAAGTAAAAACTTTCAAATACGCTATTTCAAAACAATGATTGGTGGTTTAAAACTCTGAGAAATGATTGTAATTTTAATTTATGTGATGAGGAAACGCTTTTGCATGAACAGCACGACAAGAAGCTAAAAGTTAGTGTTTGATTAACAGATCAAGAGCAAATCGCCTAACGATGATTGCGAGTGAAAATAATGTAGCCGACGTGATGGGTGGTTTTTCCTCAAAATGCATCCACTACGTCGTCGCAAGTACAGCATTATAATAACACTGTGAAAGTGCGAGTCATTGTTTAGCATACGCACGGCAATTTCGAAACTAAGTTGGTCCAAGAATCTATTTTTTACGTTAATAACAGCAATTTTAAACTTTTATCTCGAACAGACGTCTAATTATATTTGTAATTTTTTGACTTTTAAGTACCTACTGATATTTAAAAAAAACGTTATTTTAGCTCAAAATTAAAAATAAAAGGTTTTGGGGATCTATTTAGGGGGTTACCGAGGGGGTAGCACCCCCAAATCACGTCAAAATATTTTGAAAGACCTGCTGATATTAAAAACAATTAGGTTATTCAAAAAAATTGACTATTGGGCGGTTTAATTTGTTGGGATGGCATTTCTAATTTATGTCAAAATATTTTTTCCACAATTTTCTAATATTGGAATTGCAAACGACGTTAAAATGTATTTAACAACTTCATAGTGACGAACTTATAAAAACAGCTATCTTCGTTAAGTCATTTAAAAGTCAATTATTGGGGGCACACTTGCCCTAAATAATTAACATGCCCTAAATAAATATTTTACTTTCACATTGATGATTATTGCACTAAACAGTTAGTAGCAAACCGTGACCTTACGTCATAAGTAGAAAACAGTGATCACCATGTTTAAGTTTTTGGGTTTGTCCTGCTGTTGGTAATCGAACCCGAGTCTATCGTTGTAGTGGTAGACACTCTCCAATCACAATAAAACTTTCAATAAAAAATAGCAAATTTTTTTCTCACGTCCTTATAGCTTGCTTTGCTAGAGGTAATACTGAACTCTGACCTCCAAAAACATCCAAATATTTTGATGCGTAGTTGAATTGGTTGGTCAAAAAAAATTGATACTCACCCGCATCTCCAAACGGATCGCTTTTTTTAGAACTCGTGTAAGTAATGACTCGTATGTTTTATGAGTCATACTTTAGGTCTCGTGTCTTTTAGGGTTTGTGTCCTTTAGGACTCAAGTTTTTTAAGGCTCGTGTATTTTAGCACTCGGGTCTTTTAGGGCTCGTGTCTTTTAGGACTCGTGTCTTTTAGGACTCGTGTCCTTTAGGGCTCGTGTCCTTTAGGACTCGTGTCTTTTAGGGATCGTGTCTTTTAGGGCTCGTGTCCTTTAGGGCTCGTGTCCTTTAGGGCTTGTGTCCTTTAGGGCTCATGTCCTTTAGGACTCGTGTCTTTTAGGGCTCGTGTCTTTTAGGGCTCGTGTCCTTTAGGGCTCGTGTCCTTTAGGGCTCGTGTCCTTTAGGGCTCGTGTCCTTTAGGGCTTGTGTCCTTTAGGGCTCGTGTCTTTTAGGGCTCGTGTACTTTAGGACTCGTGTCTTTTAGGGCTCCTGTCCATTAGGGCTCGTGTACATTAGGACTCGTGTCCATTAGGGATTGTGTTTTTAGGACTCGTGTTTTTTAGGGCTCGTGTCCGTTAGGGCTTATGTACTTTAGGGCTCGTGTTCTTTAGGACTGGTGTCCTTTAGGACTTGTGTACGTTAGGACTCATGTCCATTAGGACTCGCGTATTTAGGACTCGTGTCTTTTAGGACTCGTGTCCATTGGGGCTCGTGTTCTTTAGGACTCGTGTACATTAGGACTCGTGTTCTTTAGGACTCGTGTCCTTTAGGACTCGTGTCTTTTAGGGCTCGTGTCTTTAGGACTCGTGTTTTTAGGGCTCGTGTTTTTAGGGCTCGTGTACGGGATCCGATGATTTGTGTTTGCCGATTATTAATTCATTTTATTAAAAAGTTGTTTTTTAACAAACGTTTGATGCATTAATATGTATGAAATTGTGAGTGCATTACTAATTTACATTAATTAAAGCAATACACCGGGTGTACTGAAATTCTGCTTTAAATAAAACTTAAAAACGCTCGTATGTTCACGATTTTTACGCCCAGTGAAAAGTATCGCTGATGATTGGCCAAGAGATGGCACTGCCCGACCTTCCCAGAATTATGACAGCAAGGAGAAACTCAACGAAAGCGATCAGATCAAACACCAACTTTTGGCAGTAGGGGAGAGGGCACAATTTTCGGCCAGTAAATAAAATAATGTTATTGACTTAGACTGCTTTATCGATAGTTCAAAGGAGCTTTTTTACAATTTATTCAAAAATATATGCAAGCTTACGTTATGCATTACCTGTGCAGAAAAACATCTGCAAAAACAAAATAACAGTAGACGAGTGTACGGGAAAAAAATTACACGTAAAATGGCAAATATGGAAATGAAATACAGTACAAAACTTAAGAACAAAAATTATACAAAAAATCGCGAAGACTCCGACTTTCCGCAACAATGCGACAGCCGAAATTGCTTAAGATTTATCAAAAAGTTTCAGCAGAAAGAGAATTATGTTGAACTTTTAAGTTGAAAGCTTGAGTTTAAAAAGTTCCAAAGGTTTTCAAAAGCATACACCAGAAAAACAAAATGTTTCGGTTGTAAATACGAAAGAAAGTCCAGTAACTACAAACTCTGATCAAATTAGTATACTGCACCATCTAGCGGATAAAAATATTTCAATTTCTTTCCAACTGATACTTGTTTATGAAACCTCAAGACTATTGGTAACTTGGTATCCATTTGACTTAATAAAGGTTACTCGCTGGCTGAAATTTGGGTTGAGAGTTGATAGGGTTGAAGGAACTGAAAAATTTTCGAACAGCTGAACTTGATAATCTTTCATGGTGTTCAAGAATTTTAATTACCGATAACGAGAAAGTTGTTGGTAGGTAATCTTCTAAAACAGTGCTCGATGACACGCAAAAGTAAAATCAGAACAAAATACAACTACAAAATCACTATAAAAGGTTAAAAGCACAGCAGTCTATTTTGTCCTAAGGACTCATCAGATGCTATAATATGTAAAAGAATTATAATACCGAAAACATTAAAATTCTCTGAAAGCTCACACTAAATAATATACAACCTGCTAAGCCAAAACACTACTACAACTGCTAAACTGCAGTGTTTTTGCTTTGATATGCCACACTGATTAAAAACATTAGTAAAAACATTGATTAAAAACAATAAAACTAAGGGCAAAAGTTTTTCAGCTTGTATGTATTTTCGTGCCTGCATTTCCCGTAATATCTCATCTTTTATTGAGTGCAGTATGTTTGTCAGCTAAAAGAATTGCGAGTTTCTCAGTCATGCATAAATTGCAGGATCAAAACCCACAGAGGTGGAGTCGCGGACACAAGGCTTGAGGCCAAGGCCAATGACACAAAAAAAATCCGAGGCCAAGGCCAAGAACAGCCCTTCCGAGGACAGATACTCTCGAGGCCAAGGCCAAGAACAGCCCTTCCGAGGACAGATCCTCTCGAGGCCAAGGCCAAGAACAGCCCTTCCGAGGACAGATCCTCTCGAGGCCAAGGACAGGAATGCTCGAGGCCAAGGACACAGGCGCAAATGTTCTGCCAAAAACAAAAACAAAAGATCTTCAAAATTTTTTCCAGGCGTTTTCCAAAAAAAAGAAAAGGTCTTCAAAACAATTTTTCAGGCGATCTCCAAAAAGATCAGGTCTTCAAAATAATTTTTCAGGCAATCTGCAAACTTTTAACAAATCAAGAAATAGTGCTGTCCTCGAGCCAAAGGCAGGGCAATTTTCGAGGACTTGAGGCTTCGAGGCCAACGCCAAGGACGTCCTCGAGGACTTTACCTCTGGAAATCCGGGTTGGTAAGCAGTGGTAAAAAGAGATGGTAGTTTTTCGCTGTTGTTTTTTACTGAGGAAGTTTTTGTTGCGGCTAGATTAGATATAATTGAAGCCATATTGGGCATGCAACTGTAGTTGACTTTCAGGATGTTTCTTTTACAGATTAGCACCTGATGAGTATTTAGGACGAAACAGACTGTTATGCTTTTAACCTCTTATGGTGATTTTATAGTAAAGCAACTATATTTCTAACGCCACAAAAAATCAATGAGAGCTATCAATACAAAAGATAATGCATAATGTTATTTAAACAGCTTAGGATAACAGTCACGCAAAAATTACTATTCAGACATCGTCAAACTGTTTAGCACAGCTTAGGCATCATCTACGCCAAACGGCAACTTCTTGATAGCATCTCTATACACCAATAAGCGTAATATGCCGCTGAAAATGAAATCGCGACTTTGCAGCTTCTTCAGGTACCCAAATGATGCTGTTCTCTGACGACCCATCTGCATTAAATTACACATATCACGAGGGATTAATCACTCACAAATATTGCACCAAACAAAATATTAAACAAGACAACTATTTCGTCGTGGATAACAACAAAAAATTCATAAACTTCACAACGGAACCGACTTTTTTTTCAGTTTGTTGTTGCATTCCTAAAAGATGCTTACCGTAACTTATTTAAAGCCAAGGCCGTTGAGGTAAATCCCGGGTTCGGGTACACAGCATAATAAAAACGAAAGCAAAGCTCCTTAACCGAGCAGCTATTCTGTCCTAAGAGTTTAGGTTGAAGACCAAAAAAAGTCTTCAAAATCTGTTTTTCGTATAAATTGAAAGTGGCTCGCGTTCCTAATTCATTTCTCGATATTTGCTTCAAATCATGTTTCAAACCAAATACGGGGCATGAGTACTCCATGCCCCTTTGCTTCCCCTCTCAACGATTCTACGTAAAGCTTTACTGTATTTCTCGTTTAAGTGCCTAATGTAAGACGCAAAGAACCAAGATGTGGGTCGGACCCACATCATGCAATCAGAGTCGTAAACATGATTTTTACTATTAATGGGTATTAATGGGCTTCCCTGTTTCTTTTGGGCAGTCTACTTACAATTGCTGCGTAGGTCTTATTTTGGCCCATTGCAACGGTTTATCCGAAGAAAAATAAGTTGCATGATAAATTAAGAAATGTGTTTCGATTAAAGTTTTACAAACTAACTACTTACAATGCTGTACCATACATGAGGTAATTTGCCAGTATTTCAGTATACGTTAGTATTTAACTGGAAAAACGGACTTTGTAGTCTCCACTAGCAGGGCAATTGCTTTTTCGAGAACTTCTCCAATGGAATGATTGTTTTTCATCTTAATAGTGAAGATCACTAGCGTACGCAGGATTTTCGAAAGGGGGGCAGGAACTTTGAGAATAATGAACACCAAACGAAACAGATCTCTACTCAGATGTAGCCCGTTTTTCAGCCCAAGTTTAGGTGACGACCAAAAAAATAAAAAAAGGTCTTCACTCAGAATTAGCCCGTTTTTCTGCCCAAATTCCAAAGGGGGGCCATGACTCAATTTTGCGCACTATTCTTAAATATTTATGCATTACTGGCACCCCCAAGGCAGGGCCATGGCAGAATGCCCCCTCATCCTGAACACGCCACTGATGAAGATTCATTTTAGTAACATTGAAAGATTTACTTACTTTAGAACACTCGTTCATTTGAGCATCTCATCACATATCGAAGAGGGTTTCTTTATCCCTACCTTAAAAGGAAGAGCAGAACAGAGAGAGTATGCTGTTATGTGTTGTCGTTCACTGTAGCTTCCAGGATAACAAAACTTGAAAATCTAAAACAATAATAGTTTATGAGTACCAATAACATGCGAAGGCATTGTTTTGTACACAAACGTTAAGACAAGTAATTTGTACTCGAGTGCTGAGACTAATTTTAGCAGCAAGTGTTTATGCTGATTTAACAATACTACGTGGAGTAACTAAAGGTTTGAGCCAGAGAGGCAAGCTTTTAAAATTTTGCACCAGAAACTCAGTGCTTTTTACTTTCAAATTTATGTGAAGAGCAAAAAAAAGGTTGTCACCAAAAATTCATTGCTTTTTTTCTGTCAAATTAAGGTAAAGCCCCAGCCCTTTCCTCCAAAAAAATGCCTTCCCAAAAAATTTGTTTTTTGTTTAAATTTAGTTAGCAACAAAAACAAGGTCTGATATGCAGTTCTGAGTTAACTCTAATCAGTGTCACTACACTTTTTGAGAGGGTCAGGCAGATTGATCTTTCACAAAATTTCAGCCTCATTTGTCCTTTTTATGGTAAAAAAAGTGCCACAAATAAATTTTTGCTTGGCTCAACATTGTCTTTTGTCATTCATTATGATTACTGTTTGACAAATCAACAATGGCAATGTAGAAAAGGCCTTCGAAAAACTATGCTGGTTGCTGGCAAACGCATTTTTCTAGCCTGTGTCTAAATTTTTTTTGCATGCTGATTGCTGAAACTAGCACTGTTCTTAACCTTTTTTTAATTAAGGGAAAAATGAGCCTTGTATGCTTAACAAATAGAAGTATATTATAAGTTATTTCAGTGGTATGAAGTATAACAGTTTCATTCCAAAAGCAATTAAGTAATTTTGACAAAAACTTCTACAGTCTAGAATGTGGCTATAATCATGAACTGAATTGACGTATAAAAAATTTTGTAAATCAGAAATCACACTTTCTAAGATCAGAGGTGGATATAAGATTGGGCAACATTTCTTTTATATTGCAGGCCAAAATAGTCATCATAGCAAAAATATTTACTTCTGCCTGTCAACACGAAGCACCACAAGTGCATGCGAGGAGCATCTTCCATCTCAAGGATTAGCACATTTTTTTGACATAAATGTGGAACATATTGTAGTCCATTTTGATATAAAAGTGACACACTGGCATGTCTTCCATCCGGACACATATCTGCATAATGCACCGGTATTTTCATTGTACTGTCACCAACAGTACTTGGTATTATTTTAATTCATCTTTTGTTCAATACCATGTGCACACTGCACAGTTTATGACTTGATCTTGATTCAATGTTCAACTAACCACACAACTGTTGAGGATATAAAATAAATGTAGATGAACATTAGATAAAACACTAATAACTTAGGCTATTTAACAAATCTGAAATCTGTAAAATATTTTGTTAAACAATAAAGAACAGAATTTGTACCTGATCATATTTTTCATAAACTATTTATTCAAAACTATTTTTGCAAAGCTTAATGCAATTTAAAAAAAGGTGTCAACCAGCTCAAACTTGTGTTTTGTATGAGGGTTTAGAAAGCCATAATTGTGCAGGACAGCACTTTATTGCAGATTGGGGAAAAAAAATTTCAGCCATTTTTTCTTTCCATTTGTCTTCTTAATCAATCAGAATTTTAACATAGACAGATAGACTGGTAAGTGAAAATTTTGCTCACAGCAACTTGCTACAGACTAAGATAAATCTGAAATATTAGTTGATCATAGACAGAGATGAAGTCGAGGACACAAGTCTCGAGGCCAAGGACACAAAAAAAATTCGAGGCCAAGGACATCCTTACCGAGGACAGACACTCTCGAGGCCAAGGACAGGAATGCTCGAGGCCAAGGCCAAAGACCAAGGACACAAGCGCAAGTGCTCTCCAAAAAAAAAAAAGTCTTCACAAAAATTATTCAAGCGATCTCCAAAAAATAAAAATAAATAAATAAAAAAAAAGGTCTTCACAAAAATTTTTCAGGCGATCTCCACAAAAAAACGTTTTCCAAAAAATTTTTCAAGCGCTCCACAAAATTTTAACAAAATAGTGCTGTCCTCGAGCCGAGAACAGGCCAATTTTCGAGGACTTGAGGCCAAGGCCAAAGACTTGACCTTCGAGGCCAAGGCCAAGGACTTCAAAATGTGTCCTCGAGGACTCCACCTCTGGTTATAGACATTGGTGTAGCAATAAATCTATGAATAATTAAAGCCTGCAAGCCTACCGCAATTCACTTAGCCTTAACAATAATTGTACAGTAAAGTGTCGTGAAACTTGGGTAGGCCTACTTCTTGTCAAAACTATTTTTGCAACTGGTTGCCAGTACGCCTATCTTTTTTTATAGAGGGAGGTACCATTTAAAAAAAAATATTTCACTTAATCTGTGGGTAGGAGTGCGATTGATTTGTAGAAACAATACAATACGAAACACACTTTACTTCAGCATATTTTAGGAAAAAATAGCTGGCATTGGTAGCTACAAAACGAACAATTCAGAATTGGTTAGTTATTTAGGCCAAAGAGTAAGTTTCTGGCCAAATTTTTTAGGCCTACTTCAAATGTAGAAACAGATAACACAGGGATCTCAGTCTTGAGTCCAAAAACCTATAAACTTGCACTAAGTCTGCTTATGTTATTTCAAATTGCAGATTCTTCCTTTTAAGCGTCTTATTTTCGGCCACACATACCTAACCTATTTTACTGAAAGTGATACAACTCGCCCATGCAGTAGGCTATACTACTTAGGTAGACAGTACCGGTATGCATAAGCTGCCGATATTGACCTATCGTTTGCCTCCCCCAAAAAACTATACCAGTACTGCCTTCAATCGCCAAAATGTCATTGTTTACACGTACTTGATCTGGTAGTACTCGCCAGCAATATGACCGATCGCGCAAGTTGTTTTCTGCTTCTACATTTTTTTTCTGGACATTCGCTTTTTTTGTATATTATTGTATATTTTTTTTGTATATTTGGACATTCGCTGTATATTCGCTTTTTTTCTGGACACTTTCTCGCTCTTATGGCAAAACCCAGCCAAACTGAACACCCGCCAAAAAAGTAGAGGCTCACTGTCGTCATAATCACCAAGACAATGGAACACTAAATTAGCGATTTTTCGAAAACGAAAGGGTTTTTAGAGTCATGTTTATGTTGCTGGGTTCAAACGTAATTAACGCTATTTTTAAAACAGTTTTTCAACGCCATTATAGCCCGCCTTTAACCCTTTAGAAAATGTGTGATAAATTAACCACAGGTAACAGTACCTTAATTGTATTCTGCTTTTATAATACCGTAAGTACACTTTTTTTATAAGAACCAGTAAATTTTGAGTTGAGGCTGGCTGTTTTAATTTTTTCCCAATGTTGAGCCTCAGTTGCTCTTAATTGGTTTTAAAATTTTGAGATCATTGATGTCAATTATGGCGACCATGTTTGTTAATTCCTAATGATCTGTCTGCATGTAAACGCCTTTTTAACTGGTTTTGCAGCATTGTGAAAATTGCGGAAAGCGAAAAAGCGAGCACTAATTTTCCTTTGAACGAGAGTCAAAAAGTGTTTTTGTTACCTACGCAGTGCGCAGTAGCACTGTATAGTCTCAAAATTGTTGCAATTTTGCTCGCAAATACCAGAAAACCTCTCAAACTTTATTGTTTTGAATCAGTACAGAATTTAGTTTCTTTTTTGATTTGGAATTTACTCTATTTCGGTTGTTCTTCCTAATTTGTTATTAAATTTTGAGCAAAAATGAGCCTCGTGTTTTTACAAATTTTTTTTGTATAAAAAAGTGTAATCAATTTTGCATTGGTGGGCACAAGTCCGTTAATCGTTAATCCGTTAATAACGAAGCTAACTTTTTCACTAACGCGTTAATCCGTTAAAAAGTTTTTTCATGTTAACGGACTAAATTAACTTCCGTTAAGTGCTGTTAACGGACTAAAGTAACTTCCGTTAAGTTCTGTTAACTTCCGTTAAAGTTTTTATCGTTAATATCTTGCAGCTTCGTTGTGCATTTGAACTTGTTTTTATCTTGAAAATCAGATTAGACTGTAAAATGTAACTTTCAAAACACAAAAAGACCACCATAGCAATAAATATTTCCTTACAATCAGCTCAACAACGTCAATACGTGTTCTAGAAGCGAGTGAATAAAACGAAATATAAATTACACGCAAAATGTTAACGCACTAACGGACTTTATTAACTTCCGTTAATTAAAGCTGAAAATAACGGACTAACGTTAACGGAGGTGTGAAGTTTGTTAACGGACTAGTGGTTAACGAAGCTAACGTTTTGCATTAACTTGCCCACCGATGCAATTTTGTCATTGCTAATATTCTGACATAGCAAAAACAAAAGTTAAAAATTTGAAAATCCGAGAATAGCTAAGACAATGAATTCACAATAATGGCGTTTGCACAATATATTTTGGAAATGGAGGTGCTTGTTACAGAAACCCTCCGTAACACTGTTGACTGCAGGTGCTCCAGCGAAACTCTGGAGCCTTCACCGTGAGCTTTCACCCTGTCCGTCTGGGCAAACCACAATTGAAATTCTCCAACTTCAACTGTATAGTTAGACAAAACAAACAATATGAAACAGTACGGCATGGCAAAAAATAACTGAAATTTAACCTGAAAATAATAAACTAAAAGAGTACTGAACGAGCGGTCTTCAAAATAAAATACGTTGGAATGTCAGAACAAAGGAAACTGGGCCAAAAAGCGCGTAATTTTTGAAACGTTTGCAGCCAATGGCTGCAGGAAATAAAGTGACGTGCGCAAACTGAACAAACTAAAAGTAAGAAGCGGCCAAATTCCGAAACTAAAGCGGGGCAACACAAAAAAAAGGTCAATCGGTGCTGTGACAGTGCAAGCAGTGTAGGCTCACACCCTATGCTCACTCATTGGGTCCAGCACCTTGTATACAATTACAATCCACTGGTGTTTGTCGGCTAAAAACGTGTTAGCGTTTGCTTTCTTTTCTGACCCGAATTTGCCTGTAGCCTACCGGCATCCCTTGCGGTTAACATAACCACATTTAAGTGGAAAAACATAACATCTACTGCACCGCATATTGCAATGAAACATTAATTTCATGAAAATGCTATTTCTAAGCAAATCATATTCTCGATGTCTAGTGGTTTTATGGCGCTTTTTCATTTAAATTACGCCAGGAATGAGTTTTGACCTGAAGTCACTGACGTATTTCTACACTGTTCATAATAATTCATCCTCCGCACTACCTATCATAATTGCCAGCAAGAGTTTAGCAAATGCATGCGTAGCTTATTTTGATATTGTGGATATTGATTCTTTATAACAGCTGTGGTTTAGTTGCTCCATAACAAATTTACATGAAAACACATATTATGCAAATGCCATATGGATTTTTTGAATGTTGGTTTAATCAAAAGTAAAAGCCAATGCTTCGGTAGCGACGGAAGGCGCTTAGTATCACTGCAGAAGAACTCAAAAAGTAAACTTAAAAATAAAATTTAACTATTAGCATTTCGTATAATATAACAGCACAGATCTACTATAAAATGCAAAATACTTGTGCAATATCAAAGAAATAAACAATATGAATTTGTCAGTCACACAAGCTTGGAGAAAAGGTAATTTCAAAAGTGTTTTTAGAATTAACTGCACAAAAATGTTGAAAAAGTTTATTACTTTATTTTATCAAATATAATATATATAACCAAACAAGAAGCACAATCAGAGATGGGTTGCATGTTGCAGTGGAGAAAAGCCAAGACCTAAAGGGTAAAAGACACAATTTTATAATAAATTTTGAGCTTTAATGCCTCCTTGACTTAGTTCCATCCAAGCTAACTCAAAATGATCCAGAGTAAGTAAGCTTTTCCAAGTAATTTCAAGCGTTTAGTGCTTCATCTTTTACCTTGCATTTTCATTGCTTGCTTTAACGCAATTAGCTGCTTAAGTGTATTCCCTGTATTTCGTTTTACGCTTGCGTTGATTTCATACAATTTCTTTTTAAAATTCCGAAGCGTGATTGTTTCAAATGCAAAAGCTGACCAGCTGCGCATTTGAAGTGCTTTTACGGCAGTTGGCTTTTGCAAATTCAAAACCAGCAAGCCGCTCTTTGAAACTATCTCGCACCGTGTAAGTGAACCAGTGCCATAGCGACTCTTCAGCAGACTCGATTTGGCGAGAATCAATGGCACGCAGTCTCAACGTGTAAGTGACTTCTGCGAGTTGCAATCACATGCGAGCATCGCGTTAAAATCCCTCCCGTGTGAGTGACTTTAACGATTTGCTTTTTTTGGGGGCGTGTCTGGCGATATCGCGCAGACTAAATCTCGCGTGAATCTTGCGCCGTGTAAGTGACCTACACTGTTAAAAAAATCCGTAAATTTTACCAAAAAAAATTACGTATATATTTTTACAAACTTATGTAAACAATTGTTACGTGCCATAACGTAACTTTAACGTAAAAATGACGGTAAATTAGTCAAATATAGGTAAATTGGTGTTACCCTAATGTTTATAAAATATTTTACGAGCATATATTTGTAAAATATTTTACGAGTTGACTTGAGATTTTTTTTACAAAACAAAGCAGTAAAACTATTTACAAATTTCCGTACGGCAAAAGCCAATAAGCCACATCAAGCCACCTAACCCACACGCAAAGTCATTGATGCATCCATAACAGATACCGGTACCTAAAACTTCATCCTTGCAACAGTTAATATTTTGTGAATGGTTTAGTACTAAGTGAAATCCTGGGCTGTTGATTTTTGGGTTCCCCTGCAGTAAGGATGTCGGCAGAAAATTTTATAGAAGGGGAAATCCAACTTGGGAACCTAATTTCAATTTATTTAGGCATGCAAAAAGACTAAGTACAGTTATCAAGGTCTAAATTCATAATAAAACTGGAAAAAAACAAACAAACAAAAAACTTCTAACAGTCAAAGCAAGAAACAACACAAGAAAACTTAAAAACTGTTAACAAACCAAACAACACGCTAGAGGTGCGTTTAGACTGGACGCGAAGCTACGCGAAGCGACGCGAAGCAACCAAAATTTGACGTCATCGACAGCTCGCGAAAGGTTGCAACCGCTCGCAACCTTCGCGAGCAGTTGCGCAACAGCGCTTGCTTGCAGGCTGTAGTAAGATAACCTACTAAATCACTGATTGGATTTTTACGATCGCAGTTTGCTAGAAAATAATGTAAATAGTATATTTGTATGGTTTAGCGCCTATTTATCAGTCCAAGGAGTAGGCCTAGGTTGTTGGCAAAGTTAGATTCGCGATAGCCCTAGGCTAGCCAAGTTAATTTGGATCTAGATAGCTAAGGCTGTAAATCATAGAGTGATCTTTTATAGCTATGATGGATCTCAGAGCTTCATTATAATGAACACACCATAGCAGTAGGCCTAGCCCCACGACATCTAGCTTTTTAAACAAAACTTTTTATTCTGTGCAGCATAGCAGAAGCTATTGTATCAGTCCAGTGGTTCTTTTGGCTGAGCAGCTTTTGCTTTTTTGTCTTAAAGTACACTTAAACTAACATGACGTTGCTGTTTTTTTCAGAATATAAAGTAACCCACCAACAGGCTAGTTTTGAATGTGTTGATAGTGTTTTTACCCATTGTTTGTTAGCTTGTTGTTTTAAAAGTAACCACAATTGAACAATTCCTTGAATACTGGAAAACTCGCAAAAGTTTTTTCACTGTCTAGCCTACTTGACCAAGCCAACTTGGTGAATAAAACTGTATTTAGAATTGGTTTCAAGCTACGCTGCTACATACAAGAGCTAGGTAGATACTAAAAATCGAAAAATTCCTATGAACTTTTGGATTGGCCTAATTTAATTAGTAGTCACTTCTTTGAATAGCTACAAACATGGAATTTTTTCTTCTGAATGTCCTCTTAAAAGTCTTCTTGTTTCTGAAGGTTTGTGACCGTGATCAAGTTGAACTGGAAGCAATGGTTTTGGACTACCCCAAGTTTTATAATCATGAATATTGTAGTCTGGTAGTGATTTTTGACTCCAGTGCTATGTGATGAAAATAGAAGTGTCAAGTGTGTTAAATATTCATTTACTGTGTCTTTGTGTAATATCTGAATTTAGTTGTTTGTGAATTTTAAAATATTTTTACTGCCTTTTAAAATTTTAACTGCTTCACATGGTGAATAAAGTGACAAAGTAAACTATTTTAGGTCTAAAGTTCAATCATTACAATTACAGTCAGTGTATTTAGATGAACTAGAAAGCCAATACATATCTAACCAGTAGAAAGTGAGTTCTATTTTTTTGCTGAGGTTACTATTGTTGGTAGAGAAGTACCCGCCAAGCAAGTTCATTAATATTGTTCCATTCTCATTAGTCACCACTAAACAAAAAAACTTGATACAGCATTTACAATAATAATAATTGGACTGGGGAAGGAAGCGTCAGTTACACGAAAATGTGAGAACTAACAACACTTTTATTTCAGATGCTTGAGTAACAATTTTCACATAAAACAATCTAAATGTTTTTTATCAGGGACATAACCAAAAACTTGCTAAGAAGAGGGGGCTTGACCTTACAGCTATAAGTTTGTCTGTATCTTACAAACCGTAGTTTGGAGCGAAGCCCTTTGAGGTAAACGCGACCGTCGCAACGTAGCCTACTGGTACAGCAAGAAAATGCAAACTAATAAAATGCTCTCAAAAGCATTTAACTTCGCACTAAACATCGATACGCGCTCCGCTAGCGAGTAAAACACCAAACTTAGTTTTAAAAGCTGACTTTTCCTCAAAGCAACTGCTGGTATTACTGTACTAAATTCTTGTCCTTCGATGATAGTGTCAAATCATGCAAAAACTGCTATGTTTTTTTGCTTTCTCCAGCAAATCAACACAGCAATCCATTGCACAATAAGCAAAAAATCCACTACATAACTGATGACAAATCCAGTTTTCAGTTTCACTCATAGCGTTAACATTGGGAGTCTTCATAAACAGCACTAAATAACAAATACAAACAACTGTTTAAGCTTACTACAGGTATCATAACATGCTTGCCTGAAAAAGAACATCACATTAAAAAAACAACATAGTTTATGCTTTAAATGTACCTGTACACTAGCCTATTGGTTACACTCTACAAGATACCGGTTGATCTACCACTATAGTCTTTTGATTTCCAAATTCGATCTACTGTACTTCGTTTTTCACTTATACTTTACAAACTTTTTTCTCAAGATTGTTTTGTTACCTGAGCTGTTAGTCTAGACTCTTCTTCACGGTTATTGCGTGATAACAATATTAACTCAATCTTCATTTTCTGGTAATTCCAGCGCTCTATGACGAAACAGAACCTGTGATTACTATAATAGCGCTTCAATAATAAAGCACACAAAACTTTCTGCTCATTGAATACATTTTAAAAGTAAGTTATTAAAATTAGCCTATGAAGCGACCAGTCGCGAAGATTAGCAACCACTCGCGAAGACTCGCGAAGGTTGGCAACCTTCGCGAGTGACGTAATCGACCACTCGCGAAGGTTGGCGAAGGTCGCAAACCTTTGCTTCGCGTTGCTTCGCGTCCAGTCTAAACGCACCTTAAAAGACAAAACTGATTAATCTTTTTAATGTTTTTCTAGGACTATAGGTTAAAATGTACTGGCCACTATTATCTTGTTTTTTTTTGTTTCTTATATCATTATTTTATCTTGCTGTACTCATTATCTTGTTTGTTTGTGATCCAGCGCTTAATCTTACCTTGTTTTATGTCATTGCTTTTACAGATGAAAGTGGTGAAATCAATTTCAATTTGCTTCAGGGGTTTAACATGTGCAGGCAAAAACACACGAACGGTCAGCGCTATAATGTAGTTTACAAAAAGTATGATTCCGACAATAAACTAACTATAATACTTCACGTAATATGCGTAAAGCCATTGATGTCCGTTGTGCTCCATTCCAATACTTTACGTGATGTCCGTAAAGCCAATGAGCTAACAGCTGACGCAAATCACATCCGGGAAGTTTTCAAATAGGTATTTGCAGAACTAGTTAGGTAGGTGTTAAGCGTAGCCTTCTGCAAGAGTGCGACTGAGGTATTAGGTAAAAGCATAGCTTGTTAACTTTTATCTGACTGACTGAAGTCGTTTTCTGCGATTGATTATAAGTTAGTGCAGCGTAGTTAGGTTCAGTTTATGAGTGGCAGGGTATCGGACTAGTCTACCCCACACAGTGCAGTCTGTCAGTGCTTGCATCTGATCTTGTTTAAATTGCCGTAAGTAAATCAAACTGGCCTTTTGCATAGCATAGGATCATAACAGTAAAATCAAGCGCAGATATCAGTACTGTTGTGTAATTTAGCCTCTGGCATGTATAGGCCTATACAGGTACCGGTAGGTTTGTCCTCAGCAAGATTTATACAGGTACCGGTAGGTTTGTCCTCAGCAAGAAGTTACAAAAAGCAATTACCAGGATGTACCTGTTACCAGTTTTATTTGTAGTTGACCTGTAATGAAGGTTGCTGTTAATCTGCTTTGGATCAGTGTTTGAGTGGATAAAGTGGCTGCTGCTGAAGCGGTAGAGTCGGGTTCGATTCCTGGTTGGGTCGAACCAAAGACTCTAAAAATTGGTACTCACAGCTTACCTGCTTGACGTTCAGCAATTTAAGGGACAGTATGAAGCCTCCGCCGTGCGTGGTAGATAGGTGGGCAGGTGGCAGTTTGGCTCGAAGACCGAAAGGTCCCTTATTTGGTGTCTCCTGGCCAAGATAACGTGATGAATAAAATGTAATTACAATTAAACCCCTTTGAAAATAATTTTCTTAGAAAAGTATTTAAAGTTGTCTGTGGCGCATTGCACAGGCAAATGAAAGAACTTTTGACAGCTGTTCAATTTTTGATAAAACTTGCTTTTACACTTTGCTGCAAAAGCAACTAAAAAGTTGTTACTCAAGAGACAGAGCAGTGGGAATTAAACAGTTCAACAACATGGTCACTGAAATTGACTCAACACTCCGAAAATCTAACAACAAATTAATTGCAAATGAGGCTAAAAAAGGACCAAAAATTCAGAACAGTCGGCTTCAACTCAAAATTTACAGGTTCTAATAAAAAAGAAGTGTATACAAATTCAGCTTAAGCTGTAGTGATACTGGTAGAGGATTACGATTTTTGGTCAGTGGTTCTTGCTATAACCAGATTTTTTTGTCAAACCAAAACTAAAAACTAAGTGGGCCTAAATATTGAATTAATTGTTAAATTTTTGTTTAAGATGAAAATGGTTCTTCAGTCTGCTGAAACCGATTTTGTGCTTAGTTTATCCTATTTCTGATTTTGTTATTAACTGGTTTTTGGTTTGACAACTTTTATTTATAGCTATGTACTTAGCCTAGGCTACAGAAAGGTTTAAAGATGCACTTAGGCAATTTTTTTATCTCAACCGTTGGGCTGTTTCTGAAATATCATTTCATGGTTTAACAACTGTTGCAAGCTTTCTTTGTCTGGTGATACCCACATTGCTTTAAATGATTGAAAATATTTAAAGGTTGTTTTTATAATTAGTCTTTAATCTAGATGTGTGTAACTGATTTGAACATTGTATTAAATTTTGTTGATATGCTTACATCGCACAGCATGTTTTTACATTATTTGGTACCATTTTTTTATGTTTTACCTACATGCTTTGGATGGTGATTAATTGTAGGCTAGCCTACCTGTAATTAGCATGTATATGATTTGATTTGCACTTTTTAGCATAGGTGGACACAAGTCCGTTAATCATTAATTCGTTAATAACGAAGCTAACTTTTTCATTAACTTGTTAATCCGTTGAAAAGTTTTTTCATGTTAATAGACAAAATTAACTTCTGTTAACTTCCGTTAAAGTTTTCATCATTAATAACTTGCATTATTCATTCATCTTGCTGGTACAAACCAGTTTACACTGGTAACACTTGTTGAGTATTTGCACGAGTTTTAGGAAAAAAGCAAAGAAAGAAGCTCTTTTTTGTGCAAATAATAAGCTGCAGTCTCATAGGTTCGATAATCATCGCTGTTCACAATTTCCAAAGATTTTCCGATCGCAGCTTCGTTAGTGCATTTGAACTTATCTTTATCTTGAAATTAGATTAGACTGTAAAATGTAGTTTCCAAAACACAAAAAGGCCACCATAATCAAAAATGTTTCCTTACAATCAGCTCAACAGTGTTATTACGTGTTCTAGAAGCGAGTGAATAAAAAGAAATGTAAATTGCATGCAAAATTTTAACGAATATTGAACTTTTATTAACTTCCATTAATTAAAGCTGAAAATAACAAATTAACGTTAACAGAGGTGTGAAGTTTGGTAACAAAGCTAACATTTTGCATTAACTTGCCCACCTATGCTTTTTAGCATAGGTGGGCAAGTTAATGCAAAACGTTAGCGTCGTTAACCGCTAGTCCGTTAACAAACTTCACACCTCTGTTAACGTTAATCCGTTATTTTCAGCTTTAATTAACGGAAGTTAATAAAGTCAGTTAATTCGTTAACATTTTGCGTGTAATTTACATTTCGTTTTATTCACTCGCTTCTAGAACACGTATTGACGTTGTTGAGCTGATTGTAAGGAAATATTTATTGCTAAGGTGGTCATTTTGTGTTTTGGAAGTTATATTTTACAGTCTAATCTGATTTTCAAGATAAAAATAAGTTCCAATGCACAACGAAGTTGCAATCGGAAAATTTTTGGAAATTGTGATCAGCGATAATTAATAGACCTATGAGGCTGCAGCTTATTATTTGCCTCAAAAAAAGAACTCCTTTCTTCCCTTTTTTCTATAAAGCTCGTGCTAATATGCCACAAGCGTTACCAGTGCAAACTGACTTGTACCAGTCCGATGAATGAATGGTGCAAGATATTAACGATAAAAACCTTAACGGAAGTTAACAGAACTTAACGGAAGTTACTTTAGTCCGTTAACAGCACTTAACGGAAGTTAATTTAGTCTGTTAACATGAAAAAACTTTTTAACGGATTAACGAGTTAATGAAAAAGTTAGCTTCGTTATTAACGGATTAACGGACTTGTGCCCACCTATGCTTTTTAGCATGAATAGATCAACTATTGATTTAAGATATCATGTAGATTTTTGCCAGCAAAAATGCATTTCTGCAAAGGAAATCATCAAACACACCAAATTGCATATTCGTGAAAAAGTTACTATAAGATGCCCATTTACTGGTTGCACAAAAAAATACAACAAACTCTCTTCATTTTCATCACATTTAACTCGTTGCCATGATGTAGACGCTGCAGTTGTGTCATCATCTTTTTTATGCAGTATTAATACTGGTACCACTGAAAATAACAAAGCTGTGTCACAACCAATGCTAACCGATCCATTCAATTCCCAAAATGTAATTTCTGTGCAAACCCAATCACCTGACATCAAACGTAGCCTTGCTTTATTTTATTTTTTGCTACAAAGCAAATATTTGGTGCCCGCAATCACTATTGATGCCATTGCTTCCCATGTAGCAGATTTGCTTTTTCATCACGCAAGTCAACTGCATCAGTGTATGATAGATACATTGAAAGCTAGTGAAGTCAATGAAGCAATCATGCAACATTTGATTTCAAAGTGCAAAATTAATGATGATCTTAAACATTTGCATGTAGATGGTGAATTGCGCTCAAATTATTCTAGCAATATTTACTTCAAAAACAATTTTATGTTCGTTTCCCCAATATCCATGCAACTGAGCTCAATTCATGATGCAACTGAAACTGCAACATATCAGTATGTTCCAATTTTGGATTCTTTGAAGGCTCTATTTAAAGATGCGTCTGTTCAAAAACAGTTTCTTAATCCCACAGAAGTGTGTCTCAATGTGTACAAAGATTTTAAAGATGGAAAGATGTTTAAAAACAATATCTTGTTTAATGGTGCCAAGCCAACTTTACAAATTATTTTGTATCAAGACGTATTCGAAGTATGTAATCCACTTGGATCAAGCAAAGGCATACATAAAATTTTAGCAGTATATTATTCCTTAGCTAATTTGTATGCTTACAACAGATCAAAAGTTGATGCTATGCAATTGGTAATGTTATGTGAAGAACGATTTTTGGAAGGAAACCCAAATGCTATTTTTCGTCCATTACTAAATGATTTGAAAATTTTGGAGCATAGTGGACTTGATCTGGGTTTCGATCGCAAGATTTTGGAATCTGTGTTATGTGTACTTGGTGACAATCTTGGTAGCCACTGGATAGGAGGCTTCTGTACAAATTTTAATGCAAGTCATTTTTGTCGATACTGCCTTGTTACGAAATCTGATTTTAGCAAAGACTGTCTTGCAATTGGGCCAAGTCGTTCAGTGTCTTCTTATAATCATGCAGTTGGCAAACAAGAAGAGAGTCATGCTTTGCATTTCCAAAGAGTCAAGAGAAATTCCATAATGAATGAGCTTACATATTTTCATGTGTGTGCACCTGGGTTGCCACCTTGCTTGGCTCATGATTTGTTAGAGGGTATTGTACAGTATGACATGATGTTATATCTTAACTATTTTATGAGTAAGAATTGGTTTACCCTAGATTTTTTGAATTCTCAAATTGAAAACTTTGGATATTGTGGTCATGACAAACTGTCGAAACCAAAAATTGTTACCAAGCGAACCACAAAACTTCCAGGCAATGCTTCGGAAAACTGGTGTTTTATAAGAGTTTTTCCCTTGTTAGTTTATTCAAAAATCAAAGACACTGACGACCCTGTGTGGAAGCTTATCATAAATCTTCGATCTATTTTGCAAATTGTTGTTGCATTTAGCTTATCAGAAATTCAGATTTTACATTTGAAGTATTTAATTGTTGATTATGTAAAGGACAGACAGGACAATTTTTCCAGTATACAGCTAAGACCAAAACATCATTTTTTGCTACATTATCCTTCAGCCATTTTGAAATTTGGGCCTTTGAGAAACTGTTCCACTTTACGTTTTGAAAGCAAGCACTCATACTTTAAAAGGATTGTTGCAGCAACAAAAAATTATGTGAATGTTTGTTTTACTCTTGCAATGAATCACCAGCGGTTACAAGCTTGTCTGCTGGAATCTGGTCTTTTTCCTTCAGAAGTGCAGTTACATTCACTTATAAACCCTATCTTTTCTAATGACATTTTAAGTGCATAGTCAATGCAAGGCTTTCAAAGCGCAAGTTGTATTCGTGGAATTTCGCACGAAGTTGTTGAGCATATTGTTTTGGAAAAGTAAGAAAATGATCTCCAATAGGGAAATGTGAAAGTACTGTTTTTGCATGGTGGGATTCCGTATGCAATTTATCAAGCATGCGATGGCATATACATGCCAGACGTAGGATTGCACGTGGTTGTGATGAATGAGGTGTTTTGCTTAGATACAGACATTTTCCCTCTAAAATGCACTAGTCTTACTGATATATTTTACATAGAACCTGTTCATGCATACTTTGTTAATCAAAGTCAGCTTTTGTGTCTTAAACACGCTGTCTAGGTTACTAATTTTGAAAGTAGGAAAGCTTATTAACATTTTTTTGCATCTTCTGTATAAGTTTCATGGGTATATGGTTGATTAATGAAGATGCTTTTTAAATATGGTTTTGCATACGGGTACTTTGCTTTGATGGAGTTCGCTTGAATATTGCTTCAAAGTGGATATCGGAAGCTCTTTGTTACTGTAAACTAGGTATTAAATTTGATTTGATATAATGATAATTCTGGTTTATAAAAAAAAAGTGTTGAATATTGTGATTTAGTAAGTGGTAGAAATTGAGACGGATCAAGTCTTGACTTGAAATGTCCAATTTTTGGTGACCTTTGTGTGAATTTAAGTATGCTCTAATTTGTCAGAACTATTGCATGAAACAAGTCTCTGATAATTGTGAAAAAATATGTGGGATGCTTTTTTTGAAATTTGCAAAATATTCATGGAAAAAACTTGTAACGCTGACGAAATCTTTGAAGACTAATCTGCATCACATATGCGTTTGCAATATTTTCTTTTAGGTTTTAGTTTTTGCTCTTACACCGTGTTTAATTTTTAAGTATGCTGGATTCTGTTTGTGGCTTATCGAATCATATATAATTAATTCTTATCGTGATAATGACTATAAAATACCAAAACATGTACCAGCTTGGGCCAGGAAGAATCAAGATAAGGTCAAGTCTCTGGTAAGATATTTGGAAGATGAACTTTATGTGCCGGATTTCCCTTTGGTTAGAATAAAAGAGGAACATTTAACAGCAGATGACAAGGTCCCCCTTCCAATTGCACAATTAATAATCGAAGGATGGCAAAAAGGCAAGTATTAGTTTTTGTACAAAGATTCATGTAGTCTGTGTAGAACTTGTTCACAAGAACAAGAGATAACGCAACAACCTAAAGCATATCAGCAGCACATGGTATCTCTTGCATCTTCCAGGGTTTTAATGATCTTTCATAATTTTGGCTAAAAAAAACAACTTAAAAATTATCTTCATCTATTGAAAAATAGTAGCCAAAGTAAAGTAAACAGCTGCTTTTCATTTTGTTGTTCAAGTTGTAGCTGATGGTTTTTTGTTAATTGTGTTTTGCAGTAGCTTCCAATGTGGCAATTACTTTAATTTTGCAAATGAACCGACAAGATTGCCCAATCTGTATGTTTTGCGCAGGGATATATAGAAACATCAAGACCGGGATTGCTTGCTGAATTTTAGGGCGGACAACAGAAGGGTTACTTGGAAAATTTTGTTTATTGCATTGCTATACCAACTACTGTGCAAAATATAATGCTTTCAACCAAAGTTAACATAATGACAAAAATAACGTAATACTGACGTCATTACTGACGTCATCACTGACGTCATTATGATACCCATAGACAGGAAAATACATAAAAAATGTGCAATATTTTCCAAATGAAAGTCGTGTGCCATTACTAATTGTAAGCTATCGATTGATTTTTTTTGCATTTTTATACAATAGTGTGCAAATTAATTGGGACAAAACGAAGAGTGTCAAAAAATTAGGAAAATTCTCAAAAACGCGTCTTTAATCCAAATTATATCAACTCTAGCACATTCAATAGTTAATATATCCTTCTTTTGCCTTAATGAGCATTGAAATTCGTATTGGCATGAAATCAACTAGGGTTGAGCAAATATCTTTAATTTCTTCATCATGGTACCAAATTCGTATTTTGGCTTCTATGAGTTTGGTTTTAGTTGTGCAGTCACATACTTAAAGACACCTTTTTGTGATAGCCCACAAGTTTTCGATGGGGTTTAGTTATGGGCAGTTGCCAGGCCAGTCTAGCAAAGTTAATTTCGATTTTTAAAAAAATGTTTGCATTTTTTTCAGGTATGGCATGGTGCATTGTCCTGCTGAAAAACACCACTGCCATCTGAGAATGATTTTTGCATTGTTGAAACCAAGTCTTTTTCCAAAATTTAGTTAATTTCATCATTCCTTCGCTTGTACATAATCTTCCAGTATCATTAAGAGTGAAGCAACCCCAAAACATTTTCTTTAGGGGGTGTTTCGGGGCCTGTAGAATATAAAAGGTATTGAGGGGTTCTCCAACACTTCGTCTTACATATTGAGATTTGAGTCCATGCACTTCAAAATGGCTGTCATCTGAAAACAACTTTTATTCATTCCTGTTTTCCCTTTTATTGTATTTGTTACCCCATTTTAGGCGTTTCTTTTTCATAGCAACTGTTGGCAATTGCTGCTTGCAGGGACTTCTGGCTTTTCTTCCAACTTCAAGAAGTCGCTTTCTTATGGTTGACGAATCCACGTTGACTCCTGCAGTTGCTAAATCTCTTTGAAGGTCCTTACTAGTTTTTCTAAGGTCTTTAAAAAGTATTTTGCAATATCATTTTGTCATCACGAGTGGTCGTTTTAAGCTTTCATTCATGCTGATCCCGCCTTTTAGTTGTGGTGACGTCACCATTGGTATCCATCATTTAAAAAATTCGCCCCACATTTGATTTTGACACATTCAGCTTCTCTCCTATTTTTCTTATTGCCATATTAGAGTGTTGTCGTAGAGTAACAATTTGTGCCCTCTTTCTTGGAGCGATATTCATTTTATTGCAAGCAGGCAAATAGTAATATGCAAAAATCAAAATAAAATTTTTGGCCACGAATAAGTTTACTTCATAATTTAAAACAAAAAAAATCTTTTAATCTAAAAAAATAGAGCATAAAAGCAGTTAATAGTGGTTCATATTCTTTACTTAGCTTATTAATTATCATTACAATACTATCTATCATACATTCCCTAAACTAACCTAAACAAAATTCTAAAAATGCAAAAATATAGTTTTGTCCAAATTAATTCGAACACTACTGTACCTGTCAGGGTCCACGACAACTGACCGCGAACCAACTGACGCCGATTGGCTGAGAAGGCCGATCATAAAAATATTCTACCACCTCAGAGCCATCTTGCCCAAACCCTCACTTAGAGACAAAATCACTAGTAACCTTTCGTTCGCGGTCAGATGACTTGGCTTGACGAAGCTCAGCTAAAAGTTCAGCAAAAACCTTCCAATCATGGTTGTCGAAAGTAACAACGCTCTAATGCACTGCGCCAAACTGGCGATGTAAAATGGATGAAGGGTTTGATAAGAGACACAATATAAATATATACATCAAGAAAAAATGTGTTTAAGAACGTACACAAATAATATCCACTATGGTTATTCACCAATGCGATATAATATACACATTTAGCCAAATAAAAACACTTCTTTCTAGAAGTTGAAAAGATTTGTTTTCAAACGTTTAGGCAAAAACTGAACAAAATTATAAAATTCTGACGATCAGTTGCTATGAAGAGAAAAAGTAGAAAAAGTTGGCGTAATAAATAACGAAAACTGCTACATGGAAATACAGTAGGCCAATGTCACCGTTTCTGTTGATGAAAAACAAAAACTTATGACACTTGTGAGGGTAAAAAAAAACAAAAAACACTGAAATATAAATTATATGCCAATCAGATTATGTTACTTGTAATACGCTTGACAATGAAGAAAAATAATATTACTAAACTGCTACAACACTACAGTTCACAGTGGTTAGTCGCAGGTCAGTATTAGAAAAAAAAACACATTGAAGCTCAACATAAAAGGTGCAATGATATGTAAAAAAAAAACAGAGCTATGGCGTTAATTTTACAGAGGATTTTAAATAACAAGCACATTCCTGAATGCGTTTCAACAGCAAAGTCATAAAACCTTAATCACGACTGTGATTCAGAAGTATAGTGCAGAAATTCTGAACATGCATATTAGGGAAACAGTTAGTTTCTGCTTCACATATCCTTTCTCTGAGCTGATGGGCAGCATCACTAGATATGCTCAAAGAGCCTTTGCTTTCAAATAAAATCTGGCACATGGTTTGGTCACTTTCACCACAACCGCATAAAGGTGTATAAACTAAACATCAGGAAATTTATCAAATAAAAAGGAATTCAGCAAATTATCTGGATAAAAAAAGCTTAAAAGTCTTAGTTTTTCGGTTAACAAAAGAATCAAAAGAGAGACACAATAATAGCTGCTCGTTGAAGTTTCACCATTCAGTGAAATAATATCCAAAAAGTATATATATTTCGTTACATTTTAAACTGATAAGTCTTACTCAACATTCTGAAACACCTGCTAGCATTGTAATGTATAGTCACTATAAGGCACAATAACACCTGCACACAGAAGTTTTATCTTTACATCCTTTGGCTACGAATCTAATGTTCAATTTAAAATATTTGAAAGAAAAGTAAAAATTACTTGAGTCTTAACTAGGAAAGAAACAGTGCAAAAACTACAATTTTAAGCAAACTGAAAAACACTCTTAACTAAATGATAATTATTTGCCAAAGAGGTCACAACTGAATACCAAACAACAGTTACCTTTTGGCAAACAAACATACTGTTTTGAATTTACAAATATCAGTTAACCATGATACTTAAACTTGAAGCACTTAAAAACACAAAAGCTTCCAGCTGCATAAAATAAAAAAAAGTTGACTATATCTGTTTCCTTATTTGATTCACTTTACAGTATAGCCCACATAGTACACGCGCCACAGTAGATGGGGACTATTGCGCAGATGTTTGTGAATTTAACTTTCTAATGGTGCGTGCCATTTTCTCGGGAGGTGCAAGAGTGCATTGGTTGATTCTTTTCAACTCATTCTTAGCAAAGCAGTTGAATATTGCTTGCAGTATCAACACAAAATTATTGTGCCCTTGAGTACCGGTTTGTTCAGCCAAAACTACATACGTGTCGGATTCCGCAAATTTTGTTGCAGCAAAAATAATTGCCGCCCTCTGATTTTTTGCGGACAACAGCTTACTTCATGCAGATTGCAAAAGAAACAGTTGCAATTTTACTCAGAATCGTGCGAAATTTTAAATTATTACTTTATTAGTATTGCTACTGGGTAGGAGATATCACCGATTGCTTTGCTTTATGTTTGTTCCATGTTGTAAACAAAAAGATGAGAATGCTATTTGTATTCTTATTTATGACTTGACCAAAAGTTGTACCCCAGTATTCCACATGCAAAGAGCGCATTATAACCAATTAATCAAATCGCTTGCTCAGATTACCAAAAAATTATGAATGATAAGTTTTTTTAGCTAATTGTGCAGAGACTTTTCAATCCTTTCCGATAAATACTGCAATATTTTCTGGTTATTACGAGAAAGATTTTAGTGTATACCACAAAAGTTTATGTTTTAATTTTCATTACAGATGTTTTCAGTGAATCGACTGTTAGAGGTTTGGAATTTTACAGTGATAGTTATCCTTCTTTTAAAGACACTGCTAGATATATCAAATTTATTTTAAATATCTGGAAAATCATGTCGTTAAAATCTCCTTCAAAAGGTACGAGATGTATCTTGGTACTCTGCAATTTTTTACTCATCTACGACTATAGCAATGATTCAAAGATACGTCGTTGCCACAGGCTCATCAATATTGTTCATTTTACCAGACATAAAAAAGTCAGAGGTGATTGAGTAAAAGCAGTACTTAACTATAGCATGCCGTTTTCAAATTACGTTAGGACGTTGAATCCAACTTATAAACTCTTCCATTGGCTTAGAACATCACCGTAAATTCTAGTATTCTTGACATGCTATTTAATGAACTTTACATTGTGTTAAAGACTAAAAATTTTTTATCGCTAAATGTTTATGTGTAAGAATACGGAAGCATGATGCTGTTTCTGTGCTGCTTTGCAGTGCAATTGCACAACTGTATCCTTGCTAACGAATCTGCATGAAGTAAGCTGTTGTCCGCAAAAAATCAGAGGGCAGCTTTATTTTTGCTGCGACAAAATTTGCGGAATCTGACACGTATATAGGCTAGTTTTGGCTGAACAAACCTGTGCGCAAGAGCACAATAAGTGAATAACTTTGTGTTGATGCTGCAAACAATATTCAACTGCTTTGCTAAGAATGAGTTGAAAAGAATCAACCAATGCACTCTTGCACCTCCTGAGAAAATGGCACACACCATTAGAAAGTTAAATTCAGAAACATCTGCACAATCAGCAATAGTCCCCATCTACTGTGGCATGTGTACTGCGGTGTGTGGGCTATACTGTAATGTGAATTAATCCTAAAGAAACAGATATAGTCAACATTTTTTTTTTTTTTTACGCTGCCGGAAACTTTTGTGTTTTTAAGTGCTTTAAACTTAAGTAGCCTACCATGGTTAACTGATATTTGTAAATTCAAAACAGTAGGCCTACAGCATGTTTGTTTGCCAAAAGGTAACTGTTGTTTGGTATTCAGTTGTGAGACTTGTGACCTCTTTGGCAAATAAATGTCATTAGGTGAAGTGTTTTTCAATTTGCCTAAATTGTACGGTAGTTTTTGCACTGTTTCTTTCCTAGTTAAGACTCTAGTAATTTTTACTTTTTCAAATATTTTAAATCAAACATTAGATTCGATTCGTAGCCAAAGGATGTAAAGATGAAACTTTAGTGTGCAGGTGTTACCGTATTGTGCCTTACAGTGACTATACAATGCTAGCAGGTGTTTCAGATTGTAGACTAAGACATTTCTGTTTCTATATACCTATCCCTGACCTGCTACTAACAGCTTGCAGCTCACCTCTCAAGAAAACTGACTAGACTAGGTTATTCTTGCACTCACTAATGCATGTAATACTAATAGCCTAAGCTTACGATATGCAGCATAGCCCAGGTAACCAATAATTTCATATAGATAGGCTTATGCCAACACTTTTTATGTTTATGCATATCGATATTAGGCTACTAGCAATATGGCCTAAAGTTGTCAGCAAAAACTGCAAATTCAAAATAGGCTAATCCCAAAGCTTAATTCCATTAAAAGGATCTTTCCAGAAGGTCTACATTATAACAATTATCAGAGCAAACTCTGAGCCTCTATCACTTTTTGAAGCCTAGATCCTTTCTGTTCTAATGTGAAAGAAATAAAAATTGGGACTACCATTGAAATCAGTAGCCTTGTTCAACAGAACAAGTATATATAGTCCAATGCCTTAGCGGATTGCTTTTATTACCTGAGCAACTCTTCTAAACTTTATGTTTTCCTTGAAAAATTAAACTCACGAAAAAAACGGCAATTTCGCCTTGCCGTCTTAAATTACGCTAACCTGCTCCACTGCACACCAAGTACCTCTACGAAGACACTTTAGCTGACTAAAATAGCCCTTCTGTTGTCCACCAAAAAAACTGAAATCGCTGAAGCGAGCAATCCCGGTGTTCTATATATCCCTGGTTTTGCGCTACAAATCTACAATATTTTCGTATCCTTTATGCAAAGATTATGCAGGGCTTAAATTTTAAAGCACATCAATTTGTGTTAAGGGTATCACGTGTATGACATCTTTTATCTTAACTGTGGTAGAGAAGTTGTTTTTTCAACAATTGTGTAGTCATTTTGCGGTTTCATGTCTCAGGCAGCTTAGCAAGCAACTAACCAAAACTTTAAACTGTTTAATTGTGTGTTTAGATGCGTGCAACTTCAGCACTGCATCAAGCTGTAGCAGTATAGATATTTGTTCTTCATCCGAAGGTGAATCCCAACCCAATTGGATTATAAATTTCAGTATTCCATGGCAAAAATGCTCTACAGTTTTAATTGATGCACTCAAGAAAGGTGAAGTTCCACCGGCATATTGCCGACGAGAATTTGTTCATATTGTTGTGGATGAAGTTTTTAAGGTGTGCCTAAATGTAATGTAAAGTGACTTGTGATATGGTGCGTTACTGCTTCGCTTACACATTTTCCACATACAACTCATCTATATTTAAACTTGTAACTGGCCAAAGGTAAATTTTTGGATTGAGGTGAAAGTGTATAATTACTTTCAAAATGAGACTGCCAAAGTGAATAAAAAAGAG
This sequence comes from Trididemnum nubilum, assembly GCA_963965965.1. Classification (NCBI taxonomy): domain Eukaryota; kingdom Metazoa; phylum Chordata; class Ascidiacea; order Aplousobranchia; family Didemnidae; genus Trididemnum; species Trididemnum nubilum. The sequence continues at coordinate 28,468,698 of OZ014487.1, forward strand.
TTTCTTTTAATGTCCTCAATATCCTGGAGGTCATAAAAACTTGAGTTTGAAGTTTGAACTGGCTTCCTGCATCTGTTTATTGTTTCTTTTGTTTTCATGCATGATAGTAATGGTAACAAGAACGACATTACTTCTAATGCTGAAAGTCTAGAATTAGATTTACATATTGCTCAAATTGGACAGAGTGTTGCTAATGACTCTTCATTAGTGCATCGCAAAGCGAGTATAGACGTTGACCAGATTTGATTTTATAAACTGCTTTGGGTATCGTCAAGTAAATGAACTGAAAATTCAACCTAATAATGTTGCTTTTGCAGGAAACAAGCAAACCCGGACGCAAAAACTTAAGCAATATAGCATACATGGCTTATGCAGCTTACCGTGATTCTTTTAGAGATGAAGTGGAGGGTGATATTGTTGGGACTGGCTATGATTTACTTGCATTTCAACTTTTCAACAGGTAACTGCTTTTCAACAGCTTTTCAGCAGGTAACTAGGTTTTTATTGTGCGACAAATATTACGGTCAAGAAGTATTCTTTTTCAGCACTGCTGTTAGCGGAGAAATCGAAATAGCTCTAGTGTCAGTCGCGTGCACTCTTTGCACTTCCTTTAATGTCTGGCGTTATGACGATTTAAGTAATATCATATGTATGTAATTATTGTGATATTAGCATAAAAATAAAACGTTATTGTAGGTGGGAAAATTTGTCGCGTAAAAAGAACAGGAAGTCTGCTACAGTCACAATCAACAACTCAAAGATGTCATCTGCAACACCATATGGTTGCGTGAACTGGAACCCGGCTGTAGACGAAGCAAGTGATGGATCTAAAGAAAATTTATTGTCAATTCAAGCTTGGATGAAGGAACAATATTTCTTAAGTAACACTAACGAATCCTGTATATCTTTAAAGATGAAACAAACTTACCCATTGCAAAGAGAAATAATAAACGAAAAAGAGCCTGTAGAAAAAGTTTTGCAAGAATGGCCTTTTTTACGTAATACACGTCATTTCATGGAACACTAAAACACTCTCGTTGATTCGGATGTCGTTGATCTTCAGGAAGAGCTTGCGTCGAAAGCATTAGAAGTGTATCGGTAAGTTTAATAAAATATTTTAATAAGCTTCCAATTTTTTCTGCGTAAGTTGTGTTTGCTTTTGAGTACCAAGGTTCATAGCACTCAAGGCAAATGTTAATTTTATGATACTTTTCCAGCCAGAAAAAATACTGTTTTTTTTTTTCAAAAATGTTAAAACTCAGGAAAATATTCGGAAATTTCTTAATTTTTAATTTGGAAATCGTACCGATCATGGCAACCAAGGCCTGCCAATTAACGTTGTTTAAAATTTATGATTATACTTGGAAAACTGACTGATATTAAGTAGCATAAAGCATATCAAAGTTCAGATGGTAAACGATAGAAGTTTACGATATATAGGCGACCAATTGTAGTGCAGAAAAGATTGACCGCGGCGTTGATGGCTTAAGCGCAGTAGCGTAGCCAGGGGGAGGCGGGGGGGGCTCGAGCCCCCCCATTGGCTTGTGAAGTATGCAAAATCGCATGTTTTTTGTGCTTTTGAGGCCGATTTTTTGTGAAAAATGGAAAATAGCCCCCCCATACGAAAAGAGCCCCCCCTCAAACGTTTGAACTTGCGAAATTGGGAGAAAAATCGCCCTGAATTTTGGCGAAGACCTTTTTTTTTTTTTTTTTTTTGGAGATCACCTAATTTTGGGCGGAAAAAACGTTTGAATTTTGGATTTCGGCCGAAAAATCACTCTGAATTTTGGCGAAGACCTTTTTTTTTATTTTTTTGGAGATCACCTAATTTTGGGCGGAAAAAACCTTTGAATTTCCGATCTCTCCGAGACATTTCGTCTCAAATTTCGGACAAACCGTCTGAAACTGATTCAAGGTCAATGAAAATTCGAGTCAAGGTCGTTTGCACACTTCTCACTCTTTCAAAATAGCCCCCCCCCTTTTCCAAATCCTGGCTACGCGCCTGCTTAAGCGTTTAGCATACGTAGCAAACTTGGGTAAAAGATATCAATAAAAGAAACCTTAACTTTGGAAGAAAGCAATGAAAAACGGATTGGTGACAACAATTATGTTTTGCTACGAGAAGAAAAATAGACTGGTTAGGCCGAAGGTGGAATGCTTTTTTCAAGTAAATTACGTAAAACTTGCACTAGTGCCAACAACGCGTATAAAGCTCCTGCTCTTGAGCATAACTGAAAACACAGCTTTTTGTTAAGGAAAACTGTATTTTAACTGTGGCTGTCATTTAATGCTATGTATAAGCGACCAGCTGGACAAAGTTTTGCTGTTGATTTTATTATTTTGTTGCAGTATCATGAAGCCAAGCAAGAAAGAAGGGGTGAATAAAACGGTGCAAAGAGCTCGAGAAGAAAGCAAATTGAGGGGGTCAAAAGAATGCAAAGCAGCGGCCATGTTGCCGCTTTTGGCAGCTTATTTTGACGAAGACGTTGAACAAATACAAAAGTGCTATGAGGTGACGTTGTGATATTATATTGGAATGAACTGTTTAAGCGTTGCATAGGCCTAATCATCAGAACAACACAGATCACTAAAAGCTTATGGAAATCTACTCAAGTTTTGTGTCACAATTACAGATAGTATCACGTACCAATATACTACAATCTAATATTAAGTAAAATCTTTGCTAAATTGTTGTTTCCAGCTAAAGTTTTTTTCTTGAGATGGATTTACACAGTACGCCTATCCGTTTTCAAACGTTTTTGTCCGTTTTGGTACGCTTTTGCTTCTCCAAAAAAAAGTATGCACTTTTTCGCCTACAAGAGTGTTACGTCTTGAAAAATGTTTTGTGTATGAACAATGAGAGCAATATTTTTTAACGGAACTGTATCCGTTTACAAAACAAATTTTTCGAAAAAGTTCTCTCTGATAAGTGACAGTCCGGTTTGTATTACGTTGGTTGAGTTAAAAATCCCTAGTTGATTAATGAATCTGTTTCCGCATGACTTGAACTTGCTAATTTATTCTGTTTTAGGATGCTACATTTCTAATGCAATTGAAGACTCAATCTTATTTCCCTGCAACACCATTTCTAGCAATAATCGGTAAATTGTTGAAGCAAACTTAACGTGTGGATAGAAATTTTAAGTTCTGGTAGAGTCCAGAAGCCTAATTGACTGTGGTTTTCCATTAAAACGTTTCGGTTTTATTAGCTGCTGTGAATTAACTTATTCAAATGAAAGCAAAGTAGATTTAAATACTCGTATAAGTAACTTGTTTTTATGATGTTTTATGGCATAGTTTGAAGGCTGTTGTTGCTCTGCGAAACTCGTTTTTGTTATTTTATTTTGTCACAGATGGCGACGTTAGTTCCGCAACATTTAAAGTTTTGGTGGAAAAAGATGTGGTATTAACCGCAAAAACATACTTTGAAGCACTCGCAAACATGTTTGCGGCTTATTACGTCTTTAACATTTGCTACCCCGAAAAGGGCTGTGCAACCTTGGAATTTCTTCAGAGGTAATGTACCGTTTTCTATAACTTTGTGTCGGTTAAAGTTTAAACCACCGCTATACTAATGCAGTGAAATATTTTGACCAAGGTGCTCAGTCTGACTCAAGACTTATAAAAAAACCAAAAAGGTTGCTCTGCGTTGGTGCGCTTAAGCAGACGCAAAATGCCAGGTTCATACGAACAAAAAAAAATGTATATTATGCGCTTTTTTAAACTCAAAGAGTGGAGTCAGAGTATGTTAGATAGCGCAACTGTAATTGTTTAATTCATTCTAAGAAATATATAAATATATCTATTTGTTTTCGTATTTATTTGAGAGATTTCATCTCAATTATAACGGTTTAGATACATCGCGAATATCAATGCACAAGGTGGGAGAGGAAAAAAGAAAAGAAGAAAGAAAGAAGCAAATCCAAAAGTCTTGCGTCTGATTAAAAAGATGCGAGACTTTAAAATTCTGCTGGAATAGTTCTAATGTCTCGCATCTTTTTGGACTAATTCAATTTCTTTGGAATAATTTTTCTGGAATAATTCACTGGACAACAAAAAATAATTTTTGTTTGTTACGCAAGATAGTGATTTTGGCCAATTTGGCGGCCTGTATTTCAAATTGATATTAGTTTTCTTTGTCACGTCAAATTATTGAGACTACCACATGTCCCAATTTTTTCTGATTCTACACTGCACACTTCGCCGTGATCAACCATTTCGCACTAAACAGAAGACTATACAACAGACAACAAATGTATTTTACTTCACAACATTTTGTGTGAAAAGGCTTTGGAAATATTTTTTATATTTGGCTTTTCGTTTTTATGACAAACCCTTGCTCTCATGTTGTAGGTACCAGCAGAAATCTCCTATCATGTTGGCATCAAAACGTCCTTGAAACCGCCTTTCTATTTCGGATATATCCTGGTCCAATCTCTTTTCTTGTTCATTGCTTACTTCTCCAAGTTTAAAGGAAAATCTAAGCACGAAATACTAATAACTTCAAACACTTTTAGCCTGTTTACATGTATACTTTTCAGGTTCGGATTTTAGTTTAGATTCTTTTGTTCTAATTCAGAACTGAATTAGGCCTTTACTCTTTGCTCTTGACCTAACCATATAGCTTAGGCCAACTTAGTAATCCTAGCACAGCTGGCTACTAACTGATAACCAAACTAACTAGGCTTTTAGCTGATGTATTAAATCTGCTATTTAACTCGCATTTCAATTGCAACAAGCCTATTAAGCCTACCATGGACAGAAATGAACCTAAGGAAATCGCAAAAGGACAACTTATTCTAGCGGTTTCCTAAACTGGTACAGTTGTTTCCTAAATTTGGCACTTTTTTGACATAACTTAGCGTTAAGCAGGCACAGGAACCAAGAACCAGGCCTTGAAAACGAATGTGTAAACACGCTGTTAAAATAGAAACTAAAATTGAATTTTTGACTGCCACGATTTTTGGTAGACCTGGCAGCTAAAATTATCTTGGTAAGCTAAAAAGTAAAAAACAACAGAGAGTAATTAAACTATTTTAAGCTTCTTGTTATGAAGCATAGCCACATCGATTGTATCAGAAAGAGCGTAGTCTGACGTAATACATTTTATTTGTTTATCAGTAATCAACCTGATTGTTGCGACAAGATTTAAGAATTGTCCCGAATTGGAATGGAAGTAAGTGGAATAAAATGCAGATATCTCTATTACTAGACGTAATAGACAAAATCTGACTGCAGGTTTGGGCTCGGCACACCTGAAGCACTGCGAAACAATTGTTTTTCTGCGACGTAACATTTTGTTGTTGACCAGTGAATTTGCATGTGATTCTATGTTATAGCTAGACAATAGGATGTTTCATTTTTTCACCATTTTTGAAGCCAAAAATGCCTAGAGTTGGGTTTTTGGAAAAAAGTTGGGGCAAAAATTGTTTTGGATAATGACGTCATTTTGAGGTTGCTCGCGTCAATTGAAATTCCGAGTGGCCGAAATTTCGTAAATTTGACGTAACTCTGAAATACTTGGCGTAAGTTAACAAAACTGGTTTCAAAATCACCGAAAGATATAATTTTTTATAGGCACTTAAGTGGTTTCTACTCTCGAATGGTAACAAACAAAAATTTTAAAAATGGTGAAAAAAGAAAACATCCTGATCTGGAAGCTTTTTTAAAAGTTGCTTTCGTTTGATTCCATGTTATTTCTTTTGAAGGTGGAATAAATGCGATATTGCAGTACTATATTTTGTTATTTCGGAAGAGCATTTTTTATTTTTTTTGCACCCTTGGTGGTAGAAATTACTAGAGGAACATTTCTAATTCTTATCAAACTAACCTGGCCATTTCCTTACTGTGTTGCTATAGTTTAACGTACAGAAGTTGTTATTTATTTTCCGCACTATTTTCGTAAATTCATTTACAATAAATGTTTTTAAAAAATACAACTTTCTTGCCAGCGTTACAACACCCAACTAATCGCAAAACATTTTACATTTTTTTGATATTGTTGTGTTTTGTTGTATGAACGAATATTGAACATAATGTAGACTTCCTATATCTAAACTAATTTACCTGTCGAAAATTTGTGCATACAAAACGCTATGTAACAAAATGGACAATGATTAGAATTGCAACTTACAAGTTTTGTTTTTTGTCAATTCTAAACCAAAACAATATTACATCGTATATGTATTAGCCATCACTGCAATAACAAAAAGCATAACCTGTATAGTTACGCTTCTAATCATCGTACTTACTGTTACACACTACACAGCATTTGTGCATGCACAAATTTTCAACAAGTAATTGGGTTAGATAAGGTCTACATTTCGTTGAATAATCATTTATAAAACGAAACGTAATAATATCCCAAAAGTAAAATATTGTAGGATTAGTTGGTTGTTGTAACGCTGGCAAGAAAGTTGTATATTTTTTTTGAAGATTTATAGTAAATAAATGTACAAACATGCGCGTAAAAAAGTTGACAAGTATTGTACGTAAAACTGCGACATAAAGGCGTATTTTTTTTACGGCTTTGTCAGTACTATTGCTGCCAGAATAATCACACTAAATCTACATTGTAAGCACGTAAAAAGTTTTACAGAATAGGTAGTACTTTTGTTACCACGCAAAGCAGTAAAATTTTTTTACGTTTAACAACCGTAAACACTTTTACTAAAAATCGCTGTAAAAAAATTTACAATTTGTAGAGGTAAACAAATTACGGTGCGCTCTGTACTTTTGCTGCCAGTAAAAATACAGTAAATTTTTTTGATAGTGTATGCGATTTGAGAAAGAAAAACGGCAAAATGTCGATTCTCGCAGCTAAAAGTTGCCCGTGTAAATGCGGCTTAAAGGGGCATTGAAGCCTAAGTTTTATTGATTTATTGTATTTGAAACAAAATTTGTATTTTTAAAATAATTTTTGAGGTCACCTTCAGAATTCTACGTTTACTACATCAAAAGATTATTGTATTTATATTTTCCCTTATTTCGTAGAATTTCTTTCACTTTTTTAAAAATCTGTCTACGTTTGGTGTCGCTGTTACTGTTACTAGGGCTACTACACGCTAGCTGACCTTAATCATTACTCGCGGTATGTAAGCTTAGCCTATTAATGATGACATTAATCATTACTTACGGTATGTAAGCCTAGCCTACTGAGAAATTATAAAAAAACAGTAAAGTCTAGTCTAACATACAGCAATTTATACAGGTTGGTTTACCCTAGTAATTACAAAGAACAACTAGGCCAAAAGTAGGCCTACTTTTCATTTTTTCTTCTAAGTGCACTAAATCAAATATGCTTGTGCTAAAAGATGCAAATTTAAACTACTAAGATGAATTCCACTTTTAAAAACTCATCTAAGTACCTAAGCCACAGCAGAAAACCTGCCATAGGCACATTGTCACTCCCAGACCTATTATGTGGCAAGTTGGTTTTGAAATCGCTTATGCAAATTTGATGTAGCGTTGCCCCTGCAAAATTTTTTCCCTTATTTCAAAATCTTTTTCCCTGAAGCTATTTAACCTTAATCAATGAAAAACGCGACAAAAACGTTGCTAATCAATTATTTTTTATAAATTTGTTGTTAAAATTCAAAATTAGACTTTAATGCCCCTTTAAGAGAGTTGTGTGAGTCCTTTGAAAATGTTTCTACTTTAAGGTTTTTAGTATCACGTTTGTATATAATCTTTTTTACTTGTAATCCAAAGTTATTAGATTGTTCATCTGATATCATGCACGCGATTGGCAAATGATCAGCTATTTTATGAATAATTATACAGGGTATCACAGTCAAATTTACGTCATATGTAAGCATGTGGTCAATCAAGGTTTTAGAAGTGGGGGTTATACGTGTTGGTTTGTTAAGAACAGAAAAAAAGAAACTGCTTTGTAACATTAATAAGTAATCGACAGTTTGTGTACTTTTTTCAATTACATTCATGTTTATATCTCCCATAATAATGCATTTTTTATTTTTTTGTGTGATCAGAGACAATTTTGTATTTAATTCCTGTAAGAAATTATTGACTTTACTATTCGGGTGCCTGTAAATTACTCCATACAAATAATGACTTTTAGCGCAATTCAGTTCCACGTCTATCCACAAATCTTCACAACCTTCCAAGTTCAAATCAAAATAATTATTACGTTTTACCCTTATATCATTTCTTACATATATTCCAACACTTCGTGCTTGCGTGGGGGAAGGTTTGTGCATAAATAAGTAACCATCTATGTTAACATTAGGTAATGGCTTGTGGCGAATACGAGTTTTACATATAAATATCAACGCTGGCATAATTTTTATGGCAAGAAGTAATTCTTTAAGTTCTTCTAAATGAGCATGTAATGAATTGATGTTTATAAGTAATAAAGAGTAATCATTAGGGGCAACCACTGGTTTCTCGTCAATTAAATCATACTCTGCAGTTGGTTTAATGTTGGATGTCATGGTTTTGTAAACAACTTCAGTTAAATTTGTTTCATCATTTTGGCCTAGGTTTTGACAGCTAGTGTTAGAAATGGTGTTGGAAGCTCATCGACTATGTAACGCAACATTCACGATAGTCTCCAAACTAAATCAACTGGATACAGCACTGCATGCAAGTAACATAAAATACAAAAAGCAAAATTTGGCAGTTTGACAACAACTAATTGTTTCGTATGAACACATAGTGACGTAACCGTGGTAAAACTACGTGTAACTCAAATGCGAGAAACAAAACTGATATCAACAAACGTTATGAATTCTATCGCTAACCTAAAAGCCATTAGCTAAAAACTTTGATTACCACCAATCATTTCTACGTATCTTGTTTTAACAAATTTATTCACATGAGACAAGTTTTTAAAGTGAGTCAAAATTCAATACTTTAAAATGTATTTAACAAGCCGAAGCAATAGCATTCGAGAGCATAACGTCTCACTTTCCTTATTTACGTACATAGAGTATACACCCAAAAAGTTAATTTTTAATTGGGACTGTTCCCCTTATTTCCCTCCATCAACGATAAGTATTAATATACTCTTCATTGCCCTGTGAGCACATAGCAAATGGCATAAAAAGTCAATGCCAATTATGAACTGAGACATACGTATCCGATATGCAACAGATAAAAGATGCTTCGTGCACATTATTATAGACAATGCCAGTCTGATAAACTATATGGAACTGTGGGCAGCCGACTTCAAAAATTAATTATCACAGCTAGCCTTAGAGACAGCCAAAAGGCTATCGTCCCCTCTCCCCAAGAAGTTAAACTATTTTATGCAGGACGGTGAACATAGCAAATTAATCGAAAACTATTAGCACCAAAAAAATATTCAGTGGTCGTAGTCGGTTTAAATACTAGGCCAAAAACTATCAATAATTAGCTTAATTAAATAACATTTTTCTAACACCCCTATCAAACTAGTCCTACAGCAGGCTACCATACCCATCCAATCTCTCTCTATACTAGTAAATGTATCAAGAAGTAGCGAATAGTCTAGTGAGCAAAAGCGGTACCAAAATTAACCAAAGTCTTGCAATTATAAACGTCATAGAGGCAGTTACAACCTCATAATTTGCGGTATTTCTTACAGAGCTGGACAAGTCCGCAAGTTAGTTCGCAAGTCCGCAAATCCGCAATTGCGGACTAACGAAAAAAGTTGCGGACATGCGGACTTAGGCAGTTTAAGTCGCGGACTTGAGATTGCGGACTATTCTTAATTTTAGTCCGCAATTCCGCAAGTTTTATACAAATCTTGAAATTCCTTTCTATTTTTGTAAAATATTTATGTTTTTACCCAGTCAAACATAAGAAATCAATTTAATCTTTTTGAGTTCAAGTTCGGCGAAAATATCACGTTTTTTTGAGTTCAGGCTGACAAAAATACGAAGTCTGCTTTTCGACTTAATTGCTTTCTTTTTGTTGACATGCTGGTTTTTCTCGTTCGGCACAACAACCGATTTTTTTCGAGTTTAAGTACGATTTGGCAGCCCTTGTTCAAAGTATGGCTTCGTTGTTATTTACCGTGAGTTCACAAAATTAGTCACTGTTGTATCATTTTTTGTACTGGTAGCCAGTGCTGTCGCTACGGTGAGGCCTAGGGGCGCCGTACCACCCAAACGACAGCTTGTGCACCCTATTTCGGTTTAGTCAGAATGCTTTTTTGAAGCATCACGTAACGACAAGACAACAGGCAATAATGGAAAAAGGAATAATAATTTTTGCACATAATTCTCGTTTGAAGTTTTCTCGATTGTTTGCAAAATTGCTGGCCACCAACTTACTGCTTTAAATAAATGTGATCCAATAGTTCGTCTTATTAATACGCCTTTACGGATGTGTTGCGGAATAGGAATGTATGCCTATAGAAGCGCTACCGGTATTTCGTTAGTGATTATGACCTGAAACAATACGTGAGAACATTTTCTAAAAGACCAGCTGTTTTTTTTAGAGCACACTCAAGGTTTATTTTTGGTCGCGGTCGGTCGCGCAACCAGGGGGAAGGGCTAAGGGGGCATTAACCCCATTTAGCCTAGTCATTAAGAAAATATAACCAAAAAAAGAATTTGCGTTTAAACGTGTTTTGGACTTGACCTGAAGTATATGGGGGCTCAATAGGCTAGACAATTTAGATCTTTCAATGACTTCTGAATTTTAGCAATTTACTGTAATATATTATTGATATGGTTTTAAAAGTGCGAAATGTGATTTAAATGGCGTTAAAATTGCTATTTTTCCCGCAAAATTGCAAAAATCACCCAGCAGCTGGGGGCTCTGCCCCCTCTGTGACACGCTTGAGTTGCAACGGTCTATTCAGCACGGGATTTAAATTAGACAATTTTGGTGCAAAAAACATGTACTTTTGATTCAAGCTCCTCTCTCTTAGCAAAAACTCTGGTTGCGCTTGTGGTCGCATTCACTCCTGAAGACAGATTTTTCAAGGGATTGTACGGGCCGCATACGAAACGAGCTAATAAACGCTGCCGGGCTTATGTGTGCTTTTTTTCAAAGATGAATACAAATAAGTAGCTTTATAATATCTGTTTTCATGTGCGAAAGCTCAGTCTATTGATATAGTGCCCCCCCATTTTCTACTAGGGCCCCCTCACTTCGTTTGGTCTGGCGACGACACTGCTGGTAGCGGGTGGTTATCTCGTTCCTACAGTATTTATAGAAATTAGAGACTGAAAATTTAGTAATACGATTAATGATATGAATGTTTTTTTGCCTTCTACGTCGTTCACCTTTTCCTGCCTTGAAAAAAATGTTGTTTTAGATTATCTTGTTTTAAGCGGAAATACGAATTGTGCTTTGCTTTTTGATGGCTTCTCACTGTAATCCAATGGCTTTTATTCTTCGGATCCCTAGTTTCATTGTAGCATTTTGAAGGGTTCGTCGGTGGGTTGTGCATTACGCTTCCATGCAGTTTAGGCACCTACTGTATAAGCAGTAGTGCAACCAGGAGGGCGGGGGCTACAAAACCTTAGCCAAGTTACTTAAAAACTTTAACCAAAAATACAAACGTTTAAATCTGTTTTGAGTTGGACCTGAGAGTAAGAGGGGCTGGACAATTCTCAAGTTTGCCATCCGAAAAAGCAGCTTAATAACAAGTATCTGTGGTACATTTACTACAATCACCGATTGTGAGTAATTTCTTTTATTGCGTGGAATGTATCCACCATACGCTTGCTATACTTCCCACAAGTCACAACCAGGCCTGCGAACTCGAACTTGAACTCGAAAATACTCGGTTATTTTGCCGAACTCGAACTTGAACTCGAAAAAATAATTTTTCAAGAGACAATATTATAGCCTACCGTAGTGAAAACCAGAGGTGGAGTCGAGGACACAAGGCTCAAGGCCAAAGCCAAGGACACAAAAAAATCCGTGGCCAAGGACAGCCTTTCTGAAGACAGACCCTCTCGAGGCCAAGGACAGGAATGCTCGAGGCAAGGACCAAGGACACAGGCGCAAGCGTTCTTCAAAAAAAAGGACTTCAAGAAAGTTTTTCAGGCGATCTCCCATTCATTGGCGTACCCACGATATTTGATTGGGGGAGGCCTAATCCACCAATCACATGAAATGACGTCATCAAAATTTTTCCAAAGAGGAAGTTTTTGTGGGACTAAGATATCGTAGGATGGAAGATCTGAAATCGTTGCCTGTTTGCACGTAACCAGGATTTTGTGAAGGAAGAGGTAGTAGTAGCGTAGGATTCTTTTATTGTCGAGCAAAAACAAATACACAAATTGCTAATTCAGCAAACATTAGACGACACGATTTAGCACAACGAGAAGAAGCGAAAGACCAAAATAAAAGCGTTGCTTAATTAAGCGACACGGTCGCCCGCCAAGTCTGCTCCTCCTGTTAGAAATAGTACAAAATTCGGCTGTAGGATTTCGAGGCTAAAAGGAAGGTTTTGTTCTGATTTAGGTAATTTAGAAAAAAAATTGATAAAAAAGAAACGGGAAAAAAAAGAATAAGACATACAGAAACAAGCAGATAGGCATTCATTTCTATATACACCCAAGCAAAAAATAATTTCGCTTATAAACAGCTACGAGATTTCAAGAAGTAGAGTTTTAGTATCTTTGATGATGTTTTGTCTCTAGAAGTTAAAACTTTATCTCTAATATGTCTGGGTGAACTATTCCAAATTTTAACACCAGAAAATTTAAGCGATTGATTAGTTTTAACCAGTGATGTTCTTTGCAGATAAAAACTTTTGGATGAAACACTTTGGGTCGAGTACATATGGATAGAGGACAAAGTTCTAAAATCGTTGATTGATTGCTACAAAATACAGGTAATTTATTTAAGTTGACTTTTGCCATAAATTTGGCAACGTTTAATTTGTAAATTTCATCGATATTTAGGACTTGCAGTTGTTCATATAATGGCTTTAATCTAGTTTTTGTACCAAATTTGTTGCATAATGTTTTTATGATACGATTTTGTTTGACTTGTAGTTTATTCTTAATGGTTTCGGAAGAATTTCCCCAGCAGATAATTGCAAATTGGAGATGAGAATACACTAAACTACAATACACTGACATTAAAGTTCTGAAACTAATAGTTGAAAAATGCAAATATCTAACTTTGGAAGCGTGTTGAGAAAGCTAGTGTAACTCAAAGGTATCAGAGACGGGGGGGTTATGGGCGGGGCCCCAGCCGCCGGAGGCTTTGGGGGTCTGGGGGCTAAGCCCCCAGCCGTTGGGCAATTTTTGTAGTTTTTTGGTAAAAAAGCAATTTTAATGCCATTGGATCACATTTCGCAAGTGTTCAGAGCCATTTGAAAGCACTAAATTTTTGACATTTGAAAGCCAATCATAAAAATCAATTTGTTTAACTCTCCTTTTACTAGCAATTTAAGTCCAAAACACGTTTAACATCTTGCTTTTTGGAGTTAAATTTGAATTGTAAGTGATTTGGTCCAGATAGCGGGAAGTAAGGTGCATTGTCTCTTGCAACATTTTAGCAGTAAATAATAATTCACTCGAAGATTTTTCTTAGAGATTTTTGTTTTGTCATGAAAATAACCAGTTATAGGAGTGCATGTTCGCCAGGGGGCCCAGGCCCTCTCAATTGAAGTTCAATGATTTGTTCAATCAGCATTTTCCAAGGCTAGTTTTTTTTTAAGTATTTTGTGCTCAAAAACCGGCGAGGTTGGAGGTGAAGTACTGAATTATTTTTGAAAAATGGTACAATAGATGGTAACGTCTACTAACCATGGGGTCATTCTATTATAAGACAGTCATAGCGTGTAACCCACCCACTCAGATTTTTTTCATACTTAGATACATGAAAGCCATTAAAAAATAATGACGGTCACAAAAAACGACATCAAAATCCATCAAGCGGTTTTCGAGTTATGATGGTTTCAATATTACCACTTGAGGGCACTGTTCGGCAGTCCCAAATTTTTTAATTTGCGTAAAAATCTTAATCCTTATGCTATCAAAACAAGCAAAATATCAATTCTGGTAGATTTTGAGGTGAGGAATTCAAAAATGAAGTTAGTTTTTGGAAAATTGCAAAGGTAAGTGGTCAAAATGTAGATTGAAAAATTTTTGAGTGCCCGATTTCATTTCCGATTATCTCAGAAGGGCAAAAAAATTTTTTAATCCAATCATTGCCAAAATCTCAAGAATAGATCACTGTTTGACATATTTAAGTTTGGTTAATGTTATTTGTTGCATATTTCTGTAATTGGTTTTGAAACATAGCTAAAAACTAACGTTGATCTTTTTGTGATTTTCTGAATTTTTTGGAACACATGTATTGAATAGTATCTTATAAAATAATAATAGTTGCAAAAAATGAAGTTATCACTTTGTATACACTTAGTAAATCTGGTGATCAGCAAAAATTTTGATTTTAACCCTTAAATGGTTGGTGGTTAGTATAGGTCTAGCTAGGCTAATACAGTTTTGCTTCGAGTTATTTCCCAAGTGAAAATTAGTCAAGTGACAGACATTGACTATTACGGGTATGAAAAGAGCTAGATTTCTGCCATCATTTTTCAATTGCTTACCAATGGGAGCACTCTTGTAAAGTTTTAACCTCTAAAATGGGTGGATTACCATAAATTGGAGTGTTTGGCACTAATTCTCAAATGATTGGAAATATTCTCAATTAAATGGGTATGACACAAGATTTTCTCCCTTTACGTAATGGCACTTTCTGCAGGGGTGATAATTAAATAAGATTCTTTATCAATTAGTTGCTAATAGTCAACTTGCCCTTTTGATACATACTTTACAGTTCAGATTTCATTTGAACAGTTAGCATGAAATAAGATAAACCCATCAGTTGCTGTTGAGTGGCAGGAAACCTGGAATGACTTCCTAATATGTGACAGTTTAAACAGATAAATTACATAAAAATAGTGTAATGTGCATGTTAAGAAGTACTGCAGATTACAGTAAAACCTTGATATTTATCTAACAGAAACTACAATTGGTTTGCTAGCAAATAAGCAACTTTGAACAAGATTATTTAAAAACTCAAATTACCGGTACCGCTTTTGCTACAGTACAATAAAATAAATGCAAGTAACGTTAGCTCTTGCTTGGGTTATTTTTGTGAAATCGTTGCACTTAACACTTTAATCGCACACACATTATTAATCGCAATTAACATTTCTTAATCGCACGCAAATTCGTTCGAAGCTCAAACACGGTTTGCGATTCTTTTGAAGCAAAATGTTTCGTTCTCTTTTAGCAAAAATTTTTACCACGCTTGTCGCGCTAATCGCTCTTTCGGGTATCACAATTCACAAGTATTACCCTGAGCTGTAAGAAAGCAAGGTCAAAAATTTTGTTTTGGTTTTTTGAAGATCTTTAGTTCGTTTATGTTTCACACAAAAAGTCCATAGTTTTAGCCGGTGCAGTTTGCGAGATATTCGCAATTGAAAAATGCATTGGTAGCAAACGGCAACGTGAATTATTGTTAACGTAACGATTGAAATAAATACAATCCTTAAATCAATTTTTGTAAATTGAATGATTGAAAAAAAACATGGATGGCAATTGAATTGATGACCTCTGTGATATTTGTTATGTAAGAAAACTGAGATGCAATGCAAAATAGAACAATAGATGTGATTTTTTTACGATGAATTAAAAGTTTTTCAATGCGATAAACTCGTCACTAGCTTCCGATGATAGATTTGTTTGGTTAAGTAGGTTTGTTGTCTCAAACAACATAAAGTGAAGCTCAGCCAGCGCAAGACTTTAGTTTAAATACGCGTTGTGATTGTGACGTAACGAATACTAGAACATTCTCAAACTTTTACCTAAAATGTGACTTTGGACAAAACAGAAAACAAACAACAGAACTAATGACAAAAATTGGAAAATAATTTTGTTTAATTTTTATAATGGATGTTAATTTTTTGTTTGTTTTGAAGAGGTATTTCGGGAAAGAAAAGCATGCAATGCGATTGCCATCCCACAATAAAAGGTATCTGTTACCTCAATCTGATTTAAAAATCGCACACAAGAACTGGATTTTCTCGAAATACGATATTATGCAAATTTGGTAGAGCGCACTTTTTCGAAACTAAACAACATAAAAATGCACTCTGCCATTTTGGTTCGGGCAAGTTGAGATCTCCTTGGGCAAGTAAATATTTGTTTTTAACAACTTGCCCGACAGGCAAGTTGTTAAAAAAGTTAATTTTGACCACTGCTGCATATATACCGCAAAGTGTATTTAGTGCTAAGTACTAAATGAAATTAGATAAGTGGAATTCAAAAGATTTACTTAGAAGTAAATCCACTTTGGAGTATATCCAGTATATGCAACATATTACTAGCAAACCAATTGTAGTTTCTGTTAGATAAATATCAAGGTTTTACTGTAATCTGCAGTACTTCTAAACATGCACATTACACTATTTTTATGTAATTTATCTGTTTAAACTGTCACATATTAGGAAGTCATTCCAGGTTTCCTGCCACTCAACAGCAACTGATGGGTTTATCTTATTTCATGCTAACTGTTCAAATGAAATCTGAACTGTAAAGTATGTATCAAAAGGGCAAGTTGACTATTAGCAACTAATTGATAAAGAATCTTATTTAATTATCACCCCTGCAGAAAGTGCCATTACGTAAAGGGAGAAAATCTTGTGTCATACCCATTTAATTGAGAATATTTCCAATCATTTGAGAATTAGTGCCAAACACTCCAATTTATGGTAATCCACCCATTTTAGAGGTTAAAACTTTACAAGAGTGCTCCCATTGGTAAGCAATTGAAAAATGATGGCAGAAATCTAGCTCTTTTCATACCCGTAATAGTCAATGTCTGTCACTTGACTAATTTTCACTTGGGAAATAACTCGAAGCAAAACTGTATTAGCCTAGCTAGACCTATACTAACCACCAACCATTTAAGGGTTAAAATCAAAATTTTTGCTGATCACCAGATTTACTAAGTGTATACAAAGTGATAACTTCATTTTTTGCAACTATTATTATTTTATAAGATACTATTCAATACATGTGTTCCAAAAAATTCAGAAAATCACAAAAAGATCAACGTTAGTTTTTAGCTATGTTTCAAAACCAATTACAGAAATATGCAACAAATAACATTAACCAAACTTAAATATGTCAAACAGTGATCTATTCTTGAGATTTTGGCAATGATTGGATTAAAAAATTTTTTTGCCCTTCTGAGATAATCGGAAATGAAATTGGGCACTCAAAAATTTTTCAATCTACATTTTGACCACTTACCTTTGCAATTTTCCAAAAACTAACTTCATTTTTGAATTCCTCACCTCAAAATCTACCAGAATTGATATTTTGCTTGTTTTGATAGCATAAGGATTAAGATTTTTACGCAAATTAAAAAATTTGGGACTGCCGAACAGTGCCCTCAAGTGGTAATATTGAAACCATCATAACTCGAAAACCGCTTGATGGATTTTGATGTCGTTTTTTGTGACCGTCATTATTTTTTAATGGCTTTCATGTATCTAAGCATGAAAAAAATCTGAGTGGGTGGGTTACAAAATTTGAAAATTTTGACTGTCTTATAATAGAATGACCCCATGTTATTGCCGGGCTGGATTTACATCGCGCTAAGCCCCTGGCACTTTGGAGATTTTCGCACCATCTCTCTGCCAAATATAGGTGAAGACCAAAAAAAAATCTTACGATTTCAGCTCGGGGCCCCTAGTTGGTACTGCGTCATATTATAGTAAATCCGGCCCTAATTAATGCATTACGTTCACAAAAAGGCTAGATATCACTTTTAGGACAAAAACTCTCCATTTTCTCCGGATTATACGTTTAAATTAGCTGGCAAAAATTGAATTGAGGGAGACCCGGCGCCCCTGGTCTTCATTATTGTTAATTAGCATAGATGGGCAAGTTAACACAAAACGTTAGCTTTGTTAACCACTAGTCCGTAAACAAACTTCACACCTCCGTTAACGTTAATCCGTTATTTTCAGCTTTAATTAACGGAAGTTAATAAAGTCCGTTAATTCGTTAACATTTTGCGTGTAATTTATATTTCGTTTTATTCACTCGCTTCTAGAACACGTATTGACGCTGTTGATCTGATTGTAAGGAAATATTTAGTGCTGTGGTGGTCTTATTGTGTTTTGGAAGTTACATTTTACAGTCTAATCTAATTTCAAGATAAAAATAAGTTCAAATGCACTAACGAAGCTGCGATCAGAAAATTTTTGGAAATTGCGAAGAGCGATAATTAATAGACCTATGAAGCTGCAGCTTCCCAGCAAACATGGCTATGCAGGGCCTGCAAGGGTTTAATGCGGGCAGTGCAGGCCAATGCGGGCAGCGGAAGCCTGTGCGGGCCAGATCAAGACCACCTAGACAACAAGGCCGTTTCACCAAAGCCAGACAATCGTGTGACGTCACACACAGTAGTGCGAAGCGTTATGACGCGTTAATCCGATTGCGTTTTTCTTTCCATTTACGATACGCGTTTAGGCCAACAATACAGGCACGGAATCGCTATTTTATAAAATATAATGAAAAGAAACTAAATGTTTTCAAACTTGTAATATCATACGTGATAGTCAGCATGTAAACAATAACATATGTTGCACCAATGCAAAAACCTATCTTAATTTGCGAAGAAATGACAAAGTTATACACAAGGAAAATACTGCTCGCTAAGCTGTAGCCAGCTGCTTCTTTTCTCGAAGCATGTTTCTTGAATTGCGACTGGCTCTGGATGATGTTGCAGAGCTTGATAGGTAGAAAGGGCAGTTTGGCAGCAATGTAGGAACAGCACCCGGTACTAGTTGAGGAACTGTAAGATCATATGACAGTGTTTGTCCCGTTTTTTCATCATATGCTGTTGCTGTTTTGCGTATGTCTTCTGGCTTAAAATGTTGCTCACAAACCTGAAAAACTACATTCATGAAATTTGTCTTCCAAAAAATCATTAGTCACTTGACCAGTATATGAGTGAACCTGTAAATGTACCATTTTAAGGAGTGCATTTAAATAATGCTTACTCTTTGCAACACAGTTAGTTATATATCAGAAGTAAAAATATGACTGAAAATAATCCTGAGATGACTTCTTTTGATATTGGATCACGCAAAATATGAAGGTAAAATAACTAGTCAACAGACTCACCAAAAATAATTGTAATTACATTTCATTCACCAAGTTTTGTTGGCCAGGAGACAGCAAAAGGACCTTTCGGTCTTCAAGTCAAGCTGCCACCTGCCCACCTGTCTACCACACACGACAAAGGCTTCACACTGTCCCTTTAAATGCTGAACGTCAAGCAGGAAAGCTTTAAATACCAATTTTTGTAGTCTTTGGTTTGATCCAACCAGGAATCAACCAGAGACTAATGCTTTGATTAACGAAATAAAATATATTTCAATGATTAACAAAACTTATTTAAGCCAATCCTATCAATGTTGAGCACTGTAGAGATTTATGCAGTCTTTTACATCACTTCTTGCTTTGAAAAGTTATCATTACCAAATATGGTAGTGCGAAACTGCCAAAACACAATTTGATATTCTAGATAAACAAATTAGTATCGGTATATGCTTATAAAATTCAAAACGTGCATCATAACAATACAACAGTATAATATCCCTACTTTGCTAATCTTGCTTGGAGTGAAATCTTGTCTTATAATAGCACGAAGCCACTTTTGCAGTAGTTCGTCATCCTTTGGAAATCAAAGACTTGCACTTCAGGTCCAGTTTTATAATTGCCTTTGCAATTCGGCACGCAACACATGTAAGGCATAATACTGACATCACAGATTGAAACTTGATTGCATGAAATTCAATACAGCCAAATAATATAAGTATATATCACAGTATAGTATTAATATCAGATATGAAAATCTAGAAACATATTAAAGTCACATAAATTTATCACAGCACATCTGAAATCCAAGCAGGCTAATATACAACATTGCTGTTTGTTTAAAAGAAAGACCTGAAAGGGCTTTTATTAACAGAAATAGACCTTATTTCAAGTTTGTTTTGTACCCTGAAGTTGCTTTCTAATCATATATACAAATTATTCTAATCGATGTTGCAGTAACGCAAAGCACTTATTGATTAAAATGCTGAATGGACAAGGTCAAGTAACCATTATGAAATAAACCACAAATTCAAATTTTTGTTGAGCCAAGTATGACACATGTTTTAATAGTAGACTACTGCTATGGTGTACATATTACTGGCTGTTATTTACATTGTGCAACAAATATTTGATATCAACCATCAGTATTTGGGAGTAACAAGCTTACCAAAAAACTTTAAAACCAAACACACAAACTAGCAGAGTCAAAGCGATATTTAGTCACTTGGTGAGGAGATAGCGAAGGACCGAAAGGTCATCTAAGTCTACTGCCACCTCACCAAGTTAAAATTAAAAAAAGCAGCTTCTAGATTTTCTCAGTCTGCTACTTTCTATGATAAAAAATTTTACGTAAAATTAAAACGAAGTGTTGCAAAGATATGTACATTTTGTACAGTGTATACACAAAACTCACAGTCACCATGTAAAGAAAATGCAAGACAACATTAAAATTGTTCTAACTCTAAGCATACTAAAAAATAAAAAAAATAAAAATGCTGTAACTACAGATTGGATAGAAATAAAATTAATAAAGTTCATAATGCTTATTTATGTTTTATAGAATTTAAAGTGGGCAATTGGAGTGAAAAAAAAACCTCCTTGCTTTGTTTTGTATTGTTTGCCAATATGTCATTAGTACTGGTACAATTTCCAATACCAGTATATATCAACCTCAGTCAGTCATTGCAAAATTACTAATAATTCAAGGGCACATCAAAATGAAAGATGACGTATTGTAATAAATGTGTGATAGATGAATGCACCAAACTCATGCTATTCAAGCAATAGAATAGGTTATTGTTGAACTCAAGCATAAATATGCAACTATGATTCCTTTACTTACTACTGCTTTGCTGATAGAAAACTGATATTCTAGCTTTTATCGGTTTCATAGTTTGATAAAAAAAGAAAAAAAAAAAAAAAACAACAACAACAACAAATCAAGGAACAATGTTCAAAGGTAGCAAGGGGATCTTGGGCCCTTAATCAATTAAAACACTTTGTAGATGAGCAAACCTTAAGATCTGTTTACCACTGCCTCATATACTCTCACCTACAATACTGCATAAGTAGTTGGGGGACTGCTTCAAAATCAACATTAGCACCTCTCTTTATTCTGCAAAAAAGAAGCATCAGATTGTTAACTGGAAGTGGATATCGTGAGCAAGCTTAAGGATTAAACTTAGCGTTTGGGTTAAAATTAGGATTAAAATTAGGATAACATTTTATCTTAACATTTTATCACTATGTGTCTTAACATTTTATCACTATGTGTCTAAATATTTTATCACTAAGCTTAACATTTTATCACTATGTGTCGTGAGTAGGCCTAATCCCTTACCCACAGGATCTGGGACAGCACTGAGTACCTACCAGCCTACCTACCTGCCTGTAGACCAACTGGACATCTTCAATGTTAACCTTGAAAATGTTTAATTAAACTAGTTAAATTATTCCTGAAGTGAAATAGTTAAATTATTCCTGAAGTGAAATGTTTAAATAAACTTTATGGGCTAGTTTACTCAGATTTTGAATTTAATTAAACTATTTTTCAAGGTGCATTGACTGTTTATTACAGATTAACAACGGTATAAATCTTTATAGATACCAGAAAGCTAATTACCAGCTGACTTCAACTGTAATCTGGTAGCCCTAAACAATACACGAAACCAAATCGCTTAGCGTAGCCTAGCCTACCGGTAGCAGATATCACTAGACAAGAGCAATCACAATTTTTCATAAGCATATAAACAAAAACTGCACTGTCATTTAAATTCATGTACCATAGACTGCCTCTCAGTTAAATATCGGTACCGGTACGTCTTTTACTCTTTTGCCTTTACACAAAGCGTGCAACTGTTAACTGCCGAATGCACTACAATGTACTCGCTTGAGTTGCTTCGCACTACAGTGCGTGACGTCACTGAAGCTTGAAACGGCCTTGTTGTCTAGGTGGTCTTGGCCAGATGCAGGTACTGCATCGTAAAACCGAAAGACACACTGTTACTAAATGCGCTAATCAGGACTCGAGACGGTGTTGTGTAGCGGATATATGCTTGTCTTATTTGAAAATCATTATTCTTATTCACAAGGTTCTCTAAAATAACCGTGCAGGTCTTGTGCAGGACCTGTGCAGTTTTGGCTCAAACACTTCTTTAAGAAAATAAAATGAAGCCTTTAAAATTCTTTAAAATATAGCTGACAATAAATGTTGCCAGGTCAAATAACACTTGAACACACTAACAAGCAGGGGTGTATTCTCCAGCGATTCAAGGTGTTCTGCGCACACCCTGCGATATGACAGCGTAAACGCGTTAATTACATTTGACTAAATTTTTTGTTTTCCTCTTTCTAATCTCTATAATACCAACGCAGGCTGCGTTCTTTTTTCTTTCGATGAATAGCAAATTGCTTTTTTTTCAACACAGACAATGACGTCACACTCTCTGTCATGATAAGTTCAATAGATATCGTTGAACGCAAGGGACGCAGACCTTTCCATTTTATTCTCCATTGCATTATATAGCGGAGAGTGATTTTATCTCTTTTCACGCAATTCAAATGCCAGAAATGTTCAACTTTGAGATTGAACCAGATATTACGTCACAATGCATTTCCAATCATACGAGTGGCATCATAGTTGTATAATGCGGTTGTGGGTTATTGCGTGTCATTTTCGAAAGTTTGGCGGTCTGTTTTTATATTTGAAAGTTATAGGTAGGTCAAATTTATTCTGCAGAATGAAATCAGCGTTGACAGTATAATTAAGAAGCCATTTTCTAGCAAACATTATTGGAAATGGTAAGAGATTACTATTAATCATTTAGTATAAAAGCAAGGAAAAGGAATTCTCTCGTCATTTAAATCCGTCGTTATACCAAACATAGATTGGCTATCGGGATGCAGTATCAGGTCTAAGCTGTTTTTCTGGCCTTGTTTGCTTTTTTCACCAGAAACTAGCGTAAACGTTTGATACCCGTTCACATATCGCATTGAACTTTTGAGCTCTTCCACATGAATGCCGGCAGGCGCAAGCATGTATCGGAGTGGCGCACACCTTTTAAAAATGCCTACCGTACGCCACTGCTAACGAGTAAAAAAAATACACTCTCCCAGAAAAGCTTATCAACAGAACAGAATTAGAACGTCGAAGTAGTGATTTTGCGCAGGTAAACTTTGTTAGGAAATGTCTTAAAAATATCAAGGAAAAGGGCATAAATTTTTAAAAAAGGCAGTGGCGAAGACTACCGGACCCGCATCGTTTATATTCATTCGTGATCATCTTTTGCTTGACGCAAACACGTCATATCTCGTGATCCTAATTCTTAACCCCATGAATTCTTAACCTTTTTATGAAACAATAATTATTAAGAAAGTAATCTTTAGCGCCAACACTTCACTTGCTCAAGCATAACCAACGAATGACAAAACGTTCAAAAAAATTTAAAATTTGTGTTGAGTGCACATGAGCGGAAAGTTATCAGTCGCTGTATAGCCTGATCAGTATTTCGCCTTCGATTTCTTGTTTGCGTGACAGCGAGAGAAATAATCCTTTTTATAAAAAAAAAAACACTAGAGTAAGCTTTAACGACTTTGGTTTGTCTGTTTCCTTGTTTATTTAAAACGTGAGCCCGGATAAAATCACAGGTTTGTAAGGTAGCGTGCTTCCACATCAAGTTAAGATTTACCGGTATGGCTAGACCTACTAGACACTGCAATCTTATTTTAGCTGGGTCCTGAAAAGGAGTTTGATTTAGGCAGAGGCCTTTGAAAATGCAATTTTATTAAGTCTTTTAGGAGTAGGCTATACCTAGTGGGCCTAGATCAAATAGGATACCAATATTGTATAATGCTCAAGTCCAGGCTACTTTACAATGCACTGATACACTAGGCTAGATAAATGCTATGAAACTAGTAGCCTAATCGCTAGCGTATTTTAATTCCATCCTAGCATATCACAAATTTGTCAGTTTAAGGTTAGGCCAGCAGGCTACAGCAATAAGTTACCGGTAAGTGCTAAGAAAGCAGCCTTGGCCAAGCATACACACACCAACTGCACAGCTCAATTAGGTTTAGTACTAAGTAGACTTGGCTAGTAGCTTTTTCACTTAAGATTCATGTGAACTTTTTCAGCTACTAGTAGGCAACTTATCCTATTGTTCCAGACTGGCTGCTGAACATTTTTGCTGTGAAGTTTAGCCTACTGGATACCGGTACTTTAGCTAATAGACTACAACTGGTTTAGATTTATTCGTCAGGCTGATTAAGTATAACATTTAAATTTTAAACCAAATGAGTTAAATCAAGCAAAACTTAGTTTAAAGCTAATACAGTTATTACTGTACTACTTTTCCTGCATAAAAAGTAACAAAAACCTGTCTATTTTTCCATACCAACATTTCAGAGAGTCTAAGTTTTTTAAAATTTTTTTGGAGGTTCCATGACTAGGTTAAGTTTATGCCTGTAACTGTAAAGTGTTGCTGAAAGGTGCAGTTGACCTGGATGACCGCATGGTCATATCGCTGTTTCCTGCCTGCGTACTTTCTGGAGGGTGTCGAACTGTTTCAAATAACAGTTCGGGTTCAGGTTTAGCTCCTGCTCAAAATATTTTAGCGATTCAGGTTTGGTTCGGGTTCACTTGAGCACCATTTTCGAGGTTCAGGTTTGCTTCAGGTTCACTCAAGTAAAATATTACTGGTTCAGGTTTGGTTCGGATTCATTGACTTAAAATTTAACTGTCGTTACTCGTTTCGTCCAGAAAAAAAAAGGAGAAATTGCTGATCCTGTTGATGATCACCACTGCTTTTATTGTGCGTGTACCAGCGCCAGCGGCATCCAGATATCGAAAAATATATTCTTACTTTTGTTTGGGGTTCAGGTTCGGTTTGGGTTCACTTGAGCACAATTTTGAGGGTTCAGGTTTGGTTCAGGTTCACTGAAATAAAATTTTGTTGGTTCAAATTCGGTTCGGGTTCACCAAAGTGAAACGATTCATTCGGGTTTAAGGTTCGGGTTCAGGTTCGGTTCGACACCCTGCTTTTACGCGTGTGGTGAAATAAACTTGACTTGACTAAGCGAAGACCTGATGATTAACTTTCTCCAAAGCCTGCATTAGACAAATGCTCATAATCTTAGACCACCTATTCCAATAGGACCACCAAAGCCTATGATTGAATGTACAGTAAGATCTGTACTATAAGTAATTGAATTGAGTAATATAAGTAATGAGTAATTGAGTAAGATCTGTACTATGAAGCTGGCTGTTGTTTATCGGTACTGGTAGTTTGCTTTGCACTCTGCTACAGTGCTGCTTCCAGAAATTTTGTTTTTAACTCTTTAGTTCAAGACACGGCAGTACTTTGTACTGATACTTCGTTAAGCAAAACCAATTGTTGAGACTGCTGGCAGTGGCGCATGTTCTGGTACCTGCATCAGCTACAAATTTTCTTTATGTGCGTTTGTTTATTCATGATGCTTTGAGTCGAGTTGTTAAAGAGAAACGGCATCTGCAGACAGATGCCTGTTGTTCGCGATTAGAAGTCACTTAGCGTTATAACTTATTATTAATCTTTCAATATTGACAAAAGTTTTTAAATGATTAAAAACATCAAATAAAGAATTTTACAAGAATTCAATTGATTTTTGTTATTGCAAAATTTTTTCTTATCACTGCACTTTCCCTATTTGATGAAAGAATTTCATACGTTTATGCCTATGGTTGAGTAAGCTATTTCAATTTGCCTTGAACGCAAAATGTTCTAGAAAAGTTTGCAAACAAAGCACCGTGAGATAATAATGTCATTAATTTTTAGATATTTGTTACATATATTGAGTACACTTATTAGTCCACAAAATTTTTATCATGTCAGATATTGTTTATAGCAGTAAAAGAACCATAAGACGACATCTTCCAAAGAAAGTTGATGATATTTTTCGTGGAGCAAATCAAAAAGTACCAAAGCTAGCTAACAACAGACTTTTTGTAAGTTCCACCAGTCGTTTTTTTGCTGATGATGTATCAGCTATACCAGAATCCATGACCACAACCCAACCACTACCACCTAGTCTAAAGCAACCGGTAGTAAATAACAAGGATACCAGTAGTTTCAAGGGTAAGTGTGCTGGTATGGTTTCTGAGATTAACAACTGTTCTGATAAAGATGATGATGAAAGCTTTCAACCACCTCAGCTTGGTGGTATGCATTCTGAAATTGAAAGCTGTTCTGATGAAGATGATGATGACAGTTTTCAACCACCTCTTAAATATAACATACGAGAACGTTTAGCGTTATGGGCGACAAAGTTTAATATAATTCATATTGCTTTATGTGCGTTGCTGATCATATTGAGAGAACATAATCTTGATATTCCTTTAGATGCAAGAACACTTTTAGCTACTCCTAAAGAAACTAAAATTCAAAAAGTTGCTGATGGGGAATATTATCATTTTGGAATCAACAACATGTTGCATTTAGCTTTAAAACTGCTCCAGAATTCTCTCAAATTTTCACTTGAAAGCATAAAGTCTTAGACAATGCGCATCAACATTGATGGCATACCTTTAACAAATAGTACAAAAACCTGCCTGTGGCCAATTTTAGCCTTGATCAATGAAATTCCAGAAATAGAAGTGATAATGATTGGTGTGTATCATGGTACATCAAAGCCTACTAATTTATGTGATTACTTGCATGATTTCATTGGCGATCTTAAAACTGTGGTAAAAGATGGGTTTGTTTTTGAAAACAAAGTGTTTCGAGTTAACATACCTGATGCTTTTATCTGTGATGCTCCCGCTCGTTCCTTTTTAAAGTGCTTAAAAGGACATGGAGGTTATTATGGATGTGAAAGGTGTGTACAAAAAGGAGAGCATTTTCAAAGCAGAATTATTTTTCCTGAGACAGAGGCTTCATTGAGGAATGATAAACAATTTGCAGACAATTTCTATCAAAATCATCAAACTGGTACCTCTCCATTTCAAGACCTTGGAATTGGGATGGTGAGTCAATTTGTTCTTGATTATATGCACTTGGTGTGCCCAGGAGTTGTTTGAAGGATTATTAATTTGTGGGTACCTTCACGAGGCGCTGATATATTGCCAATGCGAATTGCAAATTGTGTTTCTGATGATCTTCTTTCTTTAAAAAGAATGTTGCCATGTGAATTTTCCCGTAAACCTCGATCATTGTTTGAGTTTCGTCAGTGGAAGGCAACTGAGTTTAGATTATTTCTTTTGTACACTGGACCTGTTGTTTTAAAAGGAAAACTTACACCAGCATTGTACAAAAACTTTATGTGTCTCTCTGTTGCAATTAGGATTTTGCGAAATAACAAAAGTAACAGTGAGTCATATGACTATGCCGAGAAACTGCTGAAGTGTTTTGTCGAAGGTATCTCCGAACATTATGGCAATGAGCAGTTAGTCTATAATGTTCACAGTTTGATTCATCTAGCTGATGATGCAAGAAAATATGGCAGTTTGAACACAATATCCTGTTTTCCGTTTGAAATTTTTTTGGGTCATTTGAAATCTGTTGTTCGCAGACCTCAAAATCCAATCAGCCAAATTGTTCGTCGATATGCAGAAAAAGTTCGGGCTAATGAGAATCTTGTTGCTGAACATAATAGCCCTGATGCTGCCCTGAAATGCCACAGACAAAAGCACAATGCTGGTCCTCTCCCATCATCTCACAGTAAATTTGACCAATGTAAAAAGTATCTGGGGAAATATGTTGTATCTATAACAAGCCCGAATAATTGTTTTGAAGTTAATGGCAGTATATATCTTGTGAAAAACATCTTACTGAAGCCCACTGAAGGCACCTTTGTTGTTGTTCAGAAATTTTGCAGAAATATTGATTTTTTTGACTTTCTACTGAATTCTTCCAGACTTAACATTTGGGCTGTTGATTTACTTGATACCGGTAGTGTTTTTGATGTTTTTCCTGTAGAAAATCTTGGTTGCAAAACGATTCTACTTCCATTTAAAGATGTTCATGTAGCCATTCCATTAGTTCATACGGATCATGGAAAATTCCAGAAATAGCACATAGTTTTATACAAGAGTACATATGTTACCAGTGTTCTGCGCATTTGTGCGTATTTTATCTACTGGTACTTGCTAAAACACAATTTTATTAGGTGAGAGCTGCAAATTTAATATGCAATTTTTAAGCCACCCTATAAATGCACCATTTTTGCAGATAAAATTTTTCCCTGATAATTTGTAAACACTTCTGCGTTAGTGTACTAACCAGAGAAGCTAACTATTTACTGTTGATAGGTAGGCTCTTTTAGCCTCCCTTATATACAAATTATTAGCATAGATGGGCACAGCTAACGCAAAACTAGCTCGGCTAACAGCTATTCCGATAAACGAAAAGATTAGTTTCGCTAACGTCAATCCGATGACACGAATTTTCCTTTAGCGGAAGCTAATGCTAGTCCGCTAATTCGCTAACTAACCATATGATTACAAATTCAGACAAAAACAACAAAAAATTCAATTATGTAATTCGACGCAATTTAATATTTTTTGATTGCGCTTTATTTTTTATTTGCGAATGTGACTTGCAAATACATCAAATACTACTACCAGGGGCGCAACCACTCCAGAATTTTCTTACTGGGGGCGGAAAAACATTCATGTCTTTATTGCTTTGAAAATTGTCTTGTAATAACTTATCAAAAAGTATATCGTTTGATAAGTGAAATGACAGTATTGTTGCAATGACACTTAATGACATTGGTGAATGTTTGATGTACATGCAGCAATATGACGATGCTTTGATTATCTGAAACATTCATTTGAAATTGACAAAATTATATTGCTTGATGAGCGGAAAGACGGTAGTGTTGCAGTGACACTTAAGTATATTCGTCTCTGCTTGATTGATATGCAGCAATATGACGACTCTTTCACTTACTTCAATCAAGGGTTAAGCGTTTATAAAGCTTTGGCTTTTACTGATTAAATTTCATCCGCCAGAGCAGCTCGTGTTTGCGATTATATTGTGCAATGCAAAACAGCAATTCGCGGCAATGATTAAAAATTTTTCGTAATATGATGCAGAACTAACATTCTGCAACAGAGGTAAAAAAAGCAAACTAAAAACTAATAACTTAGCGCAAGATGTTTAAAAAAAACATAAAAAGATTTTATTCGTTTTTTTTTTTATATCTTTTTGTGACAGCTTTGCTTTTAAACCCCCCCGGAAAGATTACATCTCAGAACCGATTTTTGTTGTTTTTGCTTTCATTCTAGAATGCCCACCAAAATTTTAAAAAATTTTTAGTTCATTTATTGAAATGTTTTTTAAGCTTTGGCGATTGCATTGATTAAGCACACAAACTTTTTTCACGTAGTTACTGTAAAGAGCAACGGACAACATCACCTTTTTCTGGGTTTAAATTGTTTTTTTTTACCGCAGCAATGCTGGGTAATTTCTTTCGATTTAATGTTTTTCTGGTAAATTTCTTAACGCACATTAAAAGCATGGCCTGAATTTGACAAACAAAAGCTAAGAGCAGGATTTATTTGCAAGAATAGTGAGCAAAAAGTGACGGGTTCGATTCTAATCAAAGATACAATTTCGTACAAAACATTTTAATCACTGAGCATCATGCACAGAATCCGTGGATACCAATTTTATGGTAGTTTGTTAGGTTAGATTCGAACACGAATTGAACCCGAGTCTACTGTTTTTGAAGTAGCTCCCCGGATCTGTCCCTTGGCCACGAATTGACACATTTTCCTTTCATTTTTTAATTCTAAAGTGGACAGATCACACTAAGATTTGGGGTTTGGGACATTTCAACTGTTTCTTTTTTTCCAGCATTTTTACAATAAATTGTGCAAAATAAATGCAGCTATTTGTTAATGTATTTTCACTGTTATATGAATATTAATGTGTAAATTTTGAAATCATCTCAAAGTAAGAAATATTACTGCTCTGTATCAAATGATGTCACAATTATTGTATCGTGTGTAATTGTTACTTATTAGACACCATCACGGCCGGATTTACATTGCACTATGCCTTTGGCACTTTTACTTGATTGAAGAGACGAAACAACCAAACCATAAAAGTCTTACACCTATGTTTTCGCATTGTACTATTGCGAAACGTGCTTTTTCGCCGTTTTTGCCTAATTGACATTTGGATTAGGTGGGCAAGTTAATGCAAAACGTTAGCTTCGTTAACCACTAGTCCGTTAACAAACTTTACACCTCCGTTAATGTTAAACCGTTATTTTTAGGTTTAATTAACGGAAGTTAATAAAGTCCGTTAATTCGTTAATATTTTGCGTGCAATTTACATTTCTTGTTATTCACTCGCATCTAGAACACGTATTGACGCTGTTGATCTGATTGTGAGGAAATATTTGAAGAGCCCATTTCCAAAACCCCGTAGGCGCCATGTTAAAAAAAAGTTAATTACATGCTTCATCCAATCGTGCTTTGTCATGTACATCTAACATCCTATGCTTTGTTTCCAAAACCCTGTTTATCCGATTCAAAATGAACAACAAATGTTACGTTTATTTCCGGAACCCCGTAGAAGCCATCATCGTTTGTTTCCAAAACGATAAATTATCAGGTTTGTCAAAAATCAGCTCCATATTTTAATGCAATCACAAACACGAAAAAATTGTTTATACTGGTACAAATTTATAGATTATACAGTTGCAAATGAGCTATTGCGACGCGTTTCGACCTTGCTCAAGGGTCTCATCAGGCAAAAAAAAAACTATGAAAGTCTCCAAAAAGTCAGCTAAGCGCAGCAATGGAAAAATTTTTTTACAAGCGCATAAGTAATTACATCAAAACCTGCAGTACAACTCCAAATACGGGCAAGTTTGCCAGAGTAAAGGGTTGGGCTAAAAAGCACAAATGCAGCATTGCATGTGACCACACAACAGGGCGACTTATAAAGACAAGATCAAATAAAACGGGCTAACGACTATTCACTGATTGCTTTTTTTTTAATATTTTTTTTTTGTTTCCAAAACCCTTCGTATCCACGATGACCAATAACATTTAGCGTTTTCATCACGTGATATGTTACGTGATAGCTAAAGCATTGTTATGCAGACTTTTCATTATTAAGTAGTTGGCCAGTTATTAGTGTAGGTAGAGATGTCATGTGGTTGAGGAAAGTAGCGTTTTTGGAGCAGTAATAGTTATAATGAATGTCGACGATGATGAATTTGTTGTGGTCAACCTGCAAAATCCCAGAAAGAGGAAAAGAAATGAAGCTGCGTGGCAGAAAAACAGGGCCAAGCATGGTTATTATTCTGGAGAAGGTAAGCCCTATAGACTACCGTACTTACAGCCATTTTATACTTTGATGTGGTTGAAGCTTCGTCAATTGGCAAATATAATGTCATGTAATCGCGTTTTGGAAAAGGTTAACGGCTAGTAGGAGAAGTATTGGGTGGTATTGGGAAAAAAATTGGGGCAGGTTGAAAAAATTTATGCAAACTCTTCCAGAAAAAATAATGGACAACAGAGGCTCGGGTGGCATTTGAATATTTAGGAGGTTGCAGGCTGACTTCCAGCCAAGGGGGGAGTGCACCTTAGAAAAACTTTGCACTCCAGTTGAAAATTTATATGCATTTTGCTATTTTTACCCCTCTAAAAATTGTGTAGAACCCCACTAGAAACTATTTTGTGGTTGTGGACCTGCATTCAGGCCGAGAATGACAAAACCCAAATGGGCCTTTTTGAATTTGTTCTATATTCTAGAAAAAGGTTTCAAATTGTCTAATTTGGGATTGTTTGCCGGAAAGAGCGGTTCCAAAAGCTGCAATTAATAAGGTCATAGTTATTGCAAGCAGGAAAAATTGGATCCCTCGACCAGTGGCGGATTTAGGGGGGGGTGGATGGGGGGATGCATCCCCCCCACCAGCCTAAACGTAACGTGCATATGAATAATACTTAACTTATTTAAAAAAAAGCAATCAGTGAATAGTCGTTAGCCCGTGTGACTGTGATATAACTTCAAAGGAAAGGGGAGGGGGGGTGCAAGAAAATAGTATTTGTGCAGCGAAGTTTTTACAAAACAGAAATTAGTCTTGTACAGGTCTGATTGATTTGAAGCGCCAAATCTGCAAAACTCACAACTTGCACTTTTCAGCGATAAAGGCATAGGAGCATCTCCCATCAGCGTAAACATAACGTGCATATGAATAATTAAACTTATTTGAAAAAAAGCAATCAGTGAATTTTTGATAGGCTGTGTGACTGTGATATAATTTCTAAAGCCCTGTGAGGGGAGGGACCGAAAAATGTAATTTTTACAGCGAAATTTTTGCAAAACAGAAATTAGTCTTTTACGGGTCCGATTGATTTGAAAGCGCCGAATTAGCAAAATTTACAACTTGCACTTTTCAGCGATAAAACCTACACAATGCAAATCATTTCTTAAGTCACATATTAGGCTTATAAAAAGTGAGCATTAAGCGAGGTCAAGAACATTAATCCTAAGCAGTAGTGCAGCCAGGGGAGGGGGGCTATAGTCCCTCCATTGGCCTGTCAATCAAAATGCAAAATAAAAAATATCACGTTTTTAGCACTTCTGAGACTGTTTTTCGCACTGAAATAGACCAAAAAGTGATTTCAAGCATGTTTTTGAAACATATGCTTAAGGGGGGCTAATTTTTCTAAAATAAAACTCATAAATCAAAAAGAAAACTTAAAAAAATGACCAAAAATAAGCAATAAAATTTGATCGCTGTTGTAAAAAACTTGAACTCGGGTTTCATCAGCAAATATATTATAGGCCTAAACTCAGAAATGGGGTGTAGAGGCTCTTCAGTATTGGTTAATTAGCAATCACTTGTCTCAATTCTCTTTCCATTAGCCCCTATCCAATTATTTTTCTCTATAAAATATAGATGAAACAAATTACTCCGTGTGAGTTTTATTGAACTATAAGATTTTATGCTAATGATTTACCAGCATCCAAATAAGAGAACTAAAGTTTTACCATTAACCACCTCTCACATAGGCCATTTATGCAACCAGTTGAATCATGTTTGCACTGCCAATTTCTATGCTGCATTTTAAAAGCATTGGTATTTTATCAAACAAGCTCTGAAATTAAATCATTTTTGTAAAAAAAATGCAAAATTTTTGAGCGCTGGGGGCTCCGCCCCCAGACCCCTAAAACAGCCGCTCCATTGCGAATTTCGGACTACGCGCCTGGTTACAACACATTCGAATTTTTGAGGTTTTGTGCTTAAAATTTTTATCATCCCCCCCCCACCAAATTTTTCTGGATCCGCCACTGCCCTCGACCATAAGCGAACGTTTTAAAGAATTTTATGCAGATTCAAGCAAGCAGCGTCAGGACCAATATGTTCTGAATTCAATTGTCCTGATGCCAATTAAACGAAGAAGAGTTTCCATTGAGCATAGAAAAAGAAAAGTTCAATACAACATACACTACTATGTAAGTACACGCTTTGCAAAATACAATAATGTATGGACCCAAACCCGCATACTTTTACTCACCAGAGCAATATTCCTTAATCATTGTGGTTTTGCTAAAAAAACACAGCTCAATTTTTCCGTCTCGGTAATGCTATATTGAATAAGAAAAATAATTTAATAACATTACTAACTTAATGCAGACTTGCAAGACAGCGTTAAAATTCATAAAATTAATTATTGTACAGGTGAAAGATGAAGATGGGAATCAGCATGATGTCTGCAGTAAAACGTTCTTATCCGTTCATTGCATCACTGCAGAACGTGTTCAATCCCTTGCTGCTCATAAATGGCAAACAGGCAATCTTAGAGGTGAACAAGGAGGAGGCAAGAGGCCAAATGCCGGATATGAAAATCTAAAGGAAGAAATCAAACGGCACGTCAGTCACTATTGCTGTGTTTCATCCCACTATGGTAAAAACAAAACGCCTCACCAGAAATATCTGCTAAGCAAGCACTCTGAATGTTTTAAAAATGTACCGTGAATTTTTGCAACAATATTTAGGAACGCAAACGGTGAAGTATTCTTTTTATTGCAAAGTATTTGTCACTTCTTTTAATTTGGGTTTGGAAACCCTAGAACAGATGTGTGTTCGACTTGCGAGAAGCTAAAATGTACAATCAGTGCTACGAAAGATTTAGTAACTGAGCTACTTGTGCATAAAATGCGTGCTAAGAAGTTTTATAGTCTGCTGAAAAAAGAGAATGATGACTCTGTACTAACTGTTTGCTTTGATCTTATGCAAAACCAGCCTCTTCCAAGGTCACCAATAGGCGAGGCTTACTATTCTCGCCAGCTGTGGCAGTTTTTTTGGAGTGCTTGTTCACCAACGTGGAAAACAAGACAAAGATGATGTATCATTTTATACTTGGGGTGAGCACGAGCAAGGCAGAGGAGCAAAATCTGTTGCAAGGGCACTCACCCATTTTATTGAAGATTGACTGACCATTCCCCGTCACAACATTAAACTTATTCGTTTGCTTAGTGACTCTTGCGTAGGCCAAAATAAAAATTTTGCTGTTTTGCTTGCTTTGTACATGCTGGCTGCGAAGTATGAAGTAAAATTTTAGCATTATTTCCCTGTTCGCGGCCATTCTTACATGCCTCCTGATCGAGCTTTCGGAAGAGTGGAGAAACTACTACGACGCAAACAAACTATTTTGATGCCATGTGAATACTTTGCAGTTTTTAGTGAAGTTGGCAATGTTCTTCGATACGGCGATGACTATAAAGTTTATGATTTTAAAGCATTGGCTAAAACCGCTGTCAAAAACTAGCTTGGATTTGGTATTACTGATGCAAAAGTGTTAGAAGTAGTGCCTGAATCGTCGCAGATGACTGTAAAAAACTTTTATGCATCCGCAGGTTGTCAACATTCAATCCTAAAAAGAGGATCTCGCTTGAGCTCGTTAGCTGCCAAAGAACTTCCTCTAATAAACACAGTAAAAGCAGTTAAAAAAAAACGAGACGTTTTACAGCTTTTGCAAGCAAGGGGACAAAATGAAGTCATGGACTTTTATCGATCCGTTTGCGAGGAAAGTGAAAACAATACTGATGAAAGCAATAACGATGAGGCCATTATCGTTAGAAATGAAGATGATTGGTAGAAGTCTCGGCATTTTGTTATGAATCAAGCGTGCAGCCAGAAAAAAAAATTCTGGGATGTGAGGCAAAACGCGATTAAGGCGTAAAAAATAAAAAAGTTAAAAAAGATGTCTCCCTAAATTCGAACCGATTTCTCGACCGAAAAAAGTGAAAAGCAAAAAATGTGTTTTTGCCTGAATTCGACAAAGTTATCCACCAAAGTTGGATGAGAAGCTATGTAAATTCGCACCAAAAGTTTTCAAAAATTCTTTAAGGCGGGAGGAGTAAATATTTCGAAAAAGCAGTGCGTCAATTTGGCAAGCTTTCGGCAAATTTTTCTCCAAACAAAAACTCCTAGAAACATTCAGAAAAATTGCTCCCCTGGCTACACCCTTTTTGCGATTAGTTTTGATTTGTTCAATCTTTTATGATTTTGCCAAGGATTTTATTCGTTGCCCAATAAACTTATTGCATTATCATTTCTTGCATGCATAGTTTTTGCTTATTTGCTTCCAAAACCCCGTACATCCAAGTTTTTAAATTTACAAAAAAATAATTAATTAACTTCCAGTTGTCAGCAGATTTCAGCAAACATGCCATTTCTGATGATTAGACATATAAGAATCTTTACAAAGTAAACGTTCATGAAATTTAATAAACAAAAATGTCATATTAGTTTTTCGCGATTTTCTTAAAAGTAATCAAAGTGGATACACGGCAGTGGCGTAGCGTGACACTTCAGATAAGGCATGCAGTTATGATGACGTCATCAGTTTTGATGACGTCATTAATTATCAGGCAGTAAAATAAAAAAAACAACTTAACAATAATAAATGTCTGGTATTGCAACTAGGCCTCCTCTCTCCAGCAGGGGCGCCGAGAGCCGAACGTAGACCCGGGGCCAGCTAAAATATGACGAAATTCAGGTTTTGTGAACTCCAAAACAGACGAAAACAATGCCGCAGTTTTGTCCAAATTATGATGCGATCTCCAAAAAAAAAGTTCTTCACAGGAATTCTAACGGTTTTTTCATTCAAAATCAGATGATCTCCAAAAAGAAGGTCTCACATTCTCATTTCTAAATGTCATTTGATGGGCCCCTTTCGAGCCATGGGCAGCCCCATGGGCCCCGGGGTCATTATACCCCCCCTCTCGGTGGCCCTGCTCTCCAGTACACATTGGTGTGTACTGTACATTTACTGTCCCAGTACAAGTCTTCCTTGTGTTACTACAGACAGTGACAGGTCTAGCACTTTCATATATGCCAGTAGCCGGTTACCGTTACTATACTAGGCTAACATTAACAGTAAAGTAGGCTTAATAACATTGAAGCAAAAACATTAATTGCAGAACTAAGCTAAGCCAACTTGCTGAATAGCAAATACATAGCCTACTTTCAAAGCCTCTTCCTCATGTCATTACAATACCGGTATATCGTAGCCTGCTGGCAACAGCCAGCGATGCTTTACAATATTAAGCAGGCTAGTGGGCTCAAGGCTAGTCCAATGTATCTATGATTAGGCCTGGCCTTGTTTAGTTTATTTAAGAACCAGTAAAGCACAAGCAAATTAGCAAAACTACCAAACGGAAATTCATTGATAGTCCTAAAAACTTTTTTGCAAACCAAGTGCAAATTCTACGACTAGCTTTGTAACTTTTGTAATTTTATTCATAAGGGTAGAAGTAGACTTGAAGACTACATTGGTCACTTCGCTTCTTCCTTATTGCCAGTAAATATTATCGTCAACATGATTTGCTTTTGCTTTAATTGTGATTTTAAACTTCGCTGGCTTTGAAATAAATTACTACTACTACTACTACTACTACTACTACTAGGCTAACTAAATACTAACTGAACCAACTACCGGTAACTCTTTGTTTAAATTGATTTCACATCTTGCTTTCACTTTTTTAGCTCAACATTTAGCCTAAATAGTGCGAACAGTACTCACTCTGACTTACATTACTTAAAGCCGATACCAACCGGCTATCACGGCTTGGTTTTGCCGCTTAGTTATTCGCTTGTTTCATATTGCTAAATCACATAAAATAAATGGCAACACGCATGCAATATTTAAATTGCATGCTTTGGCGCATTGTTTGTGGCCTGTCTTAAGCTAATTTACTGTAACAAATCTAAAATCAAAATAGAGACTATATTTTACGAAAACAAGAAACTAGACGGATAAAAGAACTTTTGCAGCAAACAATGCGCCAATCAAAGCTTTCAAACCTCTTTAATTTTGTTCGTGATCGTATCGAAACACAGTTATCTTTTGAGCTGTTGAATGCAATTTGAAAATTGCATGCGTGTTGCCATTATTTTTTGTAATTTAGCAGTATGCTGAAAACAGGCTAAAACTTAAATCAATGAATTAAGCAAGACTATTTATAGCTACTTCGACTTGAAAGTGAATTCCTGTTACTGTGGTAACTTAGTTTGATTTTGTTTCAAATTTTTACATGTACTTGTTCAAATTATTATTTTCTTTTTTGGCTAAATGACAAGGCATGCAATGCATGCCTTGCATGCATGGAGAATACGGCCCTGATACACGGGGTCTTAAAAATAAGCTCTTCATTTATAGCTATGGTGGTCTTTTTATGTTTTGGAAGTTACATTTTACAATCTACTCTAATTTTAAGATAAAAATAAGTTCAAATGCACTAACGAAGCTGCAATCGGAAAATCTTTGGAAATTGCGAACATCGATAAGTAATAGACCTATGAGGCTGCAGCTTATTATTTGCCACAAAAAAGAGCTCCTCTCTTCGCTTTCTTCTATAAAGCTCGTGCTAATACGCAACAAGTGTTACCAGCGCAAACTGGTTTGTACCAGTACGATGAATGAATGTTGCAAGATATTAACGATAAAAACCTAAACGGAAGTTAACAGAACTTAACGGAAGTTAATTTAGTCCGTTAACATGAAAGCTTTTTAACGAATTGACGAGTTGAAGAAAAAGTGAGCTTCGCTATTTACAGATTAACGATTAACTGACGTGTGCCCACCTATAACATGTAGTATACCCTGCTTTGTTCTTGTAATTATTACCTGTTTTAGACTGTATTTCCAATACAATCAGATAAAATACAGTGTTTGACTGAATTTTGAATTACTGAGCTCAGCCACGTCTGGAACATTTAAGTTGAGCCACTAGCAGAAGTCAAAACAACGTAAGTAACAAATACCCATACAGCTTCCCCGGGATTTGAACCAGCTTCCGAGCTGGAACAACTTCATAAAAATTCGCTCAATTTCTACTGCCAGAATAATTTCGTAAAAGGTATTTTACGCTAAAACTGTTTTAGTCTAGCATGTGTAGTGTTCGCGATGTCACAATTCTATAATTTTAGGGCGTGCTTAAGGTCTCTGAAACTTCAATTGAGGATTATAACCTACAAAAAACTTGGGATGGAGTCAATTTTGCAGTTGATGTCGCTACGGCACTACGGCAGTTTGCGGTGTGACGAAAAGTAGAACTATATGTGATGCAATAGCACAATACTTTGTGACATTACAAGGGATTCCCAATCGTAGCCGCAAGCCAATGTGGGCTTTACACAAGGCCGAGTAGATCTGGTTAGTGGTTACTGGTTATTTGGTTACATGACTAGGCAGGCCATGGCAGTGACTATTTTGCATAGCTCTTCTATTACGCTAGAGCTACAAGACCTACAAGCTTCTAGTAAATCATCATAACCTTCTTGTTTGTTACATCTGTTTCCCATTTTCAACAACACCATCACTGATGTATGAATCGGTGGCTATCCTATATCAAATCCACAACTTCTGAACTGCTGTCCAAGTGCCGTGACTACTTAGCCAACTTCGCGAGCAACCCACAGTGATACTAGTATTTCAGAAAAAGAATCAGCCTAGCTTGGGAGTTGTCGGTTTCTAGGAGTTTTTGGTTGTATTCTTACTTCGTAAATTTGCTGCTCGTAAGATCGACTAAGCAGAGAATGATTTGCCGTAAAGCATCTTATCCAAGGATGTGACAAGTAACAACGCTTCGGAGAGAGTAAAACCGCTGGCCTTGCGACCACGCCCGTCGTTAAAACGACGCTCCTGCCCACTGCGCCACGCCGCCAAATTACATGCCATAGCATCACCGCATTCTGCGTTTCAGTAGCGTAGCCAAGGGGGGGGGGGAGGGCTGCAGCCCCCCTCCCCCATTGGCCTGTCAACCAAAATGCGGAATAAGAAAAATACCACGTTTTTAGCTCTTCTGAGACTGTTTTTTGCGCTGGAATGGACTAAAAAGTGATTTAAAGCATCTTTTGAAACATATATTCAGGGGGGGCTAATTTGTCAAAAATAAAAGTCCCAAATCAATGAAAACTTTGAAAAATGGCCAAAAATAAGCAATCAAATTTGATCGCTAATGTAAAAATGACAGACATAGGTTATATCAACAAATGTATTATAAACTTAGGAATAAGGGAAGGGGGGCTATTCAGTGTTAGTTAATTACCCATGACTTCTCTCAAATATCTTTTTATTGGCCCCCCCAATTAGTTTTCTTTATAAAATGTAAACGACATAGATTACTCCGTGTGAGTTTTATTGAATAACAGAATTTTGTGATCTACAAGCATATAAACAAGAAAACTACAATGGTATCATTAGCCACCTTCCACATAGCCCATAAATGCAACCAGTTAAATTATGTTACGTTGCCAATTTTTATGTTACGTTTTAAAAACATTAATTTCTATTAAAATAGCCCTAAAATTAAACTATTTTTGCAAAAAAATGCAAAATTTTTGAGCGCTGGGGGCTCCGCCCCCAGACCCCTAGCCTCCGCCAGCTGGGGACTTTGCCCCCAGACCCCCATTGGCCTCCGGCGGCTGGGGGCTCCGTCCACAGACCCCAAAATTAGCCCCCCCCCCATTGCGAATTTCTGGCTACGCGCCTGCTGCGTTTTACCAGCAAATGCAGCAATAACATCAACTGAACTATTTACTCAAAAAAACAGAAAAAAGAAAATTTTGATTCAAACATGACTACCTATGTTTTACAATTTTAAGAACCAAATCTAAAAAAGTACTGAGTACCATTATTGTCCGTACTTTTTTCAAAAAGTACCTAATATTGCACTGTCGGTCCTTTTTTGGAAAAGTATTTGTACCGTTATCGTCGGTACTTTAAAAGTACCGAGTGCCTACCTCTTTGAATAAATGACGTTTTCAAATAACGGCTTTTAGATTTTTGCGCAACAAGTAGCCAACGCTAAAGAAAAACAGTAATCACTGCAAACGAAAAAGCTATGCATTGGCATAACGACGCAAATTGCAAACTGAAAAAACTTGAACGTTTAGCTGCTTAATGAAACATGAACAAATTTGAGTTTTTCACAAAGCAAAAGCCAAAACTATCAAAAAAAGAGAAATCAAAGGATATCTATCATTATACTTGCGGTATTACGTCGAAGCGTGTAACGAGTTTGCAGGGCCCATCTCTTCGTCATTGCGCCAGGGCAGCACAGCTTCTTTGAAAGGAATGTTACAGTGGTGGCGAGCCGTTGGCAACACTCAACCTTTTTACATGAGGCTTTATATTGGTGTTCATGAAAAAAATCAACACCATTTGGTCAAAAAAGATATCACAGTTTTTGTAAATACTTTTATAAAGTAATACTATTCGTGATACAAGCTTCTGTAATGCAACAACCAGCATTTATGACAAAATCGTGTTGATTATTTTTTCATGAACACCATTGCAAAGCCTCATGTAAAAAAGGCTGTGTCAGATTTGATTAGCCCGAGATTTGAACCTCAGACCTCCTGCTCCAAAGACGAATGCGTTACCGCTCGACCAACTGGCCGGTAAAATGTTGATCTTTCGAGACACTTTTAAATTTTCCAGTCGAGATCAAATAAAAGAAATCACACATTTTGCCCTAAATTATTGCCATTGTCAAAGCCAGAGCCGTCATTATTCTTACCGTTAGCTAATAGCGTTCATAGTTTTCACAAAGTTTTAATGATACAAAGTGTTTGCTTATGAATATCATTTTTAGCTCCACTTGCTGCTAAGATCGCTTATGACTTGATTACTCCGCAATGCCGAAGGTTTGTAGCTCTTCCTGCTTAGAATGTGCTAAACTGTAATCGTTTTGATAATTTTGCCCAAAAAGCCAAGTTATTGCGTAAGTTAAAGTCAGACAACTTATTTTTTATAACATCTTGGAAATATCAAGCAGGCCGTCAATCTAAAATCGCACCCAGATATACCGTTTCAGATTACCTAAATTTCTTCAATAAAACCGATTTAGAGCAGAATTTCTGTAAACTTTTTTTTAGCAGTGAAGTTTAAAAGTAATTCATCAACTCACTATATTTCGAGTATAAGCTATGCTGGTACTAACTTTTTTTGTCTGTCTATGGCAGTTTGAGACGTTGATAATCTTGGCTCAAGCCTCCCCTTGCTCTGCACAATAAACAATAGCATACAATATGAAAAATTTAAACAAAATATGAAAACATTTATTTTAAGTATTTTGTCCGTCTGTAGCAGTTTGAGACGTTGATAAACTAGTCTCAAAACTATCGTTTTCTGCGCGATAACAATATAGCAAACTATATTAAAAATAATAAGGGCATTAACTTTGAATTAAATTTGATTGATTTAATTGCAATTGCAGCAGCATTTAAAAAGCTATTTTGGTCAAGAGATCAAGAAGTGAGCTTTTGGTCTCACAGTCACATGCCGAACGAGCATTGCCCATCTTTGAACCACACGTAATACGGCTCGCAGCTCAACCTCATAGTTACGTTTTTTTCACGCAATTAAATTAAGACAAATGCAATACAGTTAAAGAACATTGTCTTAGGTACAAGGAATGTAAGCTATTGCCCTCGCATTTTTGTTAATTGCAGCATTTTATTACAATTTACTGCAGTACTGCTTAAATCAATCCATGGGGATCCTAAGTTGGACACTACAAGTTAGCATTTCTTATCTAACGTTAAATTTTTTGAATTCTGTAGATAAAACGTTTAGTTAAACTGAGTAGTGCTACCGTTGCATTTAATCTTCAAAGTTCAATTTTTTTCCTAAACAATATGATCAAATGTTATATGGTGCACTTCAACCAACTGTGCAACAGTGTGAGTGCCAAACCAAAACATTTCTTGCAGAGGTGGAGTCCTCGAGGACGTCCTTGGCCTCGAGGACGTACTCGAGAACACATTTTGAAGTCCTTGGCCTTGGTCTCGAAAGTCAAGTGCTTGGTCTTGGCCTCGAAGACTCAAATCGTCGAAAGTTGCCCTGTCCTCGGCTCGAGGACAGAACTATTTTTTTTATTGATAAAATTTTGTAGATCGCTGAAAAAAAATTTTTAAGACCTTTTTATTGGAGATCGCCTGAAAAAAAAAAATCTTTTGGAGAATACTTGCAGCCGGTATCCTTGGTACTTGGCATCGAGCATTCCTGTCCTTAGCATCAAGAGGGTCTGTCTGTCCTCGGAAGGGCGGTCCTTGGCCTTGAATTTTTTTGCGTCCTTGGCCTCGAGCCTTGTGCCCTCGACTCCACCTCTGATTTCTTAGTTGGAGCAGAATTTTGCCATTATTGATTTGATAATATCCCTAGAATTATGTACAGTAAAAGGAAAATTATTCAATCGTTTTGCGTGCTTCTGGTGTAAAAGCTACCAGCGCGGAAGCCTATAGGGAAGAGCACCAGA
Organism: Trididemnum nubilum; assembly: GCA_963965965.1. Lineage (NCBI taxonomy): Eukaryota > Metazoa > Chordata > Ascidiacea > Aplousobranchia > Didemnidae > Trididemnum > Trididemnum nubilum. Next base: position 28,511,569 of record OZ014487.1, read on the forward strand.
ACGGCCACTACTAAAAAACAAGCAATGCGCCAAAATTATCCTCCCATTGGATTCGAACCTGCAGGTTTGGATTACCGGCCCAATGCTCTACCACTTGAATTAGAGAGGATGTCTCCTCGGATGCCTAATTTTGGCTATTTAAACCCACTACTATGATGTTGATAATAATATAATTTCATTGATAATAGCTCTGGACCGATAATCCAAGCCTACAGGTTCGAATCAGGAGGGAGGATAACTTTTTTGCATTCCATGTTTTTAAGTAGTCACCGTTGTGATGGCTCTTCCCTAGGTTTCCGCGCTAGTAGTCTTAGGCCAGAAGCACGCAAAACGATTAAACATTAAAACTTCGGTCTGCAAACGTCAAAACATCATAACTAAATTATTTTCGACATCATAGTACTGGGTTTAAACAACCAAAATTAAGCATACGAAGAGACATCCTCTCTAGCTCAAGTCGTAGAGAAGTGGGCAGGTAATACAAAGCTACTGCTTCAAATCGTCTGAGAGGATAACTTTTTTGCATTGCTTGTTTTTGAACAGTCACCATTCTGGTGGCTCTTCCCTATAGGCTTTCGCGCTGGTAGCGTTTAGGCCAGAAGCACACAAAACAATTAGACATTAAAACTCTGGCCTGCAAACGTCAAAACATAACAATTAAATTATTATCAGGAAATTATTATTGGAATTGAAACACAAGATAGTTTGATCATTGGTTTAGCATCTCAAACAAGAATTTACAAAACTGCTGCTAACAGTTTCAAGCAGAAAAATTACTGACCTGGTCAAATTTCTCTCGTTTCCACATCGTTTAGTTAGCTACAGGCATTTATGTAGCCTAGAATAGAAGACAATAAAATATCACACTGAAGACAAAATCACCAGGTCGATTATGCTTGGCCTTTATAACTGATTTGAATAGCCTACTCTAAAAGTAAACAAGCAGCTAATAGGCGCAACCTATTAGCGAATTTTTATGAACGTTTTCTATGTTTCCATCAGATCAAAGGTTGCAATTTATTTTTACAGTGATGCTGTTTTTACTTTGTTGATGCTTGACAGCATAAACAAACCTATAGGCCCAGGCGCGTAGCCAGGATTTGGAAGAGGGGGGGGGGCTATTTTGAAAGAGTGGGAAGTGTGCAAACGACCTTGACTGGAATTTTCATTGATATAGAAGCAGTTTCAGACGGTTTGTTCAAAATTTCTCGGAAAGCTCGGAAATTCAAAGCTTTTTTCCGCCCAAAATTAGGTGGTCTCCAAAAAAAAAAAAAAAAAGAAAAAAAAAAGGTCTTCACCAAATTTGGGAGTGATTTTTCGGCCGAAATCCGAAATTCAAAGGTTTTTTCGCCCAGAATCAGGTGATCTCCAAAAACAAAAGGTCTTCACCAAAATTGAGAGTGATTTTTCGGCCGAAATCCGAAATTCAAAGGTTTTTTCCGCCCAAAATCAGGTGATCTCCAAAAAAATGAAAAAAAAAGGTCTTCACCGACATCGAGACTGATTTTTCGTCCAATTTCGCAAATTCAGACGTTTGATGGGGGGCTGTTTTCGAATGGGAGGGCTATTTTCCATTTTTCTCAGAAAATCGGCCTCAAAAGCACAAAAAACATGCGATTTTGCATACTTCACAAGCCAATGGGGGGGCTCGAGCCCCCCCCTGGCTACGCTACTGTATAGGCCTACAGATCTCGATGTTTTTTTATCTATTGCACTGTTGTCTCATGGCATTATACTCAGCTGAACATCAAGCAAGGAAGCTATAAATATCAACTTTCATATCGGTAGTTTTTGGTTTGACCTAACCGGGCATTGAACCCAAGTCTACTGTTTCAGTAGCAGGCACTCTATCTATTTCACCACTTAACAGTTAATTTCATTCATTAGAAATCTATGCTGATGCAGGCAGCAGGCTATAAAAGCAATTGTGTTTTCATACCGGTATCAAGCTACACTGACAATTTCAAAAAAAATGTCAAAAGTTGAACATTTAGAAAAATTTTAAGATCTAAAATTTTGAGGCCAAACCTACCGTAGATTACAGGTCAGGCAGCCTATCACTTTGAGTTTGTTTAACTTGAAAACCATAGAACCCTTCGCAGTTGTCTCCAAATAAATAGGCCTACTTGTTCTACCGGTAGGTAGGTAGCAGAGGTGGAGTCGAGGACACAAGGCTCGAGGCCAAAGCCAACGACACCAAAAAAATCCGAGGCCAAGGCCAAGGACAGCCTTTCTGAGGACAGAACCTCTCGAGGCCAAGGACAGGAATGCTCGAGGCCAAGGCCAAGGACACAGGCGCAAGCGTTCGCCAAAAAAAAAGGTTTTCAAAAAATTTTTTCAGACAATCTCCAATTTATAGACTTACCCAGAATTTTTGATTGGGGGAGGCCTAAACTACAAATCACATGAAATGACGTCATTAAAATTTTTCCAAAGAGGAAGTTTTTGTGGGACAAAGATATCGTAGGATGGAAGATTTGAAATCGTTGTTGCCTGTTTTCACGTAACCAAGATTTTGCAAAGGAAGAGGGCTTAAATTAATAGTTGAAAAATGCAAATATCTAACTTTGGGAACGTGTTTGGGCGCGGGGCCCCCAGCCGCCGGAGGCGTTGAGGGTCTGGGGGCAAAGCCCCCAGCAGTTGGGCAATTTTTTGGAAAAAAAAGCTATTTCAATGCCATTGGATCACATTTCGCAAGTTTTCAGAGCCATTTGAAAAAACTACATTTTTGACATTTGAAAGCCAATTGAAAAAACCGAATTGTTTAATCCTCCTTTTTCTTGCAATTTAATTCCAAAACACGTTTAACATATTGCATTTTGGAGTTAAATTTTAATTGTAAGTGATTTGCTCCAGGTTGGGGGAAGTAAGGTGCATTGTCTCTGGCTACATTTTAGCAGTAAATAATAATCCACTCGAAGATTTTCCTTAGAGATTTTTGTTTTGTCATGAAAATAACTAGTTATAGGAGTGCACGTTCGCCAGGGGGCCCAGGCCCTCTCAATTGATGTTCAATGATTCGTTCAATCAGCATTTTCCATGGCTAGTTTTTTTTTAAAGTATTTTGTGCGTTAAAACCGGCGAGGTTGGAGGTGAAGTACTGAATTATTTTTGAAAAATGGTACAATGGATGGTTACGTCTACTAACCATGTTATTGCCTGGCCGGATTTACATCGCGCTAGGCCCCTGGCACTTTGGAGATTTTTGCAACATCTTTTTGCCAAATATAGTTTAAGATCAAAAAAAATCTTACGATTTCAGCTCGGGGCCCCTAACTGGCACTGCGTCATAATATGGTAAATCCGGCCCTAATTAATGCATTACGTTCACAAAAAAGCTGGATGTGGGCCTGATATAGCAACTTTAGGACAAAAACTCTCCATTTTCTCCGGGTTATACGTTTAAATTGGCTGGCAAAAATTGAATTGAGGGGCATCCGGCGCCCTTGGTCTTCAATATTGTTAATTAGTTATACTATTGTCAGCGAAAAATGCTAAAAAGAAACTGAAACTGAAGAAACAATAGACTTTTTCGTCACATTTTTGTCATTGGTGAAATTTCAATTGGGGGGGCAGGCCTCAAGTTGAGGGCAGGCCTATGCTCCAACTGAGGAAAACAAAAAAGATGTTTGCAAATTTTCCGCGAGGTTTCTGGCGTTTTCCAACGAAATTTCAACTGTTCAAAAAACAGTGCTGTCCTCGAGCCGAGGACAGGGCAATTTTCGAGGACTTGAGGCTTCGAGGCCAAGGCCAAGGACTGACTTGAGGCTTCGAGGCCAAGGCCAAGGACTTCAAAATGTGTCCTCGAGGCCAAGGACGTCCTCGAGGACTCCACCTCTGGTAGGTAGGTTTCTTCGAATTCGCTATTGCTTGGAAATATTTAATATTTTTGTTGCCGAAATTAATTACGGTATTGGTAAGGTTTAGCAGGTTATTAGGCTGCGCTTGGATAGATCAGCGGCGTAGGCCTGACTGGCATTAAATCTCAACTTTACTTAGCCTGTGATGTTTTTGACGTTTGCTGGCCAGAGCTTTTGATATTTAATCCAAAGGCTGCAGTTTCGATTCCTGCGGAAAAACAACTTTTTCGCGATCTAGTTTTTGAGTAGTCGCCGTTTTGATAACTCTTCCTAGGCTTCCGCGCAGATAGCCTTAAGGCCATATAGCACTCAAACGGTTAAATAGGCCTAACACTTAGCCTACCGGCAGGGGCGTATTTAGGGGGGGCCATTGGGCCATGGCCCTCCCCTTTAGGTTGCCAGGATTGCAAAATTGCATAAAAAGGGAGCAAATGTAAGGCATGGGCCCCCCCTTTGCAAGTTGGGCATTCGGTTTTGATTACACAAAGGGTATGTTGCGTGCGTTTCTTCCAGGCTTTGGGCGAAAAATGGGACGAAATCTGAGTGAAGACCTTTTTTCTTTTTTTTTTTTGCTCTTCACCTGATTTTAGGCGAAAAATGGGACGAAATCTGAGTGAGTCAATTTCAAATTCAGATCTTTGTTTACCTCAAATTTTCTGAAGTTTCTTGCCCCCCCCTTTTCAAAATTCTGCGTACGCTACTGCCTACCGGTACCGCAGCAGTATAGGCAACCTGGTGGGTACCGGAATTTTCCACTTATTATACCCCCCAGTTATTATACCATGGTATATGGTATAATAACAGGAAACTGTTTCCAGTTATTATACCATGGTTAATAACCCGGATCGAACTTCCGGAGTGTGACCAGTGACCAAAAATTTGTCAAGCATCGCAATGGCAGCGTTGCCGTATGCATATCGACTGAAATCTTGGGGATAATTAGGCAAGCACGTTTTCTTTGCATCAATTACCGGTATGTACCGTATTTCTTCTAGTAAAGTACTGTACCGGTAACCATAGGCGTAGCCAGGATTTTTGATTGGAGGGGGCCCAAACCCTCAAAAATTCGGCTGTCTTCACCGAAATTGAGAGTGAATTTTGGGCCGAAATCGGAAATTCGAACGATTTTCTCGCCCGAAATCAGGTGATCTCCAAAAAAAAAAAAAAAGGTCTTCACCGAAATTAGGAGTGATTTTTCAGCCGAAATTCAGGTGATCTCCAAAAAAAAAAAAAAAAAAAAGGTCTTCTCCGAAATTGAGAGTGGTTTTTCGGCCGAAACCGTTAGCTTTACTGTTACTTTACTGTTTAATTACTGTTATGTGCGCTATTACTGAAAAAAAACTGCAACTAAACATCGTCAGGCTATGTTGTCATAACTTTTTGTAGCCACTACCGGTAGCAAAGCAGTGGCATTATTGCGGTCCGTCTTCTTTAGGCTAATTCCAATTGTGATGTCATAAGATTTTCCTTCTTCACAATGATAATTCACATCGTCATTACTGGTACCGATAGGCCTATTACTTATTGCAGTGGTACCGTTATCATCTTTAAGTACCGGTAAGCTACCAGTATCATCGGCAGGCAGGTCTAAGATACAAGAGCATTCAGACTGCAGGGAGGTTTTGTGAAAAAATACGGCTCGCATCGGGTAAACGGTTCTGTTAAGTTTTAATCGAAAACAAATTGCTCGAAAAAAAAAAGTCACAATAAGTATAAGGCAGACGCATTTTTTTTTGCTCTGGAACTGTTGTACGAAGTTTCTTTTTTTTTTAGTTGAAAAGTGGGCTATAACCGCTGAATTTTGGTCAAAAATATTTTTTGGATGGTGCAGCATACTTTGGTAAAGTTTTAGAAGAGAGCAGTTTTCTGAAATTGAGAATTATAACGAAAAAATTTGAAACAGTCTCAGGTCAGAGTCAACAACTTTAGTTCAGTACAGATTGGAAGCCATTTAATTTTTATTACGTCACAAACCAAAAATGCCGAAACGAGACAGTGTTAAAACCTCAGAAAAAGTGTTAAAAAGACTTGAAGAGAAAATCAGAAAGCAAATTTTACATGATATTGGCGATGTAGTTACCGCAAAGTGCAAGGAATTTTTGGAAAAGCATTGTGCCAAGAGCAGCAATAATAATAACTGGCCAGATTTAACGAAATCAGATGATTGGAAGGGTGAGGTACCGGTTGTCACTCAAGAGATAGAATTTTTAAAAAATTCCTTAGCTCTACTGCAAAAGGATTGCAATAAATTGTCCGATAAAACAGATCATATTCTAGGCAGCGTTACTTTTATTGCTGATGAGTATGATGACTTGTATCGAAAAGTTTCTGAAATATCCCAACTCTCCAACAATATTTCAAATTTACAATTATCAGTCAATGCAATCAACAACAGGCAAGTAGAAACAGAGCTTCAATTAAACCAGCTGGAACAATATGGCCGAAGAGAGAATTTAGAAATTCATGGAATTCCTGTTTCCAAGAATGAAAATACCAAGCGAATTGTTAAGGATTTAGCTATATCTCTAATCGTTGAACTTGATGATACACACATTTCAACTTGTCATCGTATGCCGCCGCCGCAAACCCCGAAATCCACCATGAGGAAATCACATACAGGTACGTCTAGATCTGGAAACATTTCCAGCGCACAACATCCCGCAATCATTGTCCGGTTTTCCAATCGAGACAAAAGAAACGAACTTTATGGAAAACGCAAATTACTTAACAAAATTCAGTCTGGCAAAATTAATTCTAGTCTTGCTTCTACCCAAATAAGAGAAAATTTGACGGCCTACCGAAAAATGCTACTAAACGAAGCAGTTAAGGCTAAAAAACTATTGAATTTTAAATTCGTTTGGACTTCCCAGGGTCGGATCCGTTTCAGAAAAGATTCAGAAAGCAGAGTAATCAACGTAAATTCGCTTTCTGACTTATCTAAGATAGGCTACTCTGACCCTGACATAGGCCAAAAGATGCATTAAATTAGCATACTTTTCGTGTAGCCTAATTTATTGAAATTTGTAATAAGTTTATCGGAGAATAATAATATTATGCAAATGTTCACATGTGTTAATTGTAAAAAGTCACTGTACAACAGTGTTATTGGAGTTGGTATCTGTAATGGTTGCTGTGCTGTCGAATTGCCCTTCTTTGCTACAAGTATATATAATATTGAATTGCTTACGAACAACAAATGGGCAGACTCAGGGAGCAGATATGATGAGTATCACCTTCCCCAAAAATTAGCCAACAAGTCATTACATGCTAGTCCCAATGATTTTTTTCTCCTACATTTCAACGCTGGAAGCTTATCTAAAAATAAAGATAAAATTGACGAGTTTTTACATGATTTTGAACGTTTACCTGATTTAGTGGCTATTTCGGAAACTAAACTAAATGAAAACAGTATAAGTAATATTAGTATACCAAATTATTGCTTTTTGCGTAATGACTCTCCTTCAAATGCTGGTGGTGTTGGTATTTACATCAAGGAGTCGTTTAAATTTAAAATACGCAAAGAACTTTCTCTCAACATTTCAAATTGTGAGGATCTATGGATCGAAATTGAAACCAACCAGCCAAACAAATCATTCGTATGTGCTGTTGTTTACAGGCACCCCAACAAAAATATACAAGCATTTCAAAATAAGCTATGTGATACTCTGCTGTCCTTGGAAAATGAAAAAATTTTGTATATAGTTTGTGGTGATATGAATGTCAATTTTTCTGACAATAAAAGCAAAATAATCAGGGAATATACTAATTCCTTGAATTCCGTTGGATGCCTTTCTCTGATTGATATCCCCACTAGATTTTCAGACACTGGTGCGTGCAAACCTTCCATACTAGATCATATCTACACTAATATAAATAAGTCAAGAACCAAAAGTGGAGTGTGCATTTATGATATTTCGGACCATTTTCCAATCTTTTTTATTCTGGAAAGGAGTAAACTCTCATCTAAAATAGAAAAAAAATTAACTAGATGCACGAAAAGTTTCAATCTTGAAAACTTCTTATTTGATCTAAATTACCAATTAGCAACAAATATGTTTGATTCCATAAAGTCCAGGGTTGATGATGACGTAAAATGCTTAAACGACACTTTTATTGCAGTATTAGATAAACATCCCCCGTTGCGTAATATGACTAGAAAAGAAATGAAATTAAACTCTAAACCATGGATTACAAAAGAGCTCCTCACTTCTATTAAGACCAAGAACAAGCTTTTCAGAAAATATGTTAAAAACAACAATCAAGAAAATAAAATGAACTACAAAAAGTATCTTAATAAACTTACACATATCAAGAATTTAGCAAAACGCATGTATTATGAAAAACAAATCAAAGAGAATCATCAAGATTCATCCAAAACGTGGAAAATTATAAAAGAAATAATTAACTATCAACAATCTTCAAGAAAATCTAAATTGCCCTCTACTATTACAATTGATGGTCAGAACTACAACATAAGCTCCAAATCTTTTCTTAACAAACTATGCGAGTTTTTTGCTAATATTGGTGCTAACATGATCAGTAAAAATAATCAAGAATCGTCTCATCAAATAAACATTCACAGTAAACGTTGTATACAAAGTTTTGTAGTGTATGAAATTTCTGAAGATGAAGTGAGAACATCCATAAACAACGTCAAAGCAAATATAGCGCATGGATTTGATCACATTCCAGCAAAATTCATCAAAACTGCTGCATGTGTTCTTACTCCATTTCTAACAAGAATTTTTAACAAATGTGTTGAACAAGAAACTTTTCCAAATGATTATAAAATAGCGTATTTAGTGCCTATTCCTAAAGTTTCATCTCCACAAACATTTGGTGACTTTCGACCCATTTCACTTTTACCAATTTTTTCTAAACTTTTTGAAAAGATAATAGAAGTTAGGATGAGAAACTTTCTGAATAAAAATGATATTTTAACTGCTTCGCAATACGGTTTTAAAACAAACAGTTCGACTGAATTAGCCATTACAACTTTATATGATAAATTACTGGATAATTTAAACAACAAAAAAACTACATGCTCTATTTTTCTTGATCTAAAAAAGCATTCGACTCGGTTAGTCATGATATCTTACTCAAAAAGCTGGAGCATTATGGCTTTCGTGGCAGTGTATGGAAATTGTTAAATTCATATCTAAAAGATCGCAAAATCTGCACGAAAGTTGACAACAGCATTTCTAAGTTGCACAGTGTTAAATTTGGGGTTTCTCAGGGTTCAGTTTTGGGACCGCTTTTTTTCTTGCTTTATGTTAATGATTTGCCAGAAGCATCACACTTTGAAACCACTTTATTTGCTGATGACACAAATCTCCATTTATCGCACAGCAATGTTAAGACTCTTCAAGTCCAAGTCTCACTGGAGATGAAAAATATAGAAAATTGGATAAGTGAAAATAAATTAACTATTAACTACAAAAAAAGTGCTTTTACGGTGATTAGTAACACCTCGAATCCAAACTCTGATTTTCAAATTTTTATAAATCATAACCTTATCGACAGAACTAACACTGTAAAATATCTAGGAGTTTATTTGAATAGTGATTTATCCTGGAAAACTCATATAGACTACCTTGCAAAAAGACTGTCAAAAGTTTGTGGCATGATTTACAAATTGCGTCATTTTGTTCCGACACGTACTCTAAAAGTAGTGTACTTTAGCATGTTTAACTCAGTTCTTCAATACTCTTTGCTTAATTGGGGAAGAGCATGTAAAAGTCACTTACAGAAACTATCTATTTTACAGAACAAAATTATAAGGGCTTGTCTTTTTTGTTCTAGACGTGATTCAACGGCATTACTGTACTCCAAATTTGGTGTTTTAAAACTCGAAGATATGATAAATATGGAAATTGCCAAATTTATGTTCAAGTTTTACAACAAAATGTTACCCAATTCGTTTGACTCTTACTTTACCAAACTTGACAGCATTCAGAGTTATAATACTCGACAAAAAAGTACAAATGAATTTTTTTACTATCGTGCCAGAACTGAAATGGGAAAAAAGAAACTTCATCATATCTGCTTAAAAGTCTGAAAAAATATTCCCAAAAAAGATCGAGATGTCTCGTTCTACAGATTTAAAAAGTTATTTAAAATAAATTGCTTATCAAAATATGAGAAAATGTTGCAGTTTCATGAAAAATGCTCTTATTTACCATCTAGTTATATAAGAGAAAGGTTCCAGGTTGTGTTTAGTTTTCATTACTTGAATATACAGTTGAAACCGGCTATTACGACCTCTAAACGGATCGCAAAAAAAAAAAAAAATGTCGTTGAAAGCAAATTGTCGTTACACCGGTAGAAATTCTACTGGTAGGAATACTGTCGGAACCAACAAAAATGTGTTGTTAAAAGCGAATAGTAGTTATAGCCAATGTCGTAATATTCAGTTTCTACTGTATCTGCCTTCTTTTTTAAAACAATCGTAAAAGATTACTAGAAGAGTTTTTTTTTTTTTTTACGGTAATTAGGTAGTGGGTGGTATGTTTATTGTGTATTGGTTTCTGATTGTGATCTGTAATACTAAGTTGTGTTGTTGTTGTTGTTGTTGTTTTTTCTTTTACGGTGAGGTATGTAAATTTTGTCTGTTTTAGTTTTTTTTTTCATTGTCTTTGGGTCGGGCTTTCGGTTGGTTGTGTTTGTTTCCTACTATCATAGTCGTTTACGCTACAACAATTTAGGTTAATGTGTTTCAAGACAGGCTTGTAGGAAATAGATGCAACCGATCCTTGGGCTTGACCTTAAAATTAACAGTGTTCGACGTTACGCCGTCGGTGATTTCTTCATGGGACCGCATTGCAGCTTGCCAGTACCTTTTCTTTTTTTTATATGAAAATACTTTTTTTTTTTAAGTAAATGTTGTTCAGTTAACAACATTGCTTGATATAGTTGTGGGCGGACGCTTGGGTGTAAATTTTTTCCCGCCTACAGCAACATCTGACTTCGCAGGCCCGCCTCGGACTGGGCTGCTTTTGCTTGAAATTGTTGTAATTAGGATTGGGTGGGTAACTTTAACCTATTTTTTTGTTTTGTTGTTCGGCCTGTGGCGTCGGATGTGCCAGTAGGTGGGGAAATGAGTGTTCAAGTGCTTACCTACTTTGCGTTATTTCGTATTATGATTTATTGCCAAGTTTAAGTTTACGCCTATTACAGTTAAGTATTGCTATAGGTGCAGTTGACTAAGATGACCGAATGGTCTTTTCACTGATTCCTTCCTGCGTACTTTTAACGTTTGGTAAAATAAACTTGACTTGACTTGACTTGAAAACTAACGATAAATTTTTCGAGGAATTGATTTCGAGCATTTACCGCATACCCTATCGTAGGCTTGGCTTAAAGAGTCAATATTAGTTACGTACCGCAATTTTCCACTTATTATACCCCCCAGTTATTATACTATTGTATAATAACTGGAAACTGTTTCCAGTTATTATACCATGGTATAATAATCTGGATCAAACTTTATTCTCAATTTCGTCATTTTCCAGTTATTATACCTGTCATAATAAGTGGAAAACTCCGGTACCGGTATTAGTGGTAGGCTTATTGAATTGTTTATGCAAAATTAAGCTTCCATCCATAACTTGTAAAAATTTATCATGAAATCCAAATAGGCTTGCACTGTCTGCACATTTAATACAAGGAATCTAATATAGTAGGCAACCAATAGCCTACCGGTAGGCTAGTTTATGCCATTTTTCTCAGTCGCAGAAGCAGCTGATTTTCCAGGGTTTCCGTAGCACTTCTTGTCTAAATAAAAATAAGAAGTTAAAAAGTATGTAAAGACAATGGTTAGAGAGAGCAGGGATATACTCATAAATCTTTCCAACATAACCTTAATTAATTTCGGCAACAAAACAGATTAAATAATTGTAGGCAATAGACAAATGCAAGAAGACCTAGCGCAAGAAAAGACGAAGAAAATTTAGCTGATTAAAGGTACTTACTAACAAATACATTGTAGGGTAGGCTACTGGATCTTTTCAGTTGTTTTTTTCATGCCGTGGCTGGCATTCTTTTTAATTTGCTTTTAAATTTTGAGCCTCCTGCACCGGCAGTCCTGCTCTTTTACAATATCAACTCATGTTTTTATAGAGTTTTATACTATGAAAAAGGATAACTGCTGTAGATATCTAACAAATCTTATTATAAACCTTGGGATCGCACACCGGTTTATAGGCTTCAAACTATTGTTTGGTCATTGACGAGAAATAATGCAGCAGGCTATATTTAAAAATGTTCCAAAATTGTATCAGTAGATTTGTTTACAGCTTGGACTTTAGCATTAGGTACCGCAAGACTGAGTAATGATAATTTTACGTAAGTAGGCTAGGCTATATCTACAGTAATACATCTTCAAAAAGTTTAACTCAGAATATAGACGGCAGAACGGTGCAAATTGTTATTTATAGTCAACTATTAAAGCTTGCAGTTGTTTAAGCTTTAGACCTAAAGAGTTTTTAGGCTACCTTGTCAGCTTGTATTATTGATTCTAGTACCGGTAGACGTAGGACAGTAAGATGTACGAGCGGTAGGCTATCTTAGTCTAATTTGAAATCTGTTTATCGTAGATAAGTTGTCGCTGTTCCTTTCAAATAATGGGCTAGCATTGAAAGGCCTAAGTCTGCGCTACCTTACCTAGTAGCTTGCTAGATTAATCTAGTATGACAAGACAGCCTAAATGTAAGAATGGATCAAGATAAAACCTCAGAAGAGACGGACGCCGATAATCCTAGCTTAGAAGCAACGGCCCAAGAAGAAGAGCATTCTTCTTTTTCCTCAGTTGATACTAATAAAAATGCGGAGGAAGGTAAGGATAAAGAGCAGCCTGAAGCAGAAAGTCCTGAAACGAAATCTGTTCCAAAAAATTCAGGTTGAAACTACTGGGAGCACAGAAATAGTGGTACCGCAAAACTCAAAGTAAATATTACTGTTTTATTTTGTTAAACATTTTTTGATTCTTCGCTTCCTTCATAAGTTCATGAGCATTCGGTAATTGTGAATCATTGCGATAATTGTTCACCAAGCTTGAACATAACGCTGCATTCGAATTTTCAGCTTTTTTGGTTGATTTACCACGTTTTACAGAGCAACACAATGTTAGTTTTCCGCCAGTAAATTCTACACGGTTTTTAGCATGAACAGCCCTCAAATTGTGCTTGCAAAGCCTATGGTCGAATTCTGAATAACGAAACTAGAAAAACTTTTGTTCAAACTATCTGAAAATTTGCCATAGAGACTCTGGAATTATCTCTATAAACGCATGAATTCAATTTATGGTTCATAAATAAGTTCAACAGTGTGAGTGATAACAACATAATTAATTATTAACTCGAATATTAACAATCTGCGTTGATAACAATTTAGTTGTGATGTTTTGACGTTTTCCCACTAGAGTTTTAATGTTTAATAGTTTACGTGCTATCTGGCCTATAGGTTACCAGCTCGGAAGCTTAGGGAAGAGCCACCAGAACGACGACTACGTAAAACAAGCAATGCGAAAAAGTTGTTTTCCCTCCTCATCCTGGGGACACATCCTGTGGGAAGGGATCACGTCTTTTCGGTGCGACCATTTCGGCGCCACCTATTTCGTTGCCGTACAATTTCTGCACAGATCGTTTCGGTGCCAATTCGGTACTCTTTGACAGTTCACTTATTTAGGATTAGGGTTAGGGCTTTGGGTTAGTGTTAGTAAAAAGCACAGAATGTTGGCGCCGAAAAGGGCTGTGCCAAAATGGTTGCGCCGAAAAGTCGTGGACCCCTGTGGGAAGTAGGGTGTAACACTCCGACCAACTTACCTAGTGGCTAGTCATCATGGTTTGTGAAATGACCCAACTTGAAGAAAGAAAAAAAATTTTTTTGAAAAAAAAGTTTGTTTAAGCGGCCCACACTCCCCTTTTATGTTTTGGCCCCCTCGCGACCCCCAGATTTTTAATATCTCCGCTTCTAGTGGTCATAGAGCTCTAATTTTGGTGTCAAAAGTTGCAGAACATCAAAGTTTATATCTAACTTCTTAACATACCATAGCCTTAAAACCTTTAGTTTTACTGTAAAACAAGAAAAAAGGTTTTTGAGGGCAAATTTTTCCATTTTGTGCCATTGTTTGTATAAGTTAATGTTTTCAACTGAGCAACTTACGGTTGCTATAAAATCTCACATGCAAATGAATCTTGTGCAATTTGCATTTTTTGTTATTTCAGCTTATTAATACCACTTGTGAACACTTTAAAAGTAGAATTACAACACCTACAGAAACATAATTAACTCTGTATGGAGATATTTTGAAAAAAAAAAACTGGCTGTTTTAACATGAGCTTTCCAATGTGATTAAAATCAGACTAAAAACTACCAAGATAATCAACCTGGAGAAGAGGTAGAGGTGGGACTATAAAAGATTTTTACAAAGAAAAAAGGAGTTACTGATATGCATAAGTGTTTGATGAGCTGTTGTTGTTAGCCTATTAATATGAAGTTATAGTAACTCCAATTTCTTTAGAGCAGTAATGGTCTACCAATGCAGATGTAAGGGAGCACTATTTTCAAAATAAAGTTCATTTACGCAAAAAAAAAGTTTAAACTTATGTGTTTTGCAGAGATTTTAGCAAGTTACTTTTGAAAATCTTTAGCTAGAAATATCAAGATTTGATTGTCAACTGCGATGTCACATCAGAATATTCTAAATAAAGGTAGCGTGATGGAAAAGCTGACCAAACTATGTTCCCTACCAACGCTGCAAAATGTTATACAAGGATATTAGTGGAGGCAGAATGAGCTTAAAGTTGGAAAGGGACCCAATTATAATCCAACTATATCTGAAGTAGCAAGCTTGTTGGAAAGTGACATACGTCAAACTTGGATTTTTGCTAATTTGGAAAACACTTTGCTAAATGAACACAAGATCTTGCAAGATGCTACTTGTTGACTGTAAGCTAACAATTTTTTTTATCTGTAACTTTACAGACATCAGAGCTTACAAGGTGAGATGGCTCAGCACATTCTTCCTCTGTTTCGCTTGGTTGTTCAAATTCGCTTGGTGATTGACTTTAAGATTCATTTTCAGATGAAGTAATCAGGTTGTCTATGTTTCCTAACTTATAGCTACATCAACACCTCCAATTCTCATGCGACGTTCTGAACGTTGATCAAGTAAAAACTTTAATTCCCTTGAATGAATTCGAGCAGATATTGGGCAGGAGCAAATTACTTTAGTTCTCCAATGATCCGTGCAAGGAATGTTTTCCTCTTTCACAGTAGCATCAAAGAAAAACTTACATTTGCATGCACAAATGTCAAAAAGCTCATCACCATGCTTTTCAAAATCAGCAAGTTTTTTCAAATAACTAGGGGATGACATTCTTGCCTTGGGCTGTGCCTTTAAGTTGGAAAGAAGCTGTATACTGGTTTAAATTTTTTCACTAATTCTTCGTGATGACAGCGAAGTGTTTTCCAAATTAGCAAAAATCCAAGTTTGACGTATGTCACTTTCCAACAAGCTTGCTACTTCAGATATAGTTGGATTATAATTGGGTCCCTTTCCAGCTTTAAGCTCATTCTGCCTCCACTAATATCCTTGTATAACATTTTGCAGCGTTGGTAGGGAACGTAGTTTGGTCAGCTTTTCCATCACGCTACCTTTATTTAGAATATTCTGACGTGACATCGCAGTTGACAATCAAATCTTGATATTTCTAGCTAAAGATTTTCAAAAGTAACTTGCTAAAATCTCTGCAAAACACATAAGTTTAAACTTTTTTTTTGCGTAAATGAACTTTATTTTGAAAATAGTGCTCCCTTACACCTACATTGGTAGACCATTACTGCTCTAAAGAAATTGGAGCTACTATTACTTCATATTAATAGGCTAACAACAACAGCTCATCAAACACTTATGCATATCAGTAACTCCTTTTTTCTTTGTAAAAATCTTTTATAGTCCCACCTCTACCTCTTCTCCAGGTTGATTATCTTGGTAGTTTTTAGTCTGATTTTAATCACATTGGAAAGCTCATGTTAAAACAGCCAGTTTTTTTTTTTCAAAATATCTCCATACAGAGTTAATTATGTTTCTGTAGGTGTTGTAATTCTACTTTTAAAGTGTTCATAAGTGGTATTAATAAGCTGAAATAACAAAAAATGCAAATTGCACAAGATTCATTTGCATGTGAGATTTTATAGCAACCGTAAGTTGCTCAGTTGAAAACATTAACTTATACAAACAATGGCACAAAATGGAAAAATTTGCCCTCAAAAACCTTTTTTCTTGTTTTACAGTAAAACTAAAGGTTTTAAGGCTATGGTATGTTAAGAAGTTAGATATAAACTTTGATGTTCTGCAACTTTTGACACCAAAATTAGAGCTCTATGACCACTAGAAGCGGAGATATTAAAAATCTGGGGGTCGCGAGGGGGCCAAAACAAAAAAGGGGAGTGTGGGCAGCTTAAACAAACTTTTTTCAAAAAATTTTTTTTCTTTCTTCAAGTTGGGTCATTTCACGAACCACAATTGCTAACCAAAACCAATTTAAAAAAATGAGGTTCAAAATGTTACACCCTAGTGGGAAGTCTACCCACATCATCACGTGGACACACCTTGTGGGAATACAAGTTTTTTGCATTGCTTGTTTTACGTAGCCGCCGTTCTGGTGACTCTTCCCTATGCTTCCACGCTAGTAGCTTTTAGGCCAGATTGCATGTTAACAATTAAACATTAATCTGCATTGTTGTATTTCACTCAGAATGTCAATTGTGTTGTCAAGTTTATTGTGAAAATTATGTACTAAATAAAAAAAAGGTAGCAGCAGTAATTACGTAACTCGTAAACTCAGCTGTTAATATAATTCATTTTCCAGTAAACAGTTAGTGCAGCTTATTGCAAACTATTTCCTATTTGCACCTACTGTAATTGTGTTGTCTGATTATGCTGTTGTGTTGCTTTGTCAAGCCCGCTTCACTGATGTAGCGTTTTATGCAGCCTTTATCGACCAGGCATATTTACGCATGATATCTTTTTTAATGTAAATCCAAAAAAGAAAAAAAAGGCAAATTGCATGCATTTAAATAGCTCGCGTATTTCTGCGCGCAATTACGCGTGTTTGGTGAAACCTGTCTTGCGCGGGGAGCACAAATACGCGTGTCACTTGATGGGTGCCATGTCCAGATTTAGGAGGGGTGGCCCCCACCATCGACCACCAGTAGTTTGTACATTTGGACGGTGTCGTGCGAAATAAAAATATTTTGGAAACATTTTGTCTGAAGCAATCTAGCCTATTTTGATCAACTTTTTACTTTCGGAATAGATTAATTTTGGCATTTGATGTCACAGACGCATCTTTACTTCAAGAACTAGACGTGGGTCGGCATGAAATAATTTTGCAATCAGCTTGACGTGAAAATCATTTTGTTTCGCTGTTTACGCTGACGACTCAATGGAGCAACCAGGGGTTCATCCCCCAGCACTTAGCCAAGTTACTTGGAAAATTTAATCTAAAAGTGTAAGCGTTTAAAAATGTTTTGCACTTGACCTGTGATTGGGGAAAAGATGCACGGACTGAACAGTATTTAATTTTCGATTGGATTAAAAAATCTTAGCAATTTAATTCATTGAAATGATTCTAAAACGGTACAAAATTTCATCCAAATGGCGTTAAAATGACTATTTTTTTTCTGAAAAATCACAAAAATTGCTCAGCGGCTGGAGGATTTGCCCCCACGACACCCATTGCTTCCGGGCTGGTGGCTCAGCCCCACCTTCCGCCTATGGTACACGTGAGTCGCACCACTTTCCTCAGTGCGCTGCTTAATTTGAAAATAGTTTTTCAAGCAAAACTGTTTGATTTTGTAGTTTAAGCCCCCCTCAACCAAATTCTAGTTGCATGCTTGCAACGCCTGTAAAATTTCGAAGCATTTTTTGAAATAAACGTGATTTAATTTTTTCACCATCAAAAAAATGAGTCCCCCACCAAACTTAGGCCTTGCGACACTCCACCAAATAAATCCGGCCCTGAGGGTGCATTTTGCTTTCTCTTTTTTATCTTTGAGTTGCAACGATATCACGCGAGAATTCTATCAAAATTATATCGTTTAATATTTAGAAAAGAAGATCTAACAACAAAGAAAGAGAAAGCGACAACGAAAGATGACGATGATGTAGTATCAGATGAAGAAATACTTTTTGAAGATTCTCCAAGTACGCACGCAATATTTTTGGTTTTTAATTAGTCAGTTTTGAATTTTAAATTCAACTTTATCTAAGTACTTTTTTGTGATCATTAACAGCCCTCATTTAGTAAATAAAGTGACAATATTTTCCTGAAATTTTTGCAGTAAAGATGAAAGCATTTTTAGGTCTGGTTTAAGTTGAATATTTTAATAGTTTTAGTTTTGATTAACCTATTTGCTATGTTCAATTCATTATGTTGACGTTTTTAGTTCAAAAGCGGCCATATTTGTAATAATTTTTTGAATGAATAACTCTACTGCCTTGTCCAATACAGCCTCTTGTATTTCGAGACTCCATTCATACAGACTCGCGTTTGGCTAACTTTAGCTGTTCGGAATTATTATCACATTTACTTCATTTTCCAGATGAACTAGTGTTCCGTTGCGCTTTTTAAAAGTTTGAGGAGTACTTAAACGCTTCGTTGAAAACCATCAGAATATAAGTTTGCTTATCATTTTCAGTGCACGATTTGTTGGTTTCTTACATCAACTAATTTTTTTTTCCCCAAGTTGCCTTGGCTAGAAGACTGCGAAGATACCACATTTGCGGTAGAGGGTTCACCCTGACTCTTTTATTGCTGAACGTCAAATAGAGAAGCTGGAATACTAATGAATTTTTAGAATCTTTTGATTTTTCCCTAGCGGGGATTGGAATCGAACCCGAGTCTGCTGTCAGTAGCAGATGCTCTATCCATTCGTCCACTTATTTATTATTAATAATATAAAATTTGATTGTAGTAGCTCTTAAAGAGCAAGAACTCGAAAGCGTCGGAAAAGCTCTTCAAACTGACTATGAACCGCATATTTTACGAATGTACACGCCACCACCAACCTCCGAACATTTAAAGTTAGTATTCATTTGTATGCATGTTGTACAAGACTCGTCGGCAGTGTAGCTGAGAGGATAATTACATTGCCATTGTTGTTAGTGTCGTGTTTAGTTTTCCTATGGTTTTCCTTCAGTTTATTCTCTGCTTGGTGGCTTGTAACAATCAGCAAAATCAGTGGACAAGAATTTTAAACAATCTACAGAAACATTGAATTGCTGGTAATTCCTAGGCAGGTGCGGGTTCTTTCATGCACGAAGTAATAATCGCCCTGAAAAATGAGCAGATCATCCAATAGTTAGCGTCTGATGCTATCCAGTGAAAGAAGGATAATAACAAAAAGTATATAGGGTCCGGACTCTGCTTTATTTTTTCTTACATGCATTGCATTATATTTTGAAGCCCATTCAAATTGATCAATCGGTGATTTTTTCAAACACGTACAAGATCTTGTACTGTGACAACAAGCAAAAATATCTCGCCCATCAGTTGGTTGGAGCTTCATATGGATGAGAGTATAATGCTGCGGAAATACTGTACCACTAGCTGGGATGGAAAACTGGAAGAGACAAGCGGCCTGATAGAACAAAAATTGGCCTGATAAGACTTTTTTTACTTGTATTGTTTTTCAAGGTCGTTCACATTTTATACACAAAAAAAAACAAAAACAAAAAAAACAAGAGATGTCAACCTACGATCGCAGTCCAACAGACCCTCCCTGCACTCTGGCCATCCGCTCTCTACGTCGCTCACTTTCAAATCTTATTTGCTTGAGGCAACTCCAAAACGACCACATTTTGAATCCCGGAAGTAGTGACTCATTTGGACCGAAGAATCGTTTGTGTGAAACTGTTTTTCAGGGTTTGATCTAACGAGCGATAGGTCTCCTCGTTGACTCAAGTTCCGAACCATCAGCCAACTTTTTAAGTATTTTTAGCAGTAAAGTTACAATGAATATTATCAACAATTCCAGTCACATCATGTTACCAAAGCAATTTTGGTTAAACTTATCTTTTTTGTCCACACTGGGGTTTTGGGAATTGAATAGAGTCTATTTAACCCCTCAACTTTATTTTATACCCCAAACCCAAACTGAATGAAAAAAGTGGGCATCACCAAAATTGGATCGGTCATGTGATGTAAATGAATGGTTGACAGTATTCATTGTAACCTTACCCTTTCTAACGTTTTTTCACTAAAAATGCATTTATGCTCTTTTGAATTGTTTTACCTACAGATTTCCGCCAGAAACTTTTGAACGGATTAGTACAACAGGCTACAAGTATACTGGCGAAGTGTTTATTGCTCTAACAGTGGCAGTTCAGACTGACGAAAGTTGGTTATGGTTTTTGCATTTGTATCGCTCAAGAGGTATGTGAAGATTTCATTAATATTAACCACTGATTAATTTGAGTTGGCCCGCTGATTAATTCGGAACTTCGCAATTTATTCTTGTGACTACTATGGATTTCCCATAGAACAGATGTCATAAGTATAAGATTTGAACGATGTGAGCGAGCAGACTGAATTTTTTGGGATAGATTCCTAGCAGAAAGTGATAAAATATGACGTAATTTTGTTCAGATAGCTCTAAAGCAAAAAGGCTTCTACCTATTAGCCCCTTTGCCAAGGTTTTCAACTACTTAAGCTAAAATACCCAAACTTTGTGAGCAGAAAAATATGAGATTAAAAATTAGTTAAAATTTGGAAACGTCTTGTTGTGGCTTCTCCATCACATGGCCACCAAAATAAGACTTTTTAAAGAAAGTTAAAATTAGCTTTGAAGTTTTGTAATTTGAGTTAATTAATGGGTCGTATATCTATTTAACTAACAATTTATAATATTTCGATTGATTTGGTTGAAAAGGCATGTGGCCATGAAGTGTTTGGTTATTGCCATTAATATCGAATATTAGTTTAGATTCTATTAACAAAAAAATAATTGTTTATTTTAGTCGAAGAAGAACAATCGAAAATCTTACCAGGGACTGCAGTTGCTACGTCGGACAGCCAGTTTCTGCAACATATAAGACGTCAATACTTTGGTGAAGCCTATTTACCCCCTATTACACCCTATCAACTTTCAGCTAGCCACGTTACCCCTGATGTTATCTACGATTACTGATTTTTTTGACTCGACCGGCGATTTGAAATACTCAACAGAATTTCCTAAACAGTAAGTTGAATTGTTTAAAGTGGGGGTACTCAACTAGTTTTAGCAAAGGTCCAGCTGCAGAAGATTAAAACTCGATGGGTCTATTCCAAAAAGGTCTCCACCGTAAATTAGGACAGAATTTGTCCCCGGGTTGATTGAAGACCAAAAAAAACAAAGGTCTTCACAGCAAATTGTGACGAGATCTTTCTGCGGGATCGATAGAAGACCAAAACAAAAAAAAACAAGGCCCTCACCGCAATTTGGGACGAATTTAGCCGCCGGATATGATTAAATGAGTCTCCACCTCAAGGAGTCCCTTCTTGCACCTCCAGAGCAACTTCAAGTAAGGGTGGAGGTCCGAATTTAGCCCTCCGGAGGTCCGGATATGGACCGCGGTCCGCCAGTTTAGTAGCCATCATTTAAAGTGAAAATACAATGATCAAGCGTCAGAGCCAAGTTGCTTCAAAATCAATAATTATTTTACACAATATGACATTTTTGTTCACCATGCTATGTCGCAATATCTAACTATTCTCAAGCACATTGTTTGATAGTTCATTCTTTGTTGCAACCAATCGTAAGCTAGTGAAGAATTCATCTAACCTATATTATGACACACATTACCATGCAATGCTTTGTAATAAAATATTTTTGCTTTTTAACGATGGAATAATGATGTCAGGACGTTACGATACGAGTAAAGAAAGCTTGGAAAAAAACTTGGGTTTACTCGCAAACACACCAAAACATATATAGCAAAGGACTAAACAGAAAAAGTGAGAAGAAACGTGGACAGTAGCAGACTACAAAAGTGTGCTCCCGTCACTATACAAGCGCCTGTCGTCCTCTATTGAATATTCGCCAATTGGACGCCTCTGACGAGTTAAGGTCTGCTTGAGCTACTATACTTTTCTACCACCCTGAATGAAAGACGGATCAAATTGTATTGGTTTGTTTTTTCAGGTGATTGTTTCATTAATGAAGTTGAAATTTTTTAGGTCAAGCACTGCAAAGACCCTTTGATCGTCGTTGACTTTGGGATACGAATCCGATGATGAACATCCAATTACTGAGGTAAAAACTTTGAAAAGATAGGTTCGATTCCCAGCTGGGTCAAACCAAAGACTTTAAATGGTAGTCATAGCTTACCGCTAAACATTTTGCTTTGAAAAGTATTCTAAAGTCTCAACCGTGTGTGGTAGACAGGTGAGCACTGGGCAACTGTGCATGTGGCAGCTTGACTTGAAGGCGGCAAAAGAAGTAGCAACTTGACCTTGCTTGAGAGGGATTGTGACTTGTTATAAATCAAGGGTCTCACTCACGTTCAGAAACCTTGTGTAGAGGGGAAAACACGTAGCTGGCTATTTGTACGAAAACAAACGTAATTAGTCAATCAAGTCTGACTGCAGTGGAAACTGACGTTTGTGCAAATAAAAGTTTAAAACTTGACGTCTTTTTGATTTATGAGATTTTCAAATTTAGCTTTGAAACCTTTTAAAATTTTGATCTGACTTTAAATTTTTACTTCAGCGGAACGTGACCTTAAGTTTCTCTTTATAAGGCTGCCAATATAATTGTGTTAGGTTCGCTTGAAGGAAGAAGCAGAAGAAAGCGTTCGACGAGGGAGCATCAAAGTTTTAACTGTGAGACCGCCATATATTTTGCAATACAAACGAGAAAGTGAACAAAAACGACTGGACTATGGTGATATCAAGGTTCGGTTAAGTGTTGCGAATCCACGTCTTATTTAATTGTCGTGTTTTTTTTTTGTATCAAGCCCAAATAAGTAGATTGTCAAAAGCACTTTTAAGGGGTGTCGTTTGACACAAAGACTTCACGTCTTTCACGGCTACCAGGTTGTTTAAGGCATTTGATAAATGCTTTCATAGCATGTTAGCTAATCATGATTTTTGCTTCATATTTTCCTGATATTGGCATATGCTCTGCTCTTTGCAAAAGTTCTGATGCTGATCTTTATCTTTAAACATATCACTTTTAATTCTTCAAGCTTGTAACTTGTCTATAGTTGGCAGCTCTGTTGTGTTGTACAGTCAAGCTAAACAATTACTAAAAAACTTACAATCGTTCTGCAAAAGAAAAAAAAAAAAAATTGGCAATTGGTTGAAGATAATTTTCCTCCAAGTTACAGTATTAGGGCTTATCTAGCCTTGCGAATATTGGAATAGAGTGCATTGTTAGTAACTTGCATGCAAACGTGTTTTATTAAATCTGTTTGCAGTCAAGAGTAATTAATCGAACGCAAACCGTAGGTGCATGATTATTCTGAAACTAGCTTGTTCTGAACTTTTTTGTCTTGATTCTGTTGTATCCGGTACCTGGTTGATGATATTTCAAAGTAGCTGTAAACACTGCATTGCAGCGATCTTCGCCTTCAAACAGAAGAGTTCACTGCAATTAAGTGTACAGCCAACTTTAAGGTTCCTAGTACCAAGATACTGCAATAACTTCTCGCTAACTGCCTCTGTCATACTCTGTCATTCGTCTTCCACATTAGCCAAGTTTTAGGCTCGAATGGCGCTGAATTACACCTCCACTTCATTTTCTTTGCGATTTTGCGAGCGAGCGGGGCAGGAAGGGTTAAAATATTACGACCCTTGCCTCTTTTTGACAGTATTTCAACGTTCTCAGCTGCCCCCATTCATAACCCATACTAGGCTATGGCAAGATGATAGGTTAGCCTATTCGCCAATGTCGTCATTCTCACTCTAATATTCCGCTTTACGCATTTTCAGATACATAATATCAACAGCAAACCATTTTCAAGTTCGTTAGTGTCCCAGGCTATCCACCAGCAAAAATACAACAAAAATTATCCAACCGACCCTACCTCGTTCCATAAGAAACAATGCATTTTGATCAAAAATTTGAGCGAAAATTTGAACATTACTCATGCGTGACGAGAACAAGTAACAATGTTAGTCGGCCATCCCTCTTAAGTATATCCCTGGTAAGAATATATATCTCCAAAGGAGCATCACTAATATTATATATTTTAATCTGTGCGGTTCTTTTGTAATTTGGCTCCTTTTTTGACACAAAACAGCAACCATAGCAGCACCAAAGCCAAGAATCAAGCCTTAAAATGGGCATGTAAAAAAGCTAGATGAGTTAGCTTGTGTTGTGGTGCTACAATTATCTAACTTTTAAGTCATTCTTAATTTTTATGCAGCCCACTGAAGTGTCAAGCACTGGAGAGCTAGGTGATTTGAAAGAGGAGGATCAAATTTATCTCCTAGCTTTAATTGAAGCAAAAAAGAGGAGACAGAGGCTGAGCCGAGGATTCAAGCTCCTTGATGTTTCAGTAGAAGGCAAAAAAGTTAGAAATCTAAAAGAGGATATTTCAATTTTTTTGTGTATAACAGTCGCGCAACCAGAGAGGTGGCTTCAGCCCTCTCTTTACCAAATCACTTAGAACATTGAATTTAAAAATACAAGCGTTTTAACGTGCTTTGGACTTGACCTGTAACTTGTGGGAGAAGGATGAAGGAACTGGGCAATTTAATTTTTTCTAATGAATTCTCAATTTTAGCGATTTATTATTTTCAGATGGCTCCAAAAATGTGTGAAACGTCATCCAAATAAATGGCACAATAATGGCTATTTGTTGCTGAAAAATCACAAAAATTGAGGGGTTTTGCCCCTAGATCTCCATAGCTTCCGACAGCTGGAGGCTCCGTCTGTGATTTGCTTGAGTTGCACCAGTTTGTTCAGCACACCGCCAAAGTGAAACATTTTCCAAACAAAAATATGTATTTTAACTTCAGGTTTAAGTTCCCCTATGAGTAAAATCCTGGTTGCGTGCCTGTAGTATATCAATAGTCATTTTATGTTATGCGAAGCAAACAACAAAACAAAAACAGTTTGCTTTATTAGTAAAAGCTTTTAAGATCCGGTTTACAGTTGGCGAAAAACCGTGAACGTACAAACGGATTTTTTGTTTATTGTAAACAGCAATTCGGCGTACCACCTTCCAAGAGCAAGCTGCCAGTTAGATAAAACAAACTAAGAAGTACGTTTACGATATTACACCCAATGAAGATTGCTTTAACCAGTTTGCAGGGACCATTTTCGCACTATTGCCATACGCCCGCCATCACCAAAACTCTTTTTGGCGAAATATTGAAGCGGTGGCAGGAACTTGGTCATGCAGTGTCCAATTAGATCAGCTCGAGATTCGTACCTCAGCCCTTTTAATTCAGAAACGAACGCGTTACCATTTGACGAACTGGCCGGTCAGACAGCAGATAATTACACTAATGCCCAGTTCGAATTAATTACACGATTTAAACCGTTTCGGCAAAAAAATGCTAATGTTGTAGAGAAGTATTTATTTTGTGTGAACCGTCGTTTAACTAAAATTTGATTTGATTTAAATTTTATTTAACTAATATATGCTTTAAAATGATTTGAAACATCACTATGTAAGCAAAATATTGACTCTAGTGCACCACCTTTTCCAAAAAAAAAAAAGTTAAATCAACTAAAACTCAAAAAATCCGATTTAAATTTAAAAAATTCGGTTTAAAATCCAAAAAATCCAATTTAAATAAAAAAATCCGATTTATTTTATTTTTTAATTATATTTTTTAGCAACCCTGTCATGGGCTATGGTCAATTTAGTGAGTAGCCGTTGCTTGGGATCAATGCGATGTATTTATACCAGCAATCAGTGATGGGCAGAAAATAACAACCATTTCACAAAAAGCATAGCGCAACGATTTTACTTACAGTGCAGAGCGAGTTGCGCAATTTACAGTTTTTAGTTTGGGAAGCGCAGCGCAACCTCCGCAACGAACTTTTTGATTTAGTAGACGCGCAACGCCCGCAATTCAGCAAGTATTGCGGAACAAGATTAAAGTACCAAGTCGAAGCATAACCTAACTTCCGCAATTATGTTTGCAAAAGACAATGCAAACTCCACATTTTTGTGATTTTAGGCAGAAAAGAGTAAGTAATTTGCGATAGAAGGTTGGTGTTTGACAATAAACGATTAAAATGAAACAAAAATAGGTCAAAAGTATAAAATTGTGATATTACCAGAAGACCAAAAAAGAAAAAGAAATAGAAAGCGCAGCGCAAATTTTTAGTAGTGCAAGCTGCAAAAGTTGCGTTTAGCCCAACTCTGCCAACAATAGTCCAATTACTGCATTCGACAGGTGCAATTTGGTTACATCTATACTTTATTTACAGATTGCTAAGGCATTGTTAGCTGGAGAAGGAGAGGAAGTTTCCTCAGACGAAGACGAATTTGCGTTTAAGCTCGACCCAGATTCCTTAGATTTAACTCCTAGAGAGAGGAAGCTCTTTAAGGAAGGGGGTAGAGAGCATGCTATGAAGTTAGCTCAAGCTAGAACGGCGGCAATGTCAGCAAAAGAAGTAAATAAATAGCTATTTTTTTCTGCAATAAAAAACTGCTTTTTTTTCTAAAATTTATTCGTTAGTGCGGAGTAAGGGATGGAAAGTAGTGGTGGAATATGACAAGATTACCAGAGGTTTGAAAGGTTAGATAGAATCGTGCAAGATGAAGAGACTAGTTTAAAAAATTGGCTGACCTTTGCATGCGGAGAAGATCTTCGGGGATGCAGAAATACGAAGAAGATACTGTACTCATTCCTTGAGCCAAATGAAGATGATGATGGTTCATGAGAACTACGGATGCTGGACAGAACAAACCTTATCATGCTATCCTGCCTTATATAAAAGCTTCCAGTTGATTGACTCTAAAACATTAGATGACCGCATCATTTAACGGTTCATACACGTTTGTCCTCGCATGTAATGATAAAGAAAGAAGTAAGAAACTCAAACGAGGAAGAAGACAATCCCGATGTAGAATATAAAGTAGTAAACGAGCAAATATATGAAGCAAATAAATATGGTAAACACATTACAGGAATATAAACATCTTGCGTTCTGTGAAAAAGGTGATAAATTTTTGCCTTTTTTGCTTTGAAAGTTTCTGCTTGTTTGAAGCCGCCGAACAGAAATAATTTTCATAAAATGTTTTTTACCCAAAGACGCAACAACATGGCCAGAATAAAAGTTAAGCCAAGATCATGCGATCAGGGCCGCTGTAAAAGCACTGCTATTTTCTTCGTGTAAGTGCCAAGGTAAATGGGCTACTTACAGTATTAAGTTTTGATTACTACGTCAAATAAAGTTATTCAGTAACAACGTTTAGAAGTTTATTGTGAATAAAAAGAGTTGTTTTGCCGTAGAAAAAGCTAAAACGCTAATTGCGTAACGTAAATGATGTAACTTGTGAACAACAATCGCACCTAAGTGTTACCGCAATCATGGGCACGTGTAATTGTAATTGTAATTACATTTCATTCACCAGGTTGCTTTGATCAGGAGACAGTGAAGGAACCTTTTGGTCTTCGAGTCAAGCTGCCACCTGTCTACCACACACGGTCGTGGGTATTTCTCACTGTACTGCTGAACGTCGAGTAAGAAAGCTATGAATACCAATTTTCATTGCCTTTAGTTTGACCCGACCCGGAGTCAAATTCTAGTCCACTTTTAGTAGCAGACGCTCCATCCACTCGGCCACTGATCGATTAAATCAGCTGATGTTTCAATCAGCTCGTTTTCTAGGACATTACTTGAAGTCGGAAAATTATGTAAAGACGGAAATCGTTTAAAAGGCGGAAAAGTAGGAAAAGGCGGTTGGATTTTGGCTTAGGGTTAGGGTTACCCCTAACCAAATCCGAACCTTAACCCGCCTTTTAGAACGATTTCCGCCTTTTTCTACTTTTTCGCCTTTTAGTCATGTCCTGTTTTCTATTTCGCAATACTGTCAGTTAGTCGCGTTTTAGCTCTTCTGTTACTACTACCAATAACTAACTGATTGTTCTCGAATGACGTTATTCGATTGTAAGAAAAGTTTTCTTGACAGCTTGATACCTCCGTGAAGCTGGCGCAGAATTTTCGGGGCGGGTTTGGACTCGAAGTTGGCAAAGTTTTGGGCTAGATTTCTATCCGATTATTTCTTGTATTCTAGATACCTCAAAACCATGATCAAAATAAGTTTGGTACGAAGACTTCATTTATAAGCTTTAAACGTCATTAGTACGGAATTGTTCCATCACAATTTATCACAAATAACCAGTTAGTTTTGTTTTAACGTGTACATCTTGTACAAGCAATTAACCAGTACCATAAACTTCTTTAAACCTAATCTAAGATT
This sequence comes from Trididemnum nubilum, assembly GCA_963965965.1. NCBI lineage: Eukaryota > Metazoa > Chordata > Ascidiacea > Aplousobranchia > Didemnidae > Trididemnum > Trididemnum nubilum. Next base: position 28,539,862 of record OZ014487.1, read on the forward strand.
CGCACTTTTTTGGGGCTGGTATAAGCTTGAAACCATTTTTCGGGTTCCGGTCTGAATTAGCCCGGTTACAACTCAAATCTGGCATAAACTAAACCGAAATTTGTTAGCCTTTTTTGCTAACGCTTGCACTATAGAATAATGATCAAAAACTTGGCAATGCATTTTTTTGATTGATCTTTAACAACCAAGAATGTTGTTTTACGCAGAGAATTAGAAAAGCCCGCCTTGCTAAGAAAAAACGCAGGAGAAGGAGAAAAGGTAAAGAGGAAGAGACCAGCAGCTCCTCGGAAGAGTTCACCGTGATTTCCTCCTCTGAAGAAGAAGAGATAGATGCGGCTAAGAAAAAGTTTGTGGTGTGTTCATGACATTCAAAGCTATCATTTTTTATTTATTTTAAACCTAGGTAGTTGCTGTACAAGCAATTGAAAAACCTGTTTTAGTTGGCAAGTGTAATCTGTTGTCTTTTGAATTGGTGCTTTTTCAACCACGCGAAGCAACCAAAATCTAACGTCATCGACAACTTACGAAAGGTTACTACCGGTAGTAAAATTTGCAAGTGGTTGCCAAAACTTCACTTGGACAAAATTGTTGATGAGTGGTTGACCTATTTTGAGCTAGTGTTGTAAGCGACAACTTTCGGAGATTGCCAACCATCGCTTCGCGCCCAGAGTAAAGTCATCTTATGTCTCTTAACAGGATGAAAAATTGTGTTCAAGAAAAAGGAGACATAAAGTGAAAAGCTAGTTCAGCCTATGGTTTTCAAAAAAATGACTGCCGGTGCTCTTTTTGCAGCTCCGATGCTCGCTCTGCGGTTACAATGCTCACTTAGCGAATGACAAGCTCGAAAATTTTTGTTAGGGTATGCCTCTGCTCTTTTTGCAGCTCCGATGCTCGCTCTGCGGTTACAATGCTCACTTAGCGAGTGACAAGCTCGAAAATTTTTGTTAGGGTATGCCTCTGCTCTTTTTGCAGCTCCGATGCTCGCTCTGTGGTTACAATGCTCACTTAGCGAGTGACAAGCTCGAAAATTTTTGTTAGGGTATGCCTCTTATAATCGCAGATATATGGTATTCTTAACAATTTTTTCTGCTTGAAAAGTTCAAGAGTTTGTACACTTTAAACAACTTATCAAGTATTGAAACAAAATTTAAAAGAAACACTATTTAAAAGGTACACTGAAAAGCAAAGCAATCGAACAAATATCAAAATTCACAGAAAACATTACTAATAGCCGACAAAAATTTTTAGTTGCATGCCTACGACAGCTGTTTCGCATAATTTCATGGCTTGATAGCGGGGCCAAAATGACAAATACAGTATCACCGTGACAAAAATTCTTTACCTACTCAGCTGAGATGGATTTCCTAATGCTACAACTTTTGTTGTTCTTTCCTTTGAACAAACAAAACATTTCATATTTTACAAGAATTAATCGTAAAAAGTTAAAAGTAGTTTTGAAAGTTTGCTTTTCATCAGAAACCAGCGGTCTGATCTGTCTACACAAGTAGAAGAAACAAGTAAGAGACTACCGTATATCAACAAAAATTTTATGTAAAATTTTAATAATTCTGGTCCAAATCTAATCCCAATTTAAATCCTTACTCCAAATCCAACCCCAAACCTAACGCTAAACCAATCTCTCACTCTAACTTAAGCTTTAATCTTAGTCTTTAAAATAGTAGATAAAAAATGCTCAGACGAATATTTCTTAGTCGCGGTTTACTATCTTGAACTTAAAGATTTTTGGTTAAACGGTCACAAGTTACGTCCTAGAAACAGTTTGTATAATAAAAAGTAGCTTTATTAAAGGCTTAAAAGAGTGAATTTTGATCGAGTGTTTTTTGATCTTGATGTAGTTGAGTGTTAAATTTACATCTGGTAACCTTTTTACATGAGGTTTTGCGTTGGTGTTCTTGACAATGTTCAACACCATTTGGTCATAATTATTGGCTATTGCATCACAAAAGCTTGTATCACGAATAGTATTACCTTATAAGGGTATTCATAACAACCATGATTTTTTATGTGACAAAATTTTGTGGAAATTTTCTTCAACACCATTGCAAAACCTCATGTTAAATGGTTGCGCAATATCTTTTTGACGAAATGGTGTAGATTTTTTTCATGAACAGCATTGCAAAGCCTTTTGGAAAAAGGTAAACATATAAACAGTCTGCTACTGAAACGGTAGACTCGTGTTTGATCCTGGTCTGGTCAAAACAAAGAACATAAAAATCTGTATTCACAGCTTCCCTCTTGACATTCATTAAAAAAGAGCACTGTGAAGTTTTCACTGTGTATGGCAGACATGTGGACAGATCTGCACTATCTTGATGTCCTTCATGGTCGACTCCTGGGAAGCCTTGTCAACTTCCACTGGCAGTTAGGTGGCTATAACAACCACCAACCCTGCAGCTCCAATGATATTTCACATTGTAGCTCAAGTCATATAAGCACAGAGCTGGACAGCGCTGTTTCGAGCTTTTAGCTCTCATCCAGCTCTGTGCTTATATGACTTGAGCTACAATGTGAAATATCATTGGAGCTGCAGGGTTGGTGGTTGTTATAGCCACCTAACTGCCAGTGGAAGTTGACAAGGCTTCCCAGGAGTCGACCATGAAGGACATCAAGATAGTGCAGTTTTGATTTCCGTGGTCACGCAGAGGGGAATCCTTGTAGTAGGGATAGTCTATGGCTGTCCTTACTTCAAGGATCCAGCGACTTTTTCACTTGTTTCTAAAGTACCACAAGTGAAAAAATCGTTTATTCCCTAGTAAACCATCTGCCTCTGTGCAAGCCAATAAGGTTTGCCAGTTAGGCCAAGATGTTTGTTCAGCTGGGAATACCTTTGAAAAGATAGCTGAGGGCTGCCGATGAGAGCTAAAAGCTCGAAACAGCGCTGTCCAGCTCTGTGCTTATGTGGACAGATTTCATCTTTTCTTTCCAAAACTTCCCTTTAATCGCTCATGGACAACACAGCTTAGTAAATTACAATACTGCATGTTTGATGTTTAAATTTAATTGCTGGCTTTTTAATTAAAAACATCCATTTTTGCAGAAAAAGAAAAAGCCTAAAAAGAAACAGATTCGAAGAGAAAAACGAAGGCGAGAGGCCGAAGAAGAAGATTCATCGTCGGAAGAGTCGTCTGAGGAGGAGAGAAGAACTCCAACAAGAAGAGCGCGAACTCCCGTATGTTTTTTATTGTAATTCCAGAGTTCTCTATCAGAGCTTTGTCAGCTTCGCCCGTTACGCAGGAGCAGGGCCTGCGAGAGGGGGTTCAGGGGGTACATCGTACCCGGGCCAGGGCCTGGGGGGCCCGAGTTCAAGGGGCCCGGAAGAGTTCAGGTTTACGTATTAAGTTTTGGTATTGCACCATAACACCGTAACCAAACTTGCCTGCAGCAAAAATATCATTCAGCCTATTCAGTACTAGTAATTGGTTGCTATTTTTGCTACACAGCCTTTAAGGCATCCAGTAGTGACCGATTTGATTAAAAAAAGCGGAAAATATATCAAAAGCCATACACTTGCACCAAAATTAACGTTTTATTACATTTCTCTGACTTATGAGCCCTAATTCTACAGTATAACAATGTACGAGGGCCCACATTTCCAGATATCCAAAAGCATTTCAACCTCAGAGAGCGGAGTCAAAGTTGATGTACTATACTACTATCATTAAGTAACTCACTCTATCTGTATGAGTTTAAAAGGTATTTGGGTTTGTGAAGTCTATGATTGGAGATGACTTCTCAAAACTTTTATCAGTAAAATATTTGGATTTGCAGTGTTAAAGTTATTAAATTGTGTAATATTGTGTCAATGTCATCATCCCCACTTCACATACTTTCTTTCATGTATATCACGTTTTCTGCTCGTCAATTTAAGCAAGTTTAGTGCTGGGATGTTGATCAAATGCTGTATTTTACCCTCGAGGAACATAAAAAGTGCTAAAGCTTCCAGGGCTCGGCCCTGGACCCCGCTGGGGGAGCTCACAGCGCTCCCCCAGACCCCTAGCTGGATTTAAAGCAATTTTATGTTTAGTTGTGTTTTTCATATGTCCTAACTATGCAAATATCGTTATTCCCTCACTTTTAAATGAAGATCTACACCCATCCGACAAAAAATGATTTAACGGCATGGGCCTCGATAAGGCTTGGGGGCCAATAAGATTTGGGGGCCCGGTATCGATCTTCTTACCCCCTGGAAAATTTTCTATCTGAGGCTCTGCGCATGAGTACTATTACACATACGTAAAAAGCGTCATAATTTTATCAAATATTTCTAGTCTTTCATTGGTAAACTCGATCACGTGACTACTTCATTGCGCTTGAGAATTATTTTGCATACAAAACAAATAAAAAAAAGTGAAAAAATAATAAAGAAACAAAACTAGAAAAACTTTACCAACCACAGATGAAGATAACTCCGGTAATACAATGAAGATAATGATTTCGAATATTTCTGTGAAATCTTTAATTTTTTTCTTTCCACTAGTTACTGACACATTGGTTTCTTTAATGAAAAATATACGAAGTTTTTTGAACGCTGGATTTTCGCAAATTAAGGTAACGCGTTTTTCTCTGCAGCCGGAGGTATGAGGTTCAAATCTCGGTCTGGTCAAATCGGACACAGTGTTGCCAACGGCTCGCCACCGCTGCGACATTTCTACGGCACGTTTGCACTGCCCAGGCAAAATGGCACTGAGATGGGCCTCCAAACTAGTTACACGTTTTGACGTAATACAGCGAGAATAACCAAAGGTTTAATTTGATTTTAATTGCATTTTTAAGTTTATTTAAATCGACGTCATTCAAGTCAACCCTGATTGCATGATGTAGGTTCAGCATGCATGCATCCTGGCCAATGGTCATGTTGTTAGTTCCTAGGATAAGACCTTTTACGATGATTATTTCTACTTGGTGGCTTCGAAGAAGCAGCAAATTTAGTGGACAACAATTCAAAAAAATCCTCAGAAACATTGCATCACTGGAAACTCCTAAGCACGAGTGGATTGCTTCAAGCACGAAGTATTTAGTATAATAAAAAGTAACCGGATTGTCCAATATTTAAAGTTTGACTCTGTCCACTGACAGGAGAATGAATATTCAATAAAACAACACATCTAAATTATTATGTGAATTACCCACGTTTACCAAATTCACATCACTACCATACATTCAAGAAACTACAGAAAAGATGAGGAGAATTTTACATGAAATTGGCGTCAAAGTTGCAATGAAACCTAATTGGACCACTGGCCAATATCTACCTTCCCCTAAGGATCTTATCACCACTGAAGAAATTACCTGCATAGTGTATGAAGTTCCATACAAAGACTGTGATTTTGTTTATGTTGGCCAGACCAAACGAGATCTAAATTCCGTATTAAAAGAGCACCAAAGAGACATCAAACAACAAAAACCAGAAAATTCCGCCTTGTGTGAACATATTATATTATTTGATCATGTAATTGATTGGGCCAACTCTCGAATTTTAAAAACTGAAAGTAATTTTTCTAAAAGATTAAATGCCGAATCTTGATTTATTCTTGCTAGACCAAAAGTAATAAATCCTTCAGATGGTGAATCTTTTCCTGTGGTTTATCGTTCTTTACTCTGGTATCCTGATGCTTTAATATCGTTTTAGTTTATACTGTAGTTTTTGTGACCAAAGTTTTAACTCCATCCGCTTTTTTACAACTTTGTTTTTTGTTATAATAAGTCAATTAAGATGTTTTTTGACGTTTGCAGGCCAGAGTTTTAATATTTTAATCGTTTTGCGTGCTTCTGGCCTAAAGGCTACCAGCTCGGAAGCCTAGGGAAGAGCCACCAGAACGGCGACTACTTAGAGCAGTGGACTTAGAGCAGTGGTAGAGCAGTGGACCGGTAATCCAAAGACTGCAGGTTCGATTCCTGTGGGAAGACAATTTTTCGCATTGCTTGTTTTAAGTAGTCGCCGTTCTGGTGGCTCTTCCCTAGGCTTCCGAGCTGGTAGCCTTTAGGCCAGAAGCACGCAAAACGATTAAAACTTTGTTTTTATTGTTGTGATGTAATTAATGATTAACCTTCGGATTTGAAACTTCATAAAATCTTACAATTCATATTGATGCTACGTAACTTCAGTCGTAGCTCTTTATCGTATGCTCGTATTCTGATAATGTTAGTCATCATGAGTAACGAAACGCGAATAAAAGCAACAAGACTTTTAAGATCAAGGTTGCTGTGACTAAGGCTTCACCGGAATAACGCCAGAATCAGGTTTATATCTGAATTACCCAACCAATACATTACATCCCTACTCATTCACTCAGGCGTTTGAACCAAACCAACGCAGAGCACTTTTTTGTATCTGTTTGCAATTCTTTCGTCAGATTGGACCACCCCAGTGGGTAGAGTGCTTGGCCCCTAATGGGAAATAAGCGTAAGGCACAACGACACATCATACCATTTTAGGAATCCAACCAGGAGTTAGCAACCTTTCGATCTCAAACTGAGCTATCGCGCCATACTGCTGTACTGATACGCTAAATAAAGTTTTGCTTTGACCCTATTTAAAGCCGATTACCTGGTTTGAAAGTATCCTTTAACCTGCTCCTGATATATTGAATTAAAGGACAAAAAAGCCAAGAAGAAAAAACTTGTCCGTGGCCGGAGAGCTGAAAAGGAGTCATCATCTTCTGAGGAGGAATCCGAAGAAGAAAGTGCAAAAGCTCGCAAGGTTAGTTGACAAGGAAATCACTTTTTAAAAGTAGTCTGTTTAAAGAATGTGATACAATTAAAGTTCATCATAGTAATGATTTATTGCTTGTTATATTACAGCTCTTTCAGTCTTGATAGTAGTTTTGTTACCCACTATTTCTTACGGTACATTAACATGTGGTATTCTCTTAAAATTAAATAAACTCTGCAGGCCTACGGATTCAGTTTAAAATTAATTGCAGAACTTTTTTAGAAGTTAACATCTTGCTAATGTTTTGCATTAATGTTTTTCTAAAAACAATTTTTAAGGTTCGAAAAGTGAAAAAGAAATAATGAGGTTCAAAAAACAAAAAAAGAAATAAAAACTTTACAGCAATAAGCTTTAAAGGCTTAAAAGTGTGATTTTTAATCTACCGGTAGTTGTTTTTCAGCCTTAGTTTTGTGTAGTGTTAGATTTACATCAGAGACAGACTGTGCTACTAAAACGATAGATTCGGATTTGGTTATCGTTCAGGTCGAACCAAAACTATACTAATTAGTATTTACAGCTTTCCTGCTTGAATTTCATTAAAAAAGAACATTGTGAAGTCTTTACTGTGTGTGGTAAACAGGTGGACTGGTGTTATCTCAATTGATTTAAAAACCAACAGTTTCCTTCTATCTCTTTTGGACAATACAACTTGGTAAATAAAAATACCATATGCTCAATGTATAAATCTAACTGCTGGCTCCTTAATTGAAAAAAAATCCGTCTTTGCAAAAAAAGAAACAACCAAAGCCTACAAAGAAACAGATTGGAAGAGGAAAGAGAAGGCGAGAGGTCGAAGACGAAGATTCATCTGCGGAAGAATCGTCTGAGGAGGAAGAGAGAAAAACTCCAACAAAAAGAGCGCAAACTCCCGTATGTTTGTTCTTTTAATATCAGGTTGGTGGTGGTGGTGGTGGTACTACCCGACCCCTTCCGAGGGATGGGGGCGCGGAGGAACTCCGCGGAGACCCAACAGTCGGGCCACACCCCAAGGTCTGGACCATAGATCGAGAATAGAAAGAGAGGAGCCAAAGATAGATTTGCGAAGGGGTTCAGAAGCAGGACAATCGAGGAGGAGATGATTGAGGTCCTGTAGAGGGTGTCCACAGGCACTACAATCAGAATTCTCCTTCCGACTGATCCTGTGAAGATAAGAAGATAAAAGAAGACTGTGACCATGGCAGCGAAGACGAGAGAGCTCACTGCGTATGGAGCGAGAAAGAAGAAGTTCCTCCGAAGAGACTTCGGGGACTTGGAAGTTCAGGTGGGAGTGAGAGATGTGACGTCTCCAATTGCGGTATTGGGAATAACGGACTTTGGCAATAACTGGGAGGAGAGGGCTAGGGATCGCATTAGTGGGCAGAGAGGCACCAGTTTGGGCAAGTAAATCGGCTTTTTCATTTCCGGGGAGACCTGCGTGTCCGGGGACCCATTGGAAGCTCAAAGTGGTAATCTTGGAGAGGGAAGAGGCAAGGGACCAAACATTCCATTGGGACTCAGGCAGGAGATAAGTGGGGGCTGTAGAAAGGATAGAGAGGGCTGATTGAGAGTCGGTTAGGAAAAGAACTGACTGGAATTTGCAGGTCATGAAATGGCTAGTACACCAAGCAAGACCTTGCTTGAGGGCGAAGGTTTCGGCTGTGAAGCTGGAGGCAATTGGACCAGAGGAAAAGGATAGGGAATGGGATGTGTTGCATTTGGAGCATGAAGCATAGACTCCAGCGCCACCAGGACCAAAAAGGGAGGGGACAGAACCGTCAGTCCATACTTGGATATCAGAGGGGGGGAGGGAGGATAGTCGGTTTGAAGCAATTTGGAGTCGGGCTGTACTGCTGCCTGTGCAGTCGGGAATGAAGGGGGAAACAGTGAAGTGGATTGTGGACCATGGTGGAAAAGGGGGGCAAGTGATCAGAGACTCACGTGGGGATGGGAGTGGTAGTGTGGCTGAAGAACAAGATGATCTCCAGGAGGGTTTCTTCTTTAGTCGACAGGGAACGTTTTTGATTGCCAAGGCATAAAGGCTGGAGAAGTCGGGGGGAAGGCGCAGAGCACGTTCAAAGGAGTAGAGGGTCTGATGCTCCAGAGTCAGTTTTAGAGGAGGGAGTTGGGCCTCGAGAAGGAGTAGTGAGGAGGGGGTGGAAGAGAGGCAACCAGTAATGACCCTGCAAGCAGCTCTGTGTAGAACTTCCAGATGATTGGTTGCAGTGTTGCAGAGGAACGGGAACCATCCAGGAGAGGCATATGTGAGCACCGGACGGACAAAGGCTTTGTAGAGTAGGGAGAGAGATTCTTTTGTGGGACCCCAAGAGGCAGTGGCAATTGAGCGAAGGGCTTTGTGGCGTGGATAGAATTTGGAACACAGGGATTGGACATGGGCCCCAAAGGATAGAGTCCGATCAAAGGTTACTCCAAGGAATTTAGGTGTGGGATTGAACAAAAGAGGGAAGCCCAAGAGGTTCAGTCGGGGTTGGAAAGTGGCTTGATGGGGATCTGTAGAGAAAAAGGAGGACTCACACTTCTTTGGATTGAGTGGAAGTCTCCATAAGTTGGACCATGTTTCAAGGACGGCGAGGGAGGATTGGACAACAGAGGTGGCTTTGAGTGGGTCTGGGGAAGAGGACCAGATGGCCAGATCATCAGCATACAGGGAGGCATGGGCGTCCCGAGATAAATCCTTAGTGATGTCATCAACAAACAGAATGAAGAGGACTGGACCAAGAACCGAGCCCTGTGGGACCCCACGTCTGATGCGGAAGGAGCGGCTGTGGGAACCACCAACCTGGACTTTAGCTCTACGATCAGAAAGGAAGGAGCGCACCCAGAGAACGAAGCAAGGGGGGAGTTTGAGCGAGAGGAGTTTGTGAAAAAGAGCAGAGTGCCAGACCGAGTCGAAAGCCTTGGAGAAATCAACAGAAGCCAAAATGGTTCGGTCTGGAGGTTTTTTCTTTTGGAAGCCATCCCAGATTGATTGAGACAGAGTTAGAATTTGGTCAAGGGATGACCTACCAGGACGAAAGCCGGCCTGGCAAGTAGAGAGGAGATGATTTGATTCAAGGTGAAAAGTTAGGCGAGAAAGAATTAAGCGCTCAAAAAGCTTGGAGATACAGGAGGTGAGGGAAATGGGGCGGAAAGAGGACGGAGAGGAAGTGGGTTTTCCAGGTTTGTGAATGGGAATGATAGTGGAAGGTTTCCAACAAGAGGGGAAGGTGTGAGAGTGCCAGGACCTGTTAAAAAGAGAAAGAAGGAGGAGCTGTGCTGGTTCGGGCAGGTGCTTTAGTAAAGGGTAGGCAATCTGGTCAGGGCCAGACGCAGTGGAAGAGGAGAGATTACTGATGGCAGTGGAGAGTTCATTCAAGGAGAAGGGAGAGCAAAAAGAATTGTGGAGGGAAGAAGCATCCTCACAGCTAGCTTTCCGGAGTTCATTCATGAACTGTCTTTCAGCTCTGCGCGCGGAACGGGGTGTCGCTTGAGATAGATGTGAGCGAAGTTAAGAGGCGTAGTGGTTGGCAGTATCAAGAGGGGAAGTGCAATCAGGAAAAGAAGGGTCATGGGAGGTGTTCTTTTTGCCAGAGATGGCATTGAGAAGCCTGAAGACAGCACGAGGATCAGAACGGGGAGACAGGTTAGAACAAACTCCCGTATGTTTGTTCTTTTAATATCAGGTTCGCTCACGGGGTTGATCAGCTTCGTCCGTCACGCATGAGCAGTATTGCACAAACGTCAAAAGCGTCGTAATGCAACCAAAGATTTCTGATGCTTTCATTGGTAAACTCGATCAGTTCACTGCGCTGTTATGTGTGAGAACTATCTTGTACAAAAAATAAACTATTAAAGAAAAAAAAAGAAAGAAGTTTATCAACTCCTGATTAAGAGAACCCTGGTAATATGCAATGAAGATAATTGTTTTAAAATAATTTCTAAAATCTTTAATTTGACTGCTCCCCAAAGTTACAACTTGAGTTTCTTTAGTAGAAAATCTACAAAACTTTTCTCATGTTGAACTTTGTCAAATTTTGTCTTTATGTTTTGTTTGGGCTATCGTTCTATGGACTACAGTGATAGGGTTAACGGTTGAGGTATTTTATAAAAAATTAATTTTGTAAGTCCCTTTTAAAAGGTTTAAAGGACGTAGATACAGATAGAAATTCATCAAAGCTATAAATTAGTGCTAGTTATATTGCAGCACTGCAGCTCTTTATATCGCATTTGCTACCCGCTATTGCTACTGTGACGTTCTCTTAATCAAACTTTGTACTGATTCAAATTTAATTCATTGCAGAACTTATCGTGAAGTAAACATCTTGGTTATATATTTTGCTGTTGTGTTTTTGCATTTACGTTTTCTTGACAAATAAATTTTTAAGGTTGAAAAAGAGAAAAAGAAAGCAGCTGACAAAAAGCGATTGAAGGAAAAGGTTGCCAAAGAAAAGAGAAAACCAAGTCCCAAAAGAGAAGAAGCGGTAAGATTTATGGGAGGTCGACTCTTGTGATGGATTGTATGTTACACATTGAAAATAAAAATGTCTTCCACCTTCACATATGATTTAATAAAGTAAAAATGGATTGGTTTGTAATTTCAAAAGACATGGTTAAATCATCGGAAAACGGCATTTCTCTATTATTTTTCGATATAATTCAATTATATGGGGTTTGCCGTTACCATCGAAAGAATGCGCAATAGAAAATTCAAAGCAGAATAATTCAAATTGCACTAAAGTAGAGATAGGAAAAACCTCTACAGCCTGATTCACTCTCACGGGACTCTCAAGGGTTAATCTCATTCAAATAAAAATGTTGTAATAAAATGAAAAGATAGATTTATGAAAAATTTCTGTTGTTGTCTTGCTTTCCTAAATTGCTATTTTATTTATTTTATTAAAAACCCATATAGCTTTTTGGGAGCAGTATATTCCAGTTTTGTCTGGTTTATTTAGTGTGCTCTTGCTCACGACAAAGCAATAAAACGATGCTTTTGAGGTCCAACCCTGAATAACTCAAACAATTTCTTACTGCTGTATTGAAACGCAACGTAGAGCTGTGCATTGACAATCTTTCAAGGCAAGTGGGTCGAATTTTCACGAAATGTACACTAACATTTACAATCTATTGTTTTTTTTCCCTGAGTCTCAACTTAAACACGATGCTTTAAAAATTTGAAAGTTAAGATTTAAGAAAGTTTAAAAATTCGAAAGCGTGAACTTTGTGATTTAGTGGACGAGCATAATAGTCCTTATGGTGCGGTCTGAAAATTCCCACGCACGAATTCGATTTGTGATGCTTTTTTTACAGAACCATGCATTAGTGTTAGGGTACGAGCACTGATCAGCATATTGGTATACATGCTAAAAAGGAAAGACACGCTTCGGAATTATACAGCCAGTTTGAGGGTACTTACTGACTCAGACTTGAAAATTTTGAATTATAGGACAGGACAGTTAAGAAGAGGCTCGGTCGTGGCCGGAGAATGGATGAGGAGTCATCATCTTCTGAGGAAGAATCCGAAGAAGAGGAGGAAGAAGGAAGCGTAAAAAGTGCGAAAACTCGCAAGGTTAGTTGATATAAAAATCACGTATTTAAATAACTTTAATTGTTATGAAATATAAAAAAAGTTATCAAAGTTATGATGATATGAGGGTTTTGGTGAAGATAACAACTAAGAAAGAAAAACGAAGACTTATTTCTTGACCGTTCTTGCTCTGCTGTAGCTGATCAGAGACTAGGCAGGGCTTATGTGAAACCTGAAGCCTCAAGAGCTGCTATATTACGCATTTTTACAAACATTTGTATTGCAGGCTTCTGATCTAAGACTAGTAATGGATTCATGTAATCGATTTCAACACAGATTGGGTTAAAGTATAAACTAGATAAATTATATCCAGAGATTTCCTGTTTAAGGTTCAGCGTTTAGGAACAGTGTAAAGCCTCCACCGCGTGTGATAGGCGTGGGCAGGTGGCAGCTTGATTAAAAGACCGAAAGCTCACTTTGCTGTCTCCTGGCTAAGACTATTTGTGACCATAAAGATGTACTAAATTAAAATTAGATCTTTGATTCATTGAGTTAGTTATTCATAGCTTTCGTGTTTGCTTGCTTTTTGTTTTGTTTATTTTTTTGTGAAAAATATTCTAATTTCTATCGATATTTTTTCAATTTTAACTGTTAAATGAGTGTCAATCTTATCATATGGAAGGTCTTTTCTTTAAATTATGCTTGTCACCCACTACCTTTTATTGTGACGTTAATTCATTGAGTTTTCTTATTTTGTTACTCTCAGACTGTATTCCATAGCAAAACTTATCTAGGAGTGAACATTTTAGTAATTTATTTTGCTATTACGTTTTTGCGTTAATGTTTTCATAAAAAATCCATTTTAAGCTTCAGAAAGAGAGAAAGAAAGCAGCTGAGAAAAAGAGATTGAAAGAAAAGATTTTCAAAGAAAAGCAAAAACTAAGCCCCAAAAGAGAAAAACCGGTAAGCCATAACTAAATTTAAAAAAAAGGCAGCACACAGGTTTGAAGAGGCCTGCAGCCGTAGAGCTGGTTTGTATACTACATACTGAGGAGTTAGATGTCTGCCCGTTTTGTTTATATAAGAGAAAATAATTAGATTTTGCAATATAATTTGTAATTTGTATTTGTGTACTTGGAGACTAAGGCCTCCAAACTTCATTAATTTTGATTTTGTGCAGTTCTGGACTACTTAAATGTAGTTCATGATAAGCAATTTTCCTTCCTTTTTACCACCTCCATAGGTCCCAACAATGTAGAATTGCCACTCTTCTGTGGTAGAAGTAAGGTATTGGGTTGGCCTTGCATTTGCTTGCAAGGATCGGAATGATTCACACCCTCCCAGATCATCGTATGTCAGTAGAAATTTCCAACAATAATGCTCTAGCATCCTGCATCGCTGAATATGAGATGAGGCAGACTTCCATATTCACGGTTAAGCCGGGTAGAGAACAATAAAATGAACCAAGCACTCTGCGTTTTGTCAAACCACGCAAACGGTAGCAACCTTTTTGGGATCTGTTTAAAAAAAAGAATAAAGGCAAATTCAATGGTGTTACTAACGATAAAGTTTTTATCACCAGGTCTTGCGATATGTGTCAGTTAGCCAAACAGTTTCTCGTAAAAGCTTAATTCTTAAATTTGAAGATCTGTTAAGACTTGCCAATCCGAACCGTTTTGTGTTTTCTGCACAGCGACGTTGCGGAGTATTATAGCCAAACTCAATAACGTGTAGGAAAGCTATGCCAAACTCTCCCAATCCCTTTCTCCTACTGACAGCTAAACACTTGATCCACTGATTTTTAATGGAATTTATTATTACATTAAATAAAGAAAAATACAGAAAAAAAACGAAGTAATCTCAAATTTGATGTAAAGACCAATTCAGGGCCTTTCTTCCAATCGACAAGACCCCTCACATTCAATAGTCAAATCCATTAACACGGATGGAGAGGAAGGGAAAGGGTTGCAAAACGCAATTTCCCCAAGTTTAAGCAGCATTTAACACGTTTCACCAAAAGCTGACACTGTTCACTTCACTCATTTTTGTCACTACTGAGCTCCCAGGCTCCAAGCACGTTTAAATAGTTCCAAGCAGTAAAAGCATGTGGAATCGCTTCTGTCCTAGCATCAAAGACCAGAAATTAACAAACAAAGGTTGTCAGCTGCCAGTCTACAGTCGTCTCGAAAAACAAACAATGCACGAAAAGAAACCTTGTAAAACAACGATTCTAAAATACGGCCTTTGAAGTTGCGCTAATTAACAGCTTATTTTTAACAAAGGATAATAATTACTCAGTAATTTGACTTAAACACCGATTAGACAATGACGAATAATCTTTTCGATTTAAGTCACAAGATTGCAAAATCCAATAATTAATCAGACACAAATGCACAAACAAAGATTTAAAATTGGGTCTTCAGTCACTAGTGGAAAAGTAGGGCAGATTATTTTTAATGATTTTAACAAATGGTGTTTACTAAAGTTAGAGCAATCGCATTAGATTAGATTGGCGATGACTCCATTTTTTTTTATTTGACCGTTTCATTGATATTGAGCTTCAAACACGACATAGGGGCCTCCGCCAATCGTAATTTTATTGGCAACCCTGATGTTAATAACATTATAGCGACGCTATCTTAGTTCTATTCTTAGGCAACGCCTCAGTTATGCTAAACCACATGTGTGATAGGTTACTGTATTGAAACGTCAGAGTTGCCAATAAAAATTAGAAATTAGAGAAGGCCCTACGTGGTATTAGAAGTAGAATATCTCTGGAATAGCTGGATAAAGAATGATGGAGTCAACGCCAATCGAATGTAATACGATTGTTCTAACTTTAGATATGCTATTGATTGTTGCAAAATATTTCTAAAATGCTTTTCCGCGGACAACAAGATAAGATGCCAATTCATTTGTGGACCGGAGTCGCGCGTTGGCTTTTCCCACGATGAGAGCATAGTGCACCAGAAATGCAACACCACGAAACCCCAGTTGGGTTTGAAAATTGTGAAGCAATTTGGACATATCCACGTCACTTAAACAGTGGGCGCTTGATCCCTTCTCCAGCGGCAACTGCTGATAGGCAATACCCAGAGTCTGTACCTCATACCGCTGCTAATTCGAGAATCATATTGGGAGATTGCACCCACTTCGATCGCTAATCACCGCTTTGCGGATTGAACTTTTGAAGCGTGCAGACAGTGCGTACAACATGGTGCCTTTATAGTGAAACATCACGGTATATAGAAGTTTTTGGTGGAGAGAGAAAAATATCAAAGTTTCTTAGGGTTTTAATTTTTTGCTTCAAGGCTATAAAAGAGAAAGAAAAGCCGGTGAAAAAGAGGAGGTCCATTTTAGAATCTCTATCCACTACAGAATCATCATCAGAAGAGGAAGAAGAAGAAGAATTGGAAGAAGAAATTACAAGAGGTCGCAAGGTAATGTTTTGCAAGTTTGTATGCTGGTTTTAACAGCTGATTACCCGAATTCTACAAACGACTACAAAAGTTGGTATTCGCAGCTTTCACGCTTGTTGTTCAGGAAAAAAGGGCAGCGTGAAGCCTTTACTATATGTGGTAAGTTGCTTGGCTCGAAAAGTAAAAGTCCCTTCGTTGTCTTCTGTTCAAGGCAACTTGAGGAATAAAGCTGTTATTACAAATATAATTTTGTAATTTCAACCTAACAATTCCGTCACAGTGCTGCTGTGACTTCAAACAATTGAATTTTTTACCAACGTGGCTCTTATTTTATCGGTACAAATTTGTTTATTTTTAGGCAAAACATGAAAAGAAAGAAAAAAGTCGATTACCTTCGACGAAAAAGAAAAAAACGTGGGGAGAGTCTTTTATAGAATCATATGCAGAAGACGCAAAAAAGCCTGAGGAAAAGGAAAAATTGGTGAGAACTACTTTTTTTAACAGGATAGTTTGACTTTTACTGGTTGAACAACCATTAAAAGAATGTTCGACTATTGCCTAGATGTTTGGGAATGAATCCACTACAAACGAAAAACTAATAGGCCAGTCAAATTGTACACAATGTTGCCAACGACTTGCCACCACTTCGACATTTTCTTGAGAAGAGCTGTGTCGCCCGAAGGCTGCCCAGCAAACTCGTTACCCACTTCAACGTAATACAGCGAGTATGATGAAAGATTTAATTTGAAGCTCCTTAATCTTTACTTCACAACTGATTAACAGAAAACAACACCACAGGATAAGACTTTCTTAATGTTTAATTAATTATATATATCAAACATTTTTGGCATCAAGGTTTCGCCCTCATCAGGTTCTGAATACAAAATTGTACGGTAGTTATTGGGTGTTAATGAGGACGGAATGATAGACACCAAAAGCATTTTGTAATTAGCATTACTTTATGCTGTAAATAAGCAATTTTGTAATAGCCAATCAGTAGTCTTGTGGATACAACGTTTGCTACTGAAACGGTAGACTCGGGTTCAATTCCCGGTCGGGTCAAACCAAAGACTATAAAATTGGTATTCACAGCTTCCCTGCTTGACGTTCAGCAATTAAAGGGATAGTTTGAAGCCTCGACCGTGTGTGGTAGCCAGGTGGGCAGGAGGCTGCGTCACTCGAAGACCAACGGATCTCTTATTTGACTGTCGCTTGGCCGAGGAAGCTTGTTGAATAAAATGTAATTATAATTGCAGTTACAATTAATCATGCGGTACAAGTAGTGATGGCTTTGTAAATGGCTATATAGTATTCAAAAAGTACCTCTAGCACAAATAATTCGGGCTTACTTGTTGGCATTGCTCGTACTCTTAACATAATCTTTCATGAGTAGGCAAAACGAGAGAAAGAAGGCCGAACTTCTTCAACGAAAAAGAAGAAAAGAAGGGAAAAAACGTTATCGGAAGAATCATATGCCGATGAAGAGGCGAAAAACTCAACAAAAAAAAGGAAACAGGTCAGTGATAATTTTTTAACCATTCAACAATGCAGTTTTCAAAAATTTTTAAGCCGTAATAATTTCTTAACCTTCGCAGCCATTGAATACTGATTATTCTTTTCAAGTATTTATTTGAGAGTATTGATGGTTGCGACAAACAAAATAACCCTAAAGCTGTTTGTGATGATGATCATCATCCAGAGTAATTGTAAACGGGCCGACTAGCTCAGGCCCGAACCCGGCTCGAACCCGAAAGTATAAGCCCAAACCCGGCCCGAACCCGAAAGTATAAGCCCGAACCCGGCCCGAACCCGAAAGCTAGTTTGAATCCCAAATCATGCCCGAAAGAACCCTAAAGTTAAGTTAGGTCTGAAAAATTTAGCAATGTTACCAAATTATTTTGATTATATTTTTGTGCACTTATGGCAAAAAGTACGTCTAAGGCCCGAATCAAGCCCGACATTTTTGTAAACTTTAGGCCCGAACCCGACCCGAAAAGCCCGGCCCGACTTACAACTCTGTGAGCATCATCGTTTCGCCCTAGCACGGTGCTTTCTTCTATTCCTGGAGCCCAGCAATTGTTTGTTCCTCGCATGCAGGGGTCAGCCGGTTTTTGCAACCTGTTTGCCATCTTTCACGATCTGGTGCATCTAATCTTTGCAAATCTCTGGAAATCATCTCACATTCCTGTGTGTGATGATCCAACATTTATTGCTTCTTAGGCCCTTACTATTGATAACATTATCAACTTTGTAGTCAAGGCTACTGTAAGGAGAAATACCGTCAAATTAGGACGTGTTAAACTCAATAGTTGTTCTGAAAACAACCAAAAAAGATATATCCAGAATTAGTTCAAAACTAAGTGAAAGTTATGCCATACTATATGTTTAAGACAAAAAAAGAGACAGAGGAAAAAAGAGCACTGTCAAAATCAAAAAAGAAAAAAGTGGTAGAATCCTCGGAAGAATCTTCTGATGAAGAAGAGGAAGACGAAGCAGAGACGAAAAGAAGACGAAAATCTTTTAAACATCCAACGTTGGTATATTGATTCCTTATTTCTTTTTAAGCCGTAACTCATTGCTACGTAATTGATTATCATAAGCACAAAAAGCTAATGCTAATGACGTTACAGCTGGATGAAACATTGTATAGTTAATTTTTGGTTAACTAATTATAATAACTACCAAATGTTTTGCCACTATCACCATTGCGCCTTTGATCAAAATCGAACTTCAAAATACTTGTTTATACGAAAGCAGTGACAGACACCAAAAACGTTTCATAATTGGTGAATACGGTTGCTTCATGAATGAGCAATTTAATGTTTAATACTGTGGTGTCATTAGCGCTAGCTTAGATAATTGCTATTGTGTTTGAAAGCAGCCCTTGGGCGGCATAAATTTATTTTTATTTGTTAGTTTTTCCGCTAGAAGCTATGGTGTGATTTTTAAGACAAAGGCTGCTGTTACGTTGCGCAAGTAAGCAAAAATCAGCATTCTAGCCCTTACTTTAGCCTAAAATTAACCCTTAAAAGCCTGATTCCAGCGTTAAGCCTAACCCAACCTCAAAACATAAGCAAACTCCGAAGTTAATTAAAAAAATAAAGTGAATGTACGTTTACGCTGGACGCGAAGCAACACAAAGCGAAAGTTAGCAATCATCGCGAGTGGTCGCTTACGTCACTTGCTCAAAATAGGCCAACCACTTGTCAACAAAATTTGTCCAAGCAACCGTTTGTGAAGTTTGCTACCGGTTGAAACCTTTCGCGAGTTGTTCATGACCTCAAATTTTGGTAGCTTCTCTTCTAGTGTAAACACACTTTAAATGTGCACCATTCTTTGCTCACTTATTCTCTTTGTGAGCGTTGTGTAACGTAACCTTTGCCACTGTGTCATGTTGACCAGTGTCCTACATGAAAATCCGGACAGCGCTGTTTCGATTTACTGGCGCTCATTAGCAGTTTTCAACGCAATTACAACGAAATACCCCAGTCATTTTTTAGTAAAGTTTTCAAACTCTTATCTGCTGCATAACGGTGGAGACTTAACCTGAAGTAAATAAGTTTTCACTTGTGGTTAAAAACAATTAAGTGAATATCTTACGTCAAGTATTTGTAGTTTTTATCGTTAGAGATTGAACTGAAATTAATGTATTTAAACAAACATTGTCGGCATTAGTATCCGTTTCAGTATCTGTTTTTCCATTACGCTAGTGTCTCATCAGCATCTGATTTCACACATAGCCTATCCTGGCAGCCCACCCGAATCTCCAAACCACAGACGAGGGCAATTTCTGCAGAATTTGGAAAATGCAGAAATTGTCATCTGTGATTTATAGGTTCGGGTGGGCTACCAGGATAGGCTATGTGTGAATTCAGATGCTGATGAGACACTAGCCTAATGGAAAAACAGATACGTGAGTGAAGTGCTACCTTATCGTTGAGAATAATTTTTGATGGTTTGAGGTAACAATGATAAAGAATTTGATTGGATGGGTAGTTTGTTTACTAAGATAAACGATTGTAAATTTGAACTTAATCGAAACTTTTAAACGTTTGACACATTAGGCCAGAAAAGAAAAAAAGAATTGAGGAAATCAGCAGAAGCAAAAATAAAGAAGAAAAGAGACCGCGTAGGATCTCCTCCGTGGAATTTTCTGACGAAGAAAAAGAAAAAAGTGTCTCTGGAAGATCAAAATTGGTTAGAACTTTTAGAGGGCTATATGGCACATACTATGCTAACTTTAGGCAGGCAGAGGACTTATAAAAATATAAAAAATAATGCATTAAGCAGCAACTTTTCTGAATTTGACATTTTTATTTACAGTAAAACATATCAACGCTTTCGGCTTAAAACAATCAAGCTCTGATCAGGGTATCATTTTAAACTTGCATTGTTTGCTTTGCATTGTTTTAAGCCAAAAACGTTTAAAATGTTTTACTGTCAATAAAAAAGTTACATCCAGCAAAGTTCCAGCTTAATGTTTTTAATGTGGTATTGCCAAACTACCTCTGCCTAAATTATAAAAAATTAACACTAAGAATAAAAATAATTGCCAGAATAGAACTAGGCATAGCAATATTCTTGAAATCATTTTTGTTCTTACCTTAAGCAGAAATTTCGACTATAGACTTTTCATTAGTAGACTTGAAACTGACGGTTTTGTCGTTTTATCTTCACGTTTCATTTGTTCTTAATTATGCCAATTTGTCCAATCAGCGTGACTTTTTTTCTTCAGTGGTCACTCTTTTCACAAAAATGTCCAATCAAGTCAGTCGAAAAAGCGTGACCACAAAAAACTTTGGCAACAAAAGCCAACTTTTTTTCTTCAGTATTTTCTTTTTCTCCGCACGTCTGTTTCTAGTCCAAAATGAAGTGTCTGTGCTCCGAACGTTGTGTTCCTAGAAGGAAAGTCAATTTCGAAACGCTGACTGGAATTGTCTTGTTATTGATAGTAATTCTGATTAATGACTGTTAGACTTTGTAATGTCTGTTTAGCTTTAATTGAATCTACTTTTAGATATTTGCTATATCTATTGATCGTTATCCATTTCTTTTTGATTGAAACCCCGATATCAACACAGATTGAATTTACTTTTTGCATGGTTTTGCTAATTTGAAAAAACCGCCAGTCTCTAGATTCATTTGCTTGATTATTTGACGGTTATTGATTTAAATAAAAACAGTGCTAGAATATTAAAATCAAAACAAGGAAAATTCGATAAAAATCAAAGCAATGAAATCTCAATATCGGAAATCTACAATGATATCATAATGCCTCTCTATCTTATAAAGCAAATGAACAACCTTAGCATTTGCTTTTAAACGGAAAAAAAATTTTAGGTCGATGACCTGCCTTGTGATCCTTCTCTACTTCCGTTCCAAGCTTGCGTTGTTTTATTTCTCTTGCATATTTCAAATAATATTTCTATGCTGAAATGTTTATGTAGCTTAAAAAACAAACATGTTCGTCTCTGGAATGAAGGTCTGAGAATCAATTCTCGGCGGTCAAATTCAATACAGTATTGACAACGGCTCGCCACCGCTGCAACATTTCGGGAAGAGCTGTGTTGCCCGCGCGCAATGGCGCAGAGATGGGCGCTGCAAACTCGTTACACGCTTATCAGCGTATTGCAGCGAGTATAATTAAAGATTAGATTTGATTGTTTTTACTTCAGAAAAAGAAACCGAAAAAAATGGAGCCAAAAATGGATGAGGAGTCATCTACATCAGAGGAGGAATTCGAAGATGGAAAACGAGTTTCTGCTGAGAAGCGTCGGCGAGTGTGTAAAATGTTAACCATTTATGCATAAACCTGCACTCATCGTTTTTTGTTGATGGTCTGTTGATGAGCCTATCTAGAGGATTAAATGCAAACCGAAGAAGTATAAAAAATGACGATCTTGTGGAAACGGTTCATTAATAATGAAACATGGAGTACGTTCCCAAAATCAGTCAATAATTTATATAAACGACTAAAATTTCGTAAAATATTGACGATGTCGTTTTTTGAGACCAAAATCGAATTTATCATTTTATAAAATTTTTAATGAATTTTAGTAGTTTTTAGGAATTATTCACTGATTTTGGCAAATGACTTCACGTTTCATCAAAAACTATTTTCAAACTTAGACATTAGACTAAAATTCTGAGTGAAAAAATTAACCCAGATTGGCTTTAAATTAAATATGCGTATGAACCAAATTTTGACACTTTTAAGGCTGAAAAAGCAAGAAAAGAAAAGAAAGGAGCTGAACGAAAGAGGAGGATGGAGGCTGGTGAAGATGTGTCTCGCACGTCAGCTGATCTTGGAAAAGAGTCGGACGAAGACCTCGAAAGAACAATTTCTCGTGGCAGATCGGTGATTAAACTATATTCTGTTAAGTGCGATATCAACTCTAATGGAAATTGTCTGAACATATCTTTAATTAGTGTTAAGAAGTGTGACGTAATTTTAAAATTGTTTTTTAAATTTACCTTAAACAATAAAAAAGCTCAGTAAACGTAACTTAAAACAATATAAAATGCTATAGACTATTTTACCTATAACCGGGATCATCTGTGGTGTCTGCCTAAAGTAAAATCTAAAATGGAATTCAAATTATTTTCATTGCATTGAGAAACTTGTTGATAGTTTATCACAATAAAGCGGTTCTTTTTCTTTTGGAACGAGAAGGGGGTAGTTTTAACGTAGCCGCTTGCGTAGTTTATTAAAGGATTGTGCAATTTTTTACGATTTAAAAATAGTTGCTTTTTATTTGAAAGAAACGACGAGAAAAAAAAGAAAAGAAGAAATTTACGAGCAGAAGAAGATGGAAGGAAGAAGAAGAGTCGGAAGAAGAAGAAGTAAAATTCTAATATCTACTTCTGTTTCGTGCAGATACGAATAGTCCATAATTATCATCTGATATTTAATCGGGTTCTTTTCCGTCGACGGAGCTGGCCGGATTTTGTATGGTTATTGTTTTTATCACGCCTAGCCATTTTGTTCGATCACATGCATCTTCTTTTACCTGTTCATTAGTCTTGGTTTTATTCTATAAATGTTTTTTTCATGCTTGTTTCAATCGTCCTCTTCTTCTATCAACCCGCACTTCAAATTTCAAAGCCTTCATCACTATCACGTTTTCATCTTCTTTCATCAAATCCATCCTCTTTCACAATTGAAAAATTTTAAAGAATACACTTGGAATAAAAAATTTCCAAACCAGTTTGATACAAAACTATGCATTAGCCCAAATAGACTTAGCTGTTTGAATAGGAATATTTGAATAAGAACAAGAGAATATTTAAATGAGAAAATTGATGATGCTTTAAACAAAATCATATTATCGTTTTTATTTCAATATTTACTGTGCGATGATAGACTGGTATTGTTATCCTTTTAAAAAATAGCGTGGGTTCGGGATCCTATACACCTCCCCGAAAAACACCTTCCAGAAATTACATTTCCCCGAAAAACACTTGGCCGAAACTACATTATCCCGAACATACATTTCCCTGAACATGCATTTTCCAGAAATTACATTTCCCTGAACATACACTTGCCAGAAATTACACTTGCCTGAATGTGCATTTGCCAGAAATTACATTTTCCTGAACGTGCACTTTCCAGAAATTACACTTGCCTGAACATGCACTTGCCAGAAATTACATTAGCCCGAATGCTCATTTGGCAGAATGTACATTTGGCCGAAACTACATTTCCCCGAAAACTTATTTTCCAGAATTTACACTTGCCTGAATGTACATTTGGCCGAAACTACATTTCCCCGAAAACTTATTTTCCAGAATTTACACTTGCCAGAATGTACATTTGGCCGAAATTACATTTCCCCGAAAACTTATTTTCCAGAATTTACACTTGCCAGAATGTACATTTGACCGAAAGTACATTTCCCCGAAAACTTATTTTCCAGAATTTACACTTGCCTGAATGTACATTTGGCCGAAATTACATTTCCCCGAAAACTTATTTTCCAGAATTTACACTTGCCTGAATGTACATTTGGCCGAAATTACATTTCCCCGAAAACTTATTTTCCAGAATTTACACTTGCCTGAATGTACATTTGGCCGAAACTACATTTCCCCGAAAACTTATTTTCCAGAATTTACACTTGCCAGAATGTACATTTGGCCGAAACTACATTTCCCCGAAAACTTATTTTCCAGAATTTACACTTGCCAGAATGTACATTTGGCCGAAATTACATTTCCCCGAAAACTTATTTTCCAGAATTTACACTTGCCTGAATGTACATTTGGCCGAAATTACATTTCCCCGAAAACTTATTTTCCAGAATTTACACTTGCCAGAATGTACATTTGGCCGAAACTACATCTCCCCGAAAACTTATTTTCCAGAATCTACACTTGTCAGAATGTACATTTGGCCGAAACTACATTTCCCCGAAAACTTATTTTCCAGAATTTTTACTAAACAAAACTTACGTTTGGTCGAAAACACATTTCCCCGAAAACTTATTTTTCAGAAATTTCATTTTCAGAAATTACATTTCCACAAAAATTCATTTTCTAGAAACTATTTTTCATTCGAAAAATTATTCTATGTTTAGGTTATTTATTTCTAGTAAACAGAACAAACTTTTAGGTGAAATTAAGAAACGTTGCGATAACAGTTAGCTTGCGGAATGAGAAATATAACCCAGCTTTTTAGTCAATTTGCTATCATAAGTTGTGCTTCAAGCGTAACGAAACTTAGCAATTAAAAATCGATGCAAGCATATTCACAGAGGCAAAGCAAGCTTACTTTTACCCAGGTTACACTTTTTTTAGAAGAGCCAATAAATTTTAAGTTGAGCTGGCTTCTCATAGTTTTTTGCCAATTTGCTGCTTCATTTGTTCTTAATATTATTCCTTGAATTCTGAGAACGTTCAAGTCAATTTAAACGACCATGTTTTTAAAGTTATTTTGGAGTCCAATTCCGAATGCTCTGTCAGCTTGAGCAAAGACTTTTTTGCAGCATCGTAAAACTGCAAAAGCGAAAAAGTACGGAGTTTTTTTTTTTTTGACTTGAGAACATCCAAATATTTATGAGTTGCTTACGCTGTTTGAAGCAGCACTCTGTAATTTTAGAATCGTTGCAATATTTTGCTTGTAAATACTGGAAAATTACTAAAATTTCATCGTTTTGAATTAGCACAGAATTTAGTTGCTTTCAAGATTTGAAATTTATTCTTTTTTGTTTCCAATCTTTTTGTTACTGATGGAGACTGGCATTTTTTTAGATTCTGAGCAACAAGGAGCCTCGGGTTTTTATGAAATATTATTGTTATAAAAATAGTGTAATTCGTCTTGCGTTCGCGACAAAATTCAATCTACAGCTGTAGTACGAAGTACGTAGCCAAAAGCTACGTCAAACAACACTTGTTGCATTCCTCGGCAAAAGATTTTGCGCTTTAGCTTACCAACACTCAAAACCGCAGCAATGGCGTGTATCCGCAACCAACTTCAAACAGCTTTTGGTTGAAACCTACCGAGAAAGCCACTTCTACGGAAAGCTCATTATGATGTCAATTCCCGCCATTCACATTTCATACAATTTAGAACATTTCATTCGCAGTTCATGCGAAGGTAGCAAAAATATAAGTAATTCCTTCAGGTGACGTAACAATTAAAATCTACGAGTCTTCCTGTAGCAAATACTGACCGCATAATGCAATGCCACTCCTAGTGAATTTTCACTAAATCTGGTGAATTTTGGTCCGGTCTAGTGACCTAGTGAATTTTACGATCTAGTGAATGTTTTTGTAGAATGTGAAAATACCTGAAAGACCTTTTTTTTTTATTTTTTAGAGATAACCGAGAAAATTACGCGAAAACCGTGCGTCGCTGGCGTGAAGACCTTTTTTTGGGAGATCACCTAAAATTTCACGCAAAAACTACGACCGGTGGTGCCACTCCGAGTGAATTTTATGTAGATCTAGTGAATTTTGGTCCGTTTTAGTGTTCTAGTAAAACGATCTAGAGAAATTTTTGTAACTTACCAAGTGAAGACTCTTTTATTTTTTATTTTTTTGAGATTATCTAAAAAGCAGTCTCATTGTCTTGTTTTTAACTCAATTTTAAATTAAAAGCACAAAGCGTTGTGAAAATTTTTGTGTTTCACAAAATTCTAGTGAATTTTGAAGAGTAGCCTGTGGCAGCATTCAGTGGCGGATCCAGAAAATTTTGGTGGGGGGGATGACAAAATTTATCAGCAAGGATTTTTTATAGGCCTAATCTCAAAATTTAGGATGTTTATGATTAATCTTCTTGACGTCGCGCAAATTTGCTTGGCATATTTTTGATCAGGCGCGTGGCAAAAAATCTGCAATGAGGTGGCTGTGTACGGGCCTCCAATAGGCGGTGGCATTTTGCGGTGTGGTAGCGTAGCCTTTAACCGCCGGAGACTGGGGGTCTGGGGGCAAAGCCCCCAGCCTCTGGAGGCACGGGGGCCTGGGGGCAGAGCCCCCAACGCTAGAAAATTTTGTATTTTTTTGGCAAAAATAACTTAATTTTAGGCCTAATTTAATAAAAATTATGCTCTTAAAGCACGGCATAAAAATTAGCATTTGCAAAAGCATGTTTATACTAGTTACATATATGGGGTTTGTTGGAGGTACCGGTAGCTATTGCTAGAATTTCAGTTCTCTTATTTACAAGCGAACCGGCCAGTTGGTCGAGCGGTAACGCGTTCGTCTCTGGAGCGGGAGGTCTGAGGTTCAAATCTCGGGCCGGTCAAATCGGACACAGTGTTGCCAACGGCTCGCCACCGCTGCGACATTTCTTCGAAAGGAGCTGTGTTGCCCGGGCGCAATGACGCGGAGATGGGCCCCGCCAACTCGTTACATGCTTCGGCGTAATCCAGCGAGTATAATGAAAGATTTGATTTGATTATTTACAAGCTTGTAAACTATAAAACCCTATCCCCGTAGTTCAATAAAACTCTCAAGGAGTACTCTATTTCGTCTATATTCTATAGAGAAAGATATAAATAGGGGGGAAGGGGTTAATGGAAGGAAGTTTGAGAGAAGTGATTGGTAATTAACTGCAGTACTGTAATACTGAATAGCCCCCCTCCCATATTCCTGAGCTTACATATTTTTGATAATACCTGTGTTAAGCATTTTTTAATAAACGATCTTTTTTTCAATAAGCATTTTTAAATAACATTTTCCTGCCCCCCCCCTACGCCCCCTACCTATTGGCTTTAGAAATCAAGTCACAGTCGCACGGCCTACCGGGTATTCACTGACGGCTTTTTTTCAAATATGTAAGCTTAATATTACACATAAGCTGGATGCATGTTATGTTTAGGCTGGTGGAGGGATGCATCCCCCCCTAAATCCGCCACTGGGTAAGGAACAACGTAGAATGAATGATCTTGTCGAGATTGTTGTTGAGGAGGTAGCTGTACTGCAACTGCATAGGATGAAAATTCGAATTTCCTGCTGTTGAGAATTCTCTGCTGTGTACTTTTGACCAGAGAATTTTGAGTTAATATTTGTTTGCTACCAGGGTCCTGTCAATCTTTCGAATTGAATCATTTTACCAATTTACACATTGGTGTCAAAGAAAAATTAATTTTTGCTTTAAATAAATTTTCCCTCAAGGCGCGTAATGCCTACCTCAAATCAAAATGAAAGTTCCGTACGGTGTTTTTTTTTATTCTTCAAATTTATTAATACGAATAGGCCTATTTTATTATATTATTGTATAATTATTGGGAGAAAACGCTCACCTAACGAGCTCCATTAAAACAAGACTGTGGGCCAGTGCTTCCCAATTTTTCATCACCGTGACCTATTTTCAATTCGAAAATTTTCCTTTGCCCACATCTAAATCGCTAGCTTAATCGCGATTTATCAATTTTCAGGTGATCCCCACAAAAAAAGGTATGGTATTCACGCCAAAAACCGCAAATTTTGTACTAGCTCACTCTCTAACGGGCCCCACAGCCCTAATGATTAAGACAGTTTTTTAACGGAATTTGCAATTACCCAAATAGCTCTAGCCCACCACAATATGCTCCTATGGCCCACAGGTTGAAAACCACTGCTGTAGGCCATACGTAAGCGTAATGGTCGTCAAATTTCATTTTTGTCTTTTCGTACATCTAAATCTGCGCTAAGGCCAGTAGCGTAGGCGGGGAAGTGATGCAGTGCCGTCGCTACAGGGGGCCATGTCCCCCAATTTGTTTAGCAAAAGGCCTAAATCAATTTGTTTAGCAAAAGGCCTAAATCAGACAATTTTTGTGCAAAAATAATTTTTGCTTCACCTCTCTAGCAAAGCTGCATCAATGATTAAATTGCTAAAATTCAGAAGTCATTTCAAAGGCTTAAATTGCTTAACCCCTTTAGCCCTCTCCACCTTACTTCAGGTCAAGTCTAAATATTTTTAAACGCTTATATTTTGACGTTAAATTTTTTAAGTGACTTGGCTAAGAGGGCCTAGGCCCCTTCACAATGGTGCTCCACTCACTGCGACCTGAAAATGTTGAGTGTGCCTCAAAGATCAAAAACAGCTGCTGCTCTTTGAAAAAAATGTTTTCCCCTATTGTTTATGTCATAATCACTAACAAAGTATCGGTAGCGATTCTGCAGTCTTATAACCCTCTTCCGCGACACATTTGTATAGGCGTGTTACAGTAAAAAGGCGGGTTATTCCGTCGCATTTATGTACACCAGTTGATTGCCAACAATTTGGCAAAAGATCTGAAAACGTCAAAGGAAAATTATGTTTAAAAGTTATTATTGCTATATTTCCATGATTGACTATTGTCTTATCTTTCCTTGATGTTGCAAAAACAGCATTTTGAGTAAACTGAAATCTGGGGACATGGCCCCCTGTAGCGACGGCACTGCATCACTTCCCCGCCTACGCTACTGACCTTAGCGCAGATTTAGATGTACGAAAAGACAAAAATGAAATTTGACGACCATTACGCTTACGTATGGCCTACAGCAGTGGTTTTCAACCTGTGGGCCATAGGAGCATATTGTGGTGGGCTAGAGCTATTTGGGTAATTGCAAATTCCGTTAAAAAACTGTCTTAATCATTAGGGCTGTGGGGCCCGTTAGAGAGTGAGCTAGTACAAAATTTGCGGTTTTTGGCGTGAATACCATACCTTTTTTTGTGGGGATCACCTGAAAATTGATAAATCGCGATTAAGCTAGCGATTTAGATGTGGGCAAAGGAAAATTTTCGAATTGAAAATAGGTCACGGTGATGAAAAATTGGGAAGCACTGGCCCACAGTCTTGTTTTAATGGAGCTCGTTAGGTGAGCGTTTTCTCCCAATAATTATACAATAATATAATAAAATAGGCCTATTCGTATTAATAAATTTGAAGAATAAAAAAAAACACCGTACGGAACTTTCATTTTGATTTGAGGTAGGCATTACGCGCCTTGAGGGAAAATTTATTTAAAGCAAAAATTAATTTTTCTTTGACACCAATGTGTAAATTGGTAAAATGATTCAATTCGAAAGATTGACAGGACCCTGGTAGCAAACAAATATTAACTCAAAATTCTCTGGTCAAAAGTACACAGCAGAGAATTCTCAACAGCAGGAAATTCGAATTTTCATCCTATGCAGTTGCAGTACAGCTACCTCCTCAACAACAATCTCGACAAGATCATTCATTCTACGTTGTTCCTTACCCAGTGGCGGATTTAGGGGGGGATGCATCCCTCCACCAGCCTAAACATAACATGCATCCAGCTTATGTGTAATATTAAGCTTACATATTTGAAAAAAAGCCGTCAGTGAATACTCGGTAGGCCGTGCGACTGTGACTTGATTTCTAAAGCCAATAGGTTGGGGGCGTAGGGGGGGGCAGGAAAATGTTATTTAAAAATGCTTATTGAAAAATGCTTATTGAAAAAAAGATCGTTTATTGAAAAATGCTTAACACAGGTATTATCAAAAATATGTAAGCTCAGGAATATGGGAGGGGGGCTATTCAGTATTACAGTACTGCAGTTAATTACCAATCACTTCTCTCAAACTTCCTTCCATTAACCCCTTCCCCCCTATTTATATCTTTCTCTATAGAATATAGACGAAATAGAGTACTCCTTGAGAGTTTTATTGAACTATACGGGGATAGGGTTTTATAGTTTACAAGCTTGTAAATAAGAGAACTGAAATTCTAGCAATAGCTACCGGTACCTCCAACAAACCCCATATATGTAACTAGTATAAACATGCTTTTGCAAATGCTAATTTTTATGCCGTGCTTTAAGAGCATAATTTTTATTAAATTAGGCCTAAAATTAAGTTATTTTTGCCAAAAAAATACAAAATTTTCTAGCGTTGGGGGCTCTGCCCCCAGGCCCCCGTGCCTCCAGAGGCTGGGGGCTTTGCCCCCAGACCCCCAGTCTCCGGCGGTTAAAGGCTACGCTACCACACCGCAAAATGCCACCGCCTATTGGAGGCCCGTACACAGCCACCTCATTGCAGATTTTTTGCCACGCGCCTGATCAAAAATATGCCAAGCAAATTTGCGCGACGTCAAGAAGATTAATCATAAACATCCTAAATTTTGAGATTAGGCCTATAAAAAATCCTTGCTGATAAATTTTGTCATCCCCCCCACCAAAATTTTCTGGATCCGCCACTGAATGCTGCCACAGGCTACTCTTCAAAATTCACTAGAATTTTGTGAAACACAAAAATTTTCACAACGCTTTGTGCTTTTAATTTAAAATTGAGTTAAAAACAAGACAATGAGACTGCTTTTTAGATAATCTCAAAAAAATAAAAAATAAAAGAGTCTTCACTTGGTAAGTTACAAAAATTTCTCTAGATCGTTTTACTAGAACACTAAAACGGACCAAAATTCACTAGATCTACATAAAATTCACTCGGAGTGGCACCACCGGTCGTAGTTTTTGCGTGAAATTTTAGGTGATCTCCCAAAAAAAGGTCTTCACGCCAGCGACGCACGGTTTTCGCGTAATTTTCTCGGTTATCTCTAAAAAATAAAAAAAAAAGGTCTTTCAGGTATTTTCACATTCTACAAAAACATTCACTAGATCGTAAAATTCACTAGGTCACTAGACCGGACCAAAATTCACCAGATTTAGTGAAAATTCACTAGGAGTGGCATTGCATTATGCGGTCAGTATTTGCTACAGGAAGACTCGTAGATTTTAATTGTTACGTCACCTGAAGGAATTACTTATATTTTTGCTACCTTCGCATGAACTGCGAATGAAATGTTCTAAATTGTATGAAATGTGAATGGCGGGAATTGACATCATAATGAGCTTTCCGTAGAAGTGGCTTTCTCGGTAGGTTTCAACCAAAAGCTGTTTGAAGTTGGTTGCGGATACACGCCATTGCTGCGGTTTTGAGTGTTGGTAAGCTAAAGCGCAAAATCTTTTGCCGAGGAATGCAACAAGTGTTGTTTGACGTAGCTTTTGGCTACGTACTTCGTACTACAGCTGTAGATTGAATTTTGTCGCGAACGCAAGACGAATTACACTATTTTTATAACAATAATATTTCATAAAAACCCGAGGCTCCTTGTTGCTCAGAATCTAAAAAAATGCCAGTCTCCATCAGTAACAAAAAGATTGGAAACAAAAAAGAATAAATTTCAAATCTTGAAAGCAACTAAATTCTGTGCTAATTCAAAACGATGAAATTTTAGTAATTTTCCAGTATTTACAAGCAAAATATTGCAACGATTCTAAAATTACAGAGTGCTGCTTCAAACAGCGTAAGCAACTCATAAATATTTGGATGTTCTCAAGTCAAAAAAAAAAAACTCCGTACTTTTTCGCTTTTGCAGTTTTACGATGCTGCAAAAAAGTCTTTGCTCAAGCTGACAGAGCATTCAGAATTGGACTCCAAAATAACTTTAAAAACATGGTCGTTTAAATTGACATGAACGTTCTCAAAATTCAAGGAATAATATTAAGAACAAATGAAGCAGCAAATTGGCAAAAAACTATGAGAAGCCAGCTCAACTTAAAATTTATTGGCTCTTCTAAAAAAAGTGTAACCTGGGTAAAAGTAAGCTTGCTTTGCCTCTGTGAATATGCTTGCATCGATTTTTAATTGCTAAGTTTCGTTACGCTTGAAGCACAACTTATGATAGCAAATTGACTAAAAAGCTGGGTTATATTTCTCATTCCGCAAGCTAACTGTTATCGCAACGTTTCTTAATTTCACCTAAAAGTTTGTTCTGTTTCTAGTTTCTAGAAAATGAATTTTTGTGGAAATGTAATTTCTGAAAATGTAATTTCTGAAAAATAAGTTTTCGGGGAAATGTGTTTTCGACCAAACGTAAGTTTTGGTTAGTAAAAATTCTGGAAAATAAGTTTTCGGGGAAATGTAATTTCGGCCAAATGTACATTCTGACAAGTGTAAATTCTGGAAAATAAGTTTTCGGGGAGATGTACTTTCGGCCAAATGTACATTCTGGCAAGTGTAAATTCTGGAAAATAAGTTTTCGGGGAAATGTAATTTCGGCCAAATGTACATTCAGGCAAGTGTAAATTCTGGAAAATAAGTTTTCGGGGAAATGTAATTTCGGCCAAATGTACATTCTGGCAAGTGTAAATTCTGGAAAATAAGTTTTCGGGGAAATGTAATTTCGGCCAAATGTACATTCTGGCAAGTGTAAATTCTGGAAAATAAGTTTTCGGGGAAATGTAATTTCGGCCAAATGTACATTCTGGCAAGTGTAAATTCTGGAAAATAAGTTTTCGGGGAAATGTAGTTTCGGCCAAATGTACATTCAGGCAAGTGTAAATTCTGGAAAATAAGTTTTCGGGGAAATGTAATTTCGGCCAAATGTACATTCAGGCAAGTGTAAATTCTGGAAAATAAGTTTTCGGGGAAATGTAATTTCGGCCAAACGTACATTCAGGCAAGTGTAAATTCTGGAAAATAAGTTTTCGGGGAGATGTAATTTCGGCCAAATGTACATTCTGGCAAGTGTAAATTCTGGAAAATAAGTTTTCGGGGAAATGTAATTTCGGCCAAACGTACATTCAGGCAAGTGTAAATTCTGGAAAATAAGTTTTCGGGGAAATGTAATTTCGGCCAAATGTACATTCTGGCAAATGTACATTCAGGCAAGTGTTTATTCTGGCAGATGTAATTTCAAACAAGTGTTCATTCAAGCAGATGTAATTTCAGGCAAATGTTAATTCTGGCAGATGTAATTTCAGGCAAGTGTTCATTCTGGCAAGTGTGATTTCTGACAAATGTTAATTCTGGAAAAAGAAAGTTCAGGGAAATGTTTTTCTGCGAGGTGTACGGATACCGTGGGTTCGAGTTACACCAAAAACACTCAGGTAATTGTAAAGAAAAGCGCTCGAAATTTATAGTGCTACAATGTTGCAGAAAAAGTGTATAAAGTTGTAGTAATATTAGGACGAAAGATGAAACAAGACATACATACCATTACATTTCACTGAAAACAGTAAATCCTTATTCAAAATAGTGAAATTTCTAAACGTTTCTGACTTAGCTACGTCCATTATTAGTAAAAACTAAAAATGAAATCTAAAACAGTAAAAAGTATAAAAATTGTGTAAATTGGCTTCAAATTAACATGGCTTCTATTTTTTTGTGTATAACTTGGCTTCTAATTTTACACAATTTTTATATTTTTTATTGTTTATTAGATTACATTTTACTGATGATGGATGTAGCTGAGACCAAAACGTTCAGAAACTTTGCTATTTTTAATAAGGCTAAACTGTTTTTAATCAAATTAAATAAAAAGGTCGTGAAATCAGTATCGAAGAACGTACAAGGGTTTTACAAACTTTGCTCCAATTTATTTTTGTTTGGAACGCAGCTGTATGAAAACTGGACTGAGATCAATTGTACAGTGTAGTATGTAATTACGTTTTTATGCTAAAGTTGTCTTGTTCAGGAGAGAGCAACGAGAACTTTTCGTCTTTGAGTCATGCTGTCATTTGCCCACTTGTCTACCCTCAAACGGGGGAGTGTTCGATTTTGCTGCTGAACATCTAACAAATGGATTTTTATATGTTTAGTTTGACTCGACCGAGAATCGAACCCAATTTTACCCCTTTAGTAGCAGACGCTCTATCCACTCGAACTCGGATCGGTTTGGATAGAAATCTCAAAATTTTATAATTGGATCTAGCAACCAGCTGATCAAACCAAGGTTATCCGAATTAATTATCTAACTAGGTCATAACAATTTGATGATCAGAAGAAAAATCAAACCAATCAAACTCGATATTATATGGACCAATGCTGCGCTGCTTTGGTTGGAAAACCTCAAAATAAATTGTGAAACTAGGTATTTGGTTTTAGCTGGAAAAGATGAAAGAGAAAAAGAAAGCAAAGAAAAAGGAAAGAAAAATGGATGAGGAAGAATCTACATCAGAGGAGGAACTCGAAGATGAAAAAATACTTCCTGCACAAACGCGCCAACAGGTGACGTGCAGTAGTAGATCAACTCTGCGTCTGTCTAATCAAATTATAACACAAACGATTTTTTCTGTTCCATGCACAGAGCTGGACAGCGCTGTCTCGAGCTTTCAGCTCTCACCAACAGTCCTCAGCACAAGCTTTTTCAGCTGTGTTCTGTTAGCAAGTCTTTCGTCAAGCTCGGCCACGAAAATGGATTGACAGCTTGACTCAAATTGGAAATATGCTTTGATATTGTTTTTTAAACGACACAATAAAGCATTTTCAGTTCGGAAATATAAACGGTATTTAGTAACTTAAAAATTTGGCAATATAATCGGTAACTATGCACAAATTAAAACCTTTATAGCTTTTCATTGTGTTAAAACAATAATATAAATAAAAAGTATACAAGTTTGAATAATCACTTGAAAACAATGCAGCATTGTGACTTACTACGATGAGCTAAGTTATCATAATATCTTACGGTAGTAACACTACAACAAATTTTGAACGATTGATGATGATACTTGCTCAATGCTCATCAATTTGAAGTTGCCCTTTAGCAGTATTTTTTAAAATATTGAAATTATTTTGTTAAGTTGTTACTTATGTGTTGTCTTTGCTTTTTGACTTCATTTTTCATTACTTCAGATACGAAAGAAGAAAAAGAGAAAATCAAGGACAAGAGATGGTGAAGAATCAACTGAGAAGGAGCTTGAAGAAGATAGGATAGGATCTGTGAAACTTCGTCGTTTGGTATGTTAGAATATTATCACTACAGATGTTAATGATAATTTAATTGTAGGGTTTTGACGTTTCAGGGACTGAGTTTTAATGTTTAAATGACTACGTGCTATCTGGCTTAAAGGTTACCAGTTCGAAAGCCTAAAAAAGAGCCATCAAAACGGCTACTACTTAAAAACTTTTTCAACTTTAAAACGACTACGGTACTTTAAAACTTTAAAAAACAACTTTTTCGTATTGCTTGTTTTAAGTAGTCACCGTTCTGGTGGTTCTTTCCTAGGCTTCTGCGCTGGTAACCTTTAGGCTAGAGAGCACTTAAACAACTGAACATCACTACAGATGTCATTGCGGTTCATTTCAATGTGCCTGTAGTGTAGAGTAATGGCTGGTCTCCATTACGTATAATGGTTAGTATACGAGCATATTATTAAGTTTCTTTTTACCTTCTGGCAGATTGTACGCTTGTAAGGCACTGCGTGTAACGAAGTACTGTTTGAAAGTACACTAAAAATGCGCTCTTAAGCTGACGATTTTACCCTAACTGTAGAATGGGCCTTAAGGTTGGCCCATCGGCCCCTTCTTACGCACTTCGCCCTGCAAAGTTAGTCCAACTGGTAACTTTTTATTTTCAGATTTGTAGTTTGTTTGGCTGTTTATGTTTTTGTTTACAATGGAATTTTTTTGGCAACAACCAAATAATGAATTAAAATTAAAAATATGTTTGAAACGATTTGTGTGTTTGTTGATCTCAGCTGAATTTCAAACGAAATTTAAATGTTGCATGAGAATTAATAGGAGTAATAATCAAATTTGTAGTTTATTTTAATGACTTCAGCTTTCATTTTTCTTTTTTTTTTATTTATTCTTAAAAAGTTGATTGGTGGTACGCAACTTGAGAATTGCTTTGATTAGGTTCATTCTGACCCTTTTTGGCAAATGTTAGAAAAAAAGCTTTGAAATAATGAACATCCTGATGAAAACAATTCCTGTTTATGATGCGCTTTTGCACTGGACGCTAAGCAAAGCGAAGCGGCAACTTTAGCAAGTGGTAGCTTACGTCCAATCGCCCATCGCTCAAAATATGCCAACCATTCAAAAACAATGTTGTCTAAGTGGAGTTAAGCACCGCTCGCAAAGTTTACGACTTTTTGCAAGCTGTCGATGACGTCAAAGTTTGGTTGCTACACGTTCAGTGTAAACGCACCTTTAATATTAAAAATAATAAAAGTTAACTGAGGAATGGGCTCAGTATTACATCAAAATGTTAAAAGCTAATCTCTAAACTTTTTGATTGTAGTGCTTTGTTTGCACAGAGGCTAGATTAACTAACATTTTTTAGAGAGAAACCTCCGCGTTGTTAGTGGTGAATGGAGTAATTAGATTGTGGATCTATTTGATAGTGAAATCTGTCTAGCATCAATTGAATATTTAGACTTAAAGTACGTACTCCAGCAATTGCAACTCGGCTAGGGAAATCACTGTTGATCTGAGATCAACGCAAAAGGGAAAACGATTTGTTTAACTTCAGGAAAAGAAAGCAACAAGAGAGAGAATGAGAAAGAAAAGAATGCAAGAAGAAAAAGAATCCTCTGATGAAGAACTAGAAGTGGTAGGTTTGAAAGTTGTGTTGCTAAATACATTGTAATTTGTCACTTTCTATATTTATTTGCCTCACATAACATAGTTAGATCAGTGGTTCTCAACCTTTTTCAATTCTACAGCTAGATTTCAAATCTCAAAGTTGTAAGAAGCCGCAATCAGTCGAACAACCCAATATTTTTTGGCTGGCCTTGCTCAACAGGTGCAGGTTTTCAAGTTACTGCAACTTTTTACCAGCTCTTAGTACTGGCTTTATCAAGGCACTTTTACTAAGCTAAAAACATGATTTTTTGATAATATAGTAACAAAAGAAGGGTAGAAGTCTGGGCGATTTTTCTACGTTTGAGAATAAAAGTTACGTAGTGAGATTTTGGTTAGGGAGAAACTTGAGCCAAAACTTGTCGGCTTCTTACACACACGGGAGGTCTGGGGGCAAAGCCCCCAACCGATGAAAATTTTTGGATTTTTTGGATTGAATAGCCATTTTAACGCAATTTAGATGACATTTGGGAAATTTGTAGAGCTATTTGAACGAACTAATTATTAAAATTTGGAAGCCATTTTACAGAATTGAATTACTTATCTTCTTTAGCATCCTTACTTCCTGTACAAGTTCAAAATACTTTTAAAAAAAGTCTTACCACTGCACTATGTTCTGAGTATTTTTCAACTTTACTCCCACAACCCATCTAAAAACTGGGCTAGGACTCTTTTTCTATCTGTATAAATCAGTAGAGAACTCCAAATTGGAATGGGAAACAATTTAAGAAATCTAGCTAATGCTACCATTAAGATCCAATATAGTTCTCGTTTATAACACTGTGCAATATTATCCTCGAATGTAAGTTGACTATAGGGATACTGACAACCAAGTGGAGGAAATTTGACTAATTCGATCGCTTTCACAATATTAGTTTACTGCAATTGGAATGAAAAATGGTTTATTAAAGTTTACATAAATAGTGCGAAACATTTGAAATAAAAGATAATGGATTTTCACAGCGTTAATGAAAGCCGCAGTAAGTATAATCAAGGGCCGCGGTTGAGAACCACTGGGTTTTAGATACTGTAAAGAAAAATTAACTTCTTGAAAAAAGAAAAAGAAAAAATAAAACAACAGAAAAGAAAGAATCGTCATGGTGTAATGCTAAAGTTATTCAAATATCGAATCTTGCTGTGAAATTGGGTTCGATTCCTGCCCAAGACACTGCTGGTATTTTTGCTTTTTTTCATAGGGTAGCAGCTCAACTTAAAGAATAATAATTTGGTCACTTCGCAACTTCTTGCATTTGAAATGTTTTGTTTATTGCAGCTTTATTTGTGTTTGTTTGTACGAAAAAATAAGTTTTCTTTTCTCTAATTTGTTAGAAAAAGGATCAAAAAGCACTACTGTACAATAATGCTGTAAAAGAAGTCTAGTGCCTATGAAATGTTGAGTTGTTACAAGACACATTGTGTTTGTAACAATATCTTATCCCTTTATGTACTAATTTATGCAAAACCATGATTAGGCTAACATCAACTAAAAGGGAAATAGATTTAAAGCAAATCTTTTTAATCTCAGTTAAAAAAATCTCAGTGGGTTGCAGAATAATTTAATTTTGTTTTATTTCGATTATAATATTGATAAATGTTGGCCTTAAGCAATTTACTTACTAGTTTTCTGTCTAAAATCACAAAATTGCGGTATTTTTGTTTATGTCTTGTTAGTTTAATTGCTGAAGTTACGTTGCACTTTAACTTTTGGTACCGAAATGCGGTTCCGCAATTGCTAGCTCTTCAACTGAATCAGTGAATAATTATTGCTGAAGTTGCGCTACGCTTCAGGAATTATAAACATGAAATTGCGCATTTTGGTATAATGTTATTTGTGCCCACCTCTGAAACTTGTATACTCGTTTCAAGTGATTAACTATTACAGGGCAAGCACCAAAAAAGTCGGAGTCAAAAAAATGCACCTGTTACAGAACATGTAAATCTGCGAGGAAATTTTTAATTCTTTCAGATGCAATAAAATAATAGTTTTGTGTTTGTTCAAAATATAAAAATGACTTTAATTCAAGTCGCCTTGTCCTAATAAGCATTGTTAGAAGCTATTTAAACTTTCAGAAAAAGAAACCAAAGAAAAAGGAGAGAAAAATGTTTGAGGAGGCATCTACATCAGAAGAGGAACCCGAAAAAGAAAAAACTTTTTCTGCTCAGAAGAGACGACAGGTGTGTAGAAAGTTCCTTATCTCAGCATTCTTTAAAAGAAATTAACAATGCAGCATAAAATTTCAATAATAAAATGCTATATGTGAAAATTGCAATAAGTATTACGTCTCTATCGGTGGTTGAGTGGTTAAAGCGTTTGCTACTAAAACGGTAAAATTGGGTTCCATTCCTGGTTAGGTCAAACCAAAGACTATAAAGATTGATATTCACAGCCTTTCTGCTTGACGTTCAACAACAAAAGGGACGATTTAAAGTGAAGCCTCCAATGTATGTGATAGACTGGTGGAAGCTTGACCCGACAACCGAAAGGTACCTTCTCTGTCACGTGACTAAGTAAACTCGGTGAGCATAATGCAATTACAACGTTTTTTATTCATTTAATTGCTGCGGCAAGAGGGCAGCAAAGCATCTTTCGTTCTTTCCGTCAAGCTTCCACTTGTCAACCAGCACACTTGGCATTAATAGGTTTCAAAGCATCTTAAAAACGAGTTACAGAGGACAACAAGAATGAAGTTAAGATGGTTAGTAGTGCTTATGATCACCTTTACCAAAATCACAATGACCTTGACTGCCCTATTACGTATATACGAGTATTTAGACAATAATTCAATCTACAGTGTGATTTGCCAACTAGCCTTAAAGGAGGTAAAGCATCTTGCCAATCCGGTAATTTACAATACCTGAAATTAAGAATAAAATTTATAAAAATTTTTGTTCTCATTTTGGGACTGCGATTGCGAAGATATTTAACAAATACAATGAGATATCCCCCTAAAACGTTTTTGCAAATCCGGAGTTTGTTCTCTCTGCCTGAAATTCCAGAAAAAAAAGGAAGTTTACCAAAATTGCATAGGTCACCTGATTTTATTTGAAGAGTAAATATTCATATTTACTCTTCAAATAAAAAGATATAAAAAAAACTATAAAATAAAATAAAAAATAAAAAAACTCTTCAAAAAATATTCATATCTACTCATATTCAGTCTCTCTTTTTCCCTGGCAGTTTAAGCTGAGAAAACATATTTGGGATTTCTAAACACTTTTTAGGGAAAATATCTCTTTGTTTTTATTGAATA
This sequence comes from Trididemnum nubilum, assembly GCA_963965965.1. Lineage (NCBI taxonomy): Eukaryota > Metazoa > Chordata > Ascidiacea > Aplousobranchia > Didemnidae > Trididemnum > Trididemnum nubilum. The sequence goes on from OZ014487.1 coordinate 28,579,565, forward strand.
TCTTTGCAACCGCAGTCTCAAAATGAGAACAAAAAATTTCAAAAAATTTATTTCGATTTTAGCTATTGTAAACTACCGGAATTGGCTGGATGCTTCACCTACGTCTTTAAAATATACCAGGAAGTTGTATTATTGTTTATTATCACAAGAATTGGACGCAAGGCTTCAAGCGTTGATATCATAAGTGAGGTTCGCACGCCTACATGTTTTCTTGATCTTTCCATGAATTAATGACAACTTTTGAAGAAACTTTGCTACAGTATGCATTGTTTTAGTGTTTTAGTAAATCAATACTCAGCAAGTCGTAAAGCTTTTTCGGATCTTAACAGCTTATTTCATAATTTATAAGGTTTGAACTGGTTATTTAATTGCTAAGTTATTCTTTGCTGGAAATTAGTTTGAATTGAAATTGGGTAAGTTTCTTTGGTGTCTTCCGACTAAAACAATTTGAAAAGTAAAGATAGAATTTTTACATCGTCAGGTGTTTTCTGGAAAAAAAGAGAAGATGAAACCGGAAGAAAAAAAGAAAAAAGGAATCGAAAGAGTAGTTTCGAAAAAGGTTTGATTTTTTTTTGTGCCGAATCTTTTGTCTAAATAGGTCAGAATTTTTAGACTGTAAGCCACTGCTTACTAATGAGGATTTCAGGTTGCAAGGAAAACTTTTCGAAATATTGCATCCGTAGAAACGCTAAGTGTTAGTGGTAAGTGAAGGACCTCGCAATTTTATTTTGATAAAGCAAGTTAAAAGTTTGTCGCCTCTGTTGTGAATACAATTCTTCTTACTCCATAAAAATGATTGTCTTTGAAAATCCTGCACACCCCGTTTCAAATCAGACAGGGATCGTAGCCAAAGAGTTCTGATTAAAAAGTTTTTAACAAAACATTGACTTTGCTGCAAGTCATATTAAGTTTTGAACTTCCTCAAGGTTGTTTGAAAATTGATTTAAGCTCAGTTAAATCTTTTAACACCAGCATTAGGGTGTTTCAAAATTGCACCACTTTCAAATTTTATAACGGCTCAGCAAATTTGTGATGGAGTTTTGGCCGCTGATTACGAATTATACATACAGTATATTATTGTTTAATTATGACGTCATTTTGAGGGTTTCCGCCTACATTGTTTGCGTCATTTTTTGACTTTTTTGTGATATATCACTAACTACGTAGCGTAGAACCTTAAAATTTACCTCAAACGACGCAAAATCCACGATTTCCTACATAAAAAAAGCTTATCTTCAGAAAATAACTTATATTCAAAAAACGGTTTCATCAATTGCAAGATATGACGTCACCAGCCATTTGGGCAATGGACACTTTTAGTTTCTTAAAACAGTTTCGCTTAAAATTAAATATATTTTTGATGTAGCCAAGCGTTATGGTAGCCCAGTTGCATTGTAATAGTGGAGGGGTATGGGTGGGGAGAGGGGATTGGGTTGAAATGGGAGGGGGTTGGGTGGTGTGCTAAGGTAGGGAATTTAGGGGGTAGGGTACGCTAAGGTAGAGAATTCAACATTTTTCTTCTTGCATCGAACCCGGGCCTTTCTTCTTCCCCTCAATTTTACTAACAAAGTGTGTAAAGTATAGCTCATTGACATTAAATAAAGATTCCAACGTATGGATTCTATGACCATAGTGTTGTTTGCAAAAATCAGCAAGTTGTTTATTTACTGCAGACTTTCTACCAGTATTCAGAGCGGTTGTATCAAACATTGAAAGATACGCTTTATCTAAAATATGTTTACATTGTTTTGTTGCTTCTGAAAATATGGCTTCAGATAACACCGATGTCCCCTCAAAGGTTTTTATAGAAATTACTTTTTCCATCTCCACGTTTTCCGAAAATTGTCCCCAAAACACGTACCTATCCATTTTTGTAATAATTTTTCCGTCATAACACATTCGAATAGCTTTTGCTCTCGCAATTGTATCTTCGCACCGCATTAATGCAATTAGTCAGAATTGCTCTCGTTTTAGATACACTGTAGCAGACGAAGCTGAAATGTTCTTTTTGCCAACAATGGATTGCCGGAGGTCTGACTGTTGTCGAATGGTTGTAAATCGTCGGTCCGCTTTTACACAGTCATCAGTGCTAATCGAAAACGATCTAAATTTTTTACAAGCCTTGCCATCTTTCACAAATTTAGTTGGATCTATGTTGTCCGGGTCGAGTTGCCTTGGTTTTTCTGCATCAAAAATTATGGCATTTTGTGACGCATCAACACTATTTTCAGCAATAGACATGCGAGATCCAAACTCATTGCGTAAAATACTGTGTGCAGATGAATTTTCTGTAACTTTTCGTTTGCTGCAGGATGTTGCACTGACTACGTTAATCTCCACTTTGTTGCGTTGTTTAAGTTTCATAGCTGCCCTTCTGCGTGCGTTTGTTGAAACTTTTGTCCTTGAACGATATCAAGATCATCCGCCTTGATGATCTTTGCTCCAGTAAAAATTTAACCTCAGCTACAGTGATCCTGTTTTCAAATTTGCATGAACAAAGACATTTATGGTGCAGAATAACGGGACGGTGTGAAGAGCTTAGACAAAAAAACCAGAGCCAGGATAAAATGAATCATTCTATTTCGAGACGTTTCGACTTAAACTAAAGTCATTATCAATCTTATTCAAATAGAATGATTCTTTTTGAATAAGATTGATAATGACTTTAGTTTAATCATTCTATTTGAATAAGATTAATAATGACTTTAGTTTAGGTCGAAACGTCTCGAAATAGAATGATTCATTTTATCCTGGCTCTGGTTTTTTTGTGAAAGACATTTATCTTTGTATACTTGGCAAGTTTCGGTAATATCACACCGACTCTCACTAATATAGAATAATGTATTCAGCCAATCTCCATCAACAGTCGAGCTATTTAATTCTTTTAAATCTTTTCCTTGTTGCATCAAATCTCTCAACAATTCGCTTTAATTTATTTTGAACACTTTTGGACTTTACGATGGGCAAACTAGCCTTTTCCTACAACCCTACTACCTCAACTTGAACTAAACCTTGCACATCATTAAAAACAGGAATTTTTCCTAAAAATTTAGGATAGTATCCATCAGAAGCTGACGAACGTAATAAAAGTGTTCTAAAACCTCCCTTGTGGTCGGTAACGTGCTTCCTGCCAACTTGTTTTTTGCTGTCAGAGAGCTTGCTTCAACTGAACGCAGCATTGTATCAACCCTTATTTATACTCCAAAACTACTTTCTTACTTTGATAACTCAAGTTTTACGGAGCTGAACCTCTAGAACTGCTAAGTAGATTAAATGAAATTTGAGCGAATCCCCGCATGATGCACTGCTTATTATTGTTGTAAAACAATCAGTTTTTATAAGTTTTTCAGATGCGATAAATATGAATGATGATGTCACAATACTTTTTTGAAGCTGAGTGAATGTATAAATTCGTGTACTGTTAATGCAGCAAAAGTGCGCAAAACCGTTTTTTGCAAATAGCGTATTTCTGTTGAAGATAGGCTTTTTTTTATCTACAGAACACTTATAGGAAATCGTGGATTCTGCGTCGTTTGATGTAAATTTTAAGGCTCTGCGATATGTAGTTAGTGAGATATCACAAAAAAGTCAAAAAATGACGCAAACAATGGAGGCTTGAACCCTCAAAATGACGTCATAATTAAACAATAATATCAAATTCGCAATCAGCAGCCAAAATTCCATCACAAATTTGCTGAGCCGATACAAAATTTGAAAGTGGTGCAATTTTGAAACACCCTAACCAGCATGCAGTACTTTGAGACCCGACTCGAATATTCCAAATACAATAACGACGAAAAACCGCAAAGTAGTTGTTTCGTAGTACTGTAACATCGCTAAAGGGATTCAGCAATTAATACAGTACGCATCAGCTGGCTTCGAAATACTTCAGTAAAAATCCGAGTGAAAGAGTTTTTGGAGTTATCCATCTCTTTCCTGTGGATAAGAGCTTAGTGAAGTTCAAATGATGCACTATAAAATCCCAGGTTGGATGTAGAAAGCTAGAAAAGAAAAGTGGCCATTTCACACCATTGAAATAATGGATTTCTCATCAACTTATTACATCCGCCCAATGCTAATGGGTACCTTTCCATTGATCGCCTTCTACGACCTGCTGTGTGGTTGTTTTACTATTTTAATCCAAATAAAGCACGCAAGGAAACTGTATTTTTTTGTACGATCAGTTACTTAATCATCAAGTATGTGTAAGTTAAAGAATGCTGTTGCCATCCATGTTTTGGAGGACTCCACCAGTCGGAAACTTATATTAGACAGAATAGGATAATGTCAACTCGGTCTTGTACCACCAAAGTATCAGTCGCTATACCGCTTAGGGATGCGTCTCTTGACCACGCCGGGGGCTCGCTGGCGGGTTTTGCGTCTCTTCTCTCTGGTTCGTTTTGCTTTACCTAACGAATGTTTTATACGATTGTTCTGATTGATGGAGGAATAAAGCAGTGCGGGAGGGTGGAAGCAGGTTTGCTGGTGTAATCTTTTCAGGTTTTATTGGCGCGTCTTGTTGGCCATATCATTGTTACATTTTTGATTAATAAATTTCACATACGCATCGCATGATTGGCCAAGTTCATCGGTGGCTGCTCGAGTCTATTACTGGGATGTCCTTTGCAGCTTCCTGTCACAATTCAACTCTCTGATTTTTTAGTGTTGTCTTGTGCAAAATAAATATAACTATGACAGACTGCGGTTTGTTGTTGTTTTAAATTTGCATGTCGCACCACTAGCTGGTTCCCAATTAATGTTAACGCAAAAGTTTAAAAAAATGTTGTTTATAACTAGCTGCAATATCAGAAAGAGACTCAGAGACCATCTAATTTCACTAGACTTAAAGTATCTTTCATATCACAAGTGGAAACTTTGCTGCTCTAGTTCAAGTTCACTTTTATACAACATGCCATGCGGTTCTTATTTAATTAAATTTTTTTAACGTTTCCTTGTACCACTTAGGTTTATGCTTTATAAAATAGGTAAGAAAAAATGCTTTGCTAATTTATTAAAATTTTATCCTTCGACGTCATAAAGCTAGTCGTAAAAAGGACACGGATGCGCGGTATTTTAATTACAAGCTGTAATCAGCAGGCGCGTAGCCAGGATTTGGAAAAGGGGGGCTTTTTTCGACCTTGACCCGAATTTTCATTGTTCTTGAATCAGAATCACACGGTTTGTCCAAACATTGAGACGGAATTTCTCGGAAAGTTCGAAAATTCAAACGTTTTTTCAGCTCAAAAACAGGTGATCTCCAAAAAAAAAAAAAAAAGGTCTTCACCGAAATTGAGGCTGATTTTTCGGCTAAAATCGGAAATTCAAACGTTTTATCAGGCCGAATCACGACATGCACTTCACAACTTTGGCACCCAATTTCCTTTGGGGGGGGAGGCTGCTATCAATTTTTCACCAAAAATCGGCCTCAAAAGCACCAAAAACGTGCAATTTTGCATACTTCACAAGCCAATGGGGGGGCTCGAGCCCCCCGTCCTCCCCCCCTGGCTACGCTACTGGTAATCAGTGGTGTAAAACGTACTAATAAGTGGTGTAAAACGTAAACTTTATGTTACTGACAAAAAACTACTTGAAGTAACGTACAAACTACTGATCAAAAAGTACTTGAGTAAAAGTAAAAAAGTAGGCATTTTAAAAGTAGCCTACTCAAGTACAAGTATTTCTGAAAGTATTCAAACAAATAATCGCAATATACAGCAACCACAAAATTTGGTGCATTTTAGGCTTAGGCCTATCACTTTTATTTATTTACATTATTTACAATTTCTCTAAACGAACGTTTTCGGCACTATCACTGGCCCTCTTCAGGAAAAGTACAGCAATGTTTTAACCTTTTGAAGATTAGTTTATTATTTGATTCGGATTCTTAAAGTTATTATTGCTATTTAGATATTCCTGAAGAGGGCCAGTGATAGTGCCGAAAACGTTCGTTTAGAGAAATTGTAAATAATGTAAATAAATAAAAGTGATAGGCCTAAGCCTAAAATGCACCAAATTTTGTGGTTGCTGTATATTGCGATTATTTGGTATAAAAAGTCGACCTCTTTACCGAAACTATATTCAAACAAATTAAACAAACTATTCCATCGACATATGACAACTGGTCATTGGTCAACTACGTTCATACCACTGCCGCAAGCGCTTCGTCGTCTAGTCGTCTAACTTTGTTAGTATATTCAAGACTATTAATTAAAAGAACAACAACAACAAGACTTCGAGATTTGACAATCATGCTGCTCAGAATTTAAATGGAATCATTTCATAACATCTTTGCTCAATCACTCAATCACCGTATTTATTAAATTAATATAATAAAAATAAAAACGCTGTGGACGTGTCTTAACGGTGTATAATCTATTGCGTCTACAGGCTGGGGCAAAAGTCACCCACCACAGCTAATACAGCATATTTTGCAATAAAATTTTTTAGATTAATTAATAAAAATTAAGTAGAATTTTTTTGAATTGAATTTATTTCACGTCTGAAGGAAGACAGAAACCAGAACAACATTACCTCATTAAATCACACAAACTATTGTTGATAGCCCATTTATAGATAGTTCTGAATCACTGCTGGGACAAAATTGGTCATATTGCACACGTTTTGGAATTACATTTGCATAATAAGTACAGTAACGTACAACAATGCCTATTGCATATATAGTGTGTGATTTTTGGCTCACTCTGTAGAATTTAGCTTTAAAAACATTTAGTAATCATTGGACAAAATTTGGGCAAATTTCTGTCTTTCTGTTGGCTTCTTTCATGATTTACTTTCAATAGAACAAACATCTATGCCAGTATGCGGCCACAATGAAGGGCAGACACCAAGCAAAGTGAAACTAAACACATCGTGAACTGCCATTTGCCATGGACGAGATACGCACTCACACGCCTAGAAAAAAGGCATTGCGACAGTCGTTGTGGTGGTCTGACCTTTGGCGCAAGAATTGCCAGCCGAAACACTAGGAAATGACGATTAGCTTAACTGAATGGAACAGTTGCCGGTAAAAAAGTCGACCGTTCGTGGTTCAAATTTAAAATTCGTGCTGGTTCAAATTTAAAATTACAATTATTTTGTACTTTTCCAAATCAAAATACTACTTTAGTAGCGTTACTTACACTAAAAGTAAGCAAGTAAAAGTAGCCACAAACAAAGTATTCAAAACGTACTCGTTGATTAATCTACTCAAGTAAAAGTATTTCGTTACTTTGCACCACTGGCTGTAATGGTAGTAAATGATAGTGTTCTAATTGGTAGGATAAACTGAGCGAAGACGAAAGTGATGAGGAAGAATTAGATGAAAAAAAATTCCGTCAAAAAATGAAGAAAGACATGAAAAGAATGCTCAAAGAGAAAATCAAAAAAGAAGAAAGCGAGGATAAACGCAAAAGAAAAGAGATAGAGATACAAACTCCTTTGTTTTTTCTGAATCGAAGTAAGATTTTTTGGAATCTAAATCGTAAATGCTAATGGATCTTGCTAAACCTACTTCATTCAATCCTTGCCAATAGATTTTAGACTATACTCGGTGCTTGCAAACCTTTACCACCGATGAAATACTGATACTTTAGTTTTTGTAGAAACAAAACAAGAGCTTCAAACCAGTACCAGAAAAAATTTACGACCAAAAACTAATTGGTGCTACTTTTTTGGTTTCAAAAACACAAAAATTTCACACCAGTTGCATACAAATTCACTCCAATATACAATACTCGTTTAATTTTTTTCCAGAAACGCAAAACAAAAAAAGAGACAGAAGAAGTGAGAAAACTTTGTATTTTGTGGAACTATTAATTTGCTTGCTGTCTACGATGTTATTTTGTATCTTTTTTGTTTTTCAAAAATCAAATCTTTCATTATACTCGCTGTAATACGCCGAAGCGTGTAACAAGTTGGCGCGGCCCATCTCCGCGTCATTGCGCCAAGGCAACACAGCTCCTTCTGAAGAAATGTCGCAGCAGTGGCGAGCTGTTGGCAACGCTGTGTCCAATTTGACCGGCCCGAGGTTTGAAGCTCAGACCTCCGGCTCCAGAAGCAAACGCGTTACCGCTCGACTAACTGGCCGGTACATCCGCTGAATCTTATTCTGAGTTGTATTACTGTTGGCCTATTTACAATTGTTTTTTAAATAATTTATTCATTTTTTGAAAGAACCTTCTTCCTCATCCCAAGTGGATCCCCCACCCAATGCGGAATTTTTATTTTGTCAAGCAGAACGTGTGAATATCAGTTTTAAAGTTATTGGATGGACATGAAATCGAACCCGAGTCAATAATACGTTTTAGTTATGGATGCTTAGATTTCGATCAAGACTTAATAAATTTAAATATTATGACCTGTCAAAAATGTTTGAAGAAGAGAGTGAGAAAGATTTGGAAGAAGCCGAAGAAGTTTCAACGAAGAAGAAAAAGAAAACACAGGATTTTGATGTCAAGTTACGCGAATCAATAAGAGATAAAACAAAACGAGATAAAAAGGTAAGGGAATAATAAAGAGAAGAAAAAATAAGGGATATTCATTGGCGGATATTTACGTGCGATTTTAAAGATTAAGATTAGGGTTTGAGATAAAGTTAGAGCTAAATTTTTTGTTATATACAGTAGTAAGGTTTTGAAACAAAAAATTACCAAAAAAATCACCATCATGGCAACCGAGAATGAATTGAATAATAGCCTTCATCCTATAATGTGCAATTCATTGAAAATAAAATGACTAAGACATCCGTTTCGAATAATATTGTCACATCAGTTAGACTTAGTCATGTTATACGTTGTCTATGGCGTTCAATTATTCAGTAAATTGTGGAGATAAGGTGCTTTTTTGTTTTCGGATGCTGTGGTATTGTTCTTGATAAACACTCATTTGAGATTATTATTATTACTCAAGAATGTGATTATAATTTAGTAGATTTACCACTATTGGTGTTCCGATTTGCTGAGTAAATCCTCCATAATGTTATTTTTTAATGGCAACATGTGTTTTTGTCCAAGTTCTTACGTGGCATTTTCTTCAGAAAGAATGGTTGAATAAGGATTTGAGTTCAAGCATAAATGATGCATATCCAGATCAATTTTTTTCAGGGAAATGAAACTTTACAAACCGTAATAATTTCAATTGTGGTTAGTTTTGTTATTTTAACTACAGACAAACCGGTTAAATATGACCTTGCTTGGCATATCTCTACCAATTGCATAAACCTCGAATTTTAAATATTCGCATGAAAACAAACAAAAAATTTGGTTATTTTGTCACATTATTGCCCTCAGAGCTAATATATCTTCTTCAGAGGAGGAAACAACAACTTTTCAAAAACGTATAATGTCAAAATGTTGCTTTTACAATAAATAAAGAAACGAAATGCCAGCCTTCTACGACTGGTTACGAGTGAGTTAAAAAGTAATTTTTCAAACATGATATTGAATTGGGAATTTTTTCAGCTAGATGTTTAGCTATTAAATTTTGTATGACACTAGTTTTTGATAACGACGTAGAGATTTGTCGTCATGGGCATTGTGCAGTCATAATTTGATGTGTTGTTTATATATAGAAAGCTGATGAGCGGGAAGAAGTTATTTCGTTGACAAAGATGCAGTCGATGTTGGATCGAAAAAAGAAGAAAAAGAAAGCAAGAGAAACGGAGGAAGAAGAGGAAGAGAAGAGAGTAAGAACAACAAATTAATAAGCACTTATTTTTCTAACCAATTAGATTAAGTCCGATTGATCTACCCCGCTCTCCTCTGAACAAATGTAAGACCTTTCAGAAAAATTGGGGAAAATGTGGCCATTTCTAAACCATTTCAGGACGTTCACCATCAAAAGAAACAGTGGAAACTGTAAAGTCTCCACTGTGTGTGCTAGATAAGCGAGCAGTTGTTATACGGAAAAAATTCCGAACACCTTGAAAGCTAACTTATCTTTGTTACCACTTTTATACCATATTAAACATTGTTTTAATATGTTAGTACATTAAAGATTGCACGCTTTGTGTGGAGCGTGTTTTAAAATCAGACTAAAATTGTGAGTTTGTGTATTTTACAGCAAAAATCTTTCGATTTATCAGTAATAGAAGAAGATGAAGAAAGAGCACAAAGGAAGAAAGAAGAGAAGAAAAAAGCGCTAGCAAAGCAGAGAGAAGAAGAAAAGAAGAAGTTGAAAGAGGCGAAAGAAAAACCTTCAAGGAAAGATGCTAAGCCAGCTGTAAGTGAAAAAAGCTAAGTTGAAAATAATGTTTCAAAAAATTACGAAAATAATTTCGTCTTTGAACTTTTTAATCAATTATATTTATTCATAATCCAGAGGTGGGCACAAACAACAATATATGTAAAGCGCAACGCAACAAAGCGCAACGATGTTTTCAACCAGTAAAAGCGCAGCGCAAATCGTGCAATTTAATTTTTTTGCTTTCTGAAGCGCAGCGCAACTTCTGCAATGAACTTTTTGATTCAGTTGAAGCGCAACGCAATTCCGCAATTGCGGAACCGCATTTTCGTGCCAAGTTAAAGCGCAACCTAATTTCCGCAATCGAAATTTCACAACGCAATGCAAATTCTGCGTTTTTTGCAGTTTTAGACTGAAAAAGAGTAACTAATTTGCTAAACAAGCCCGAAATTTATCAATATTACAATGGAAATGAAGCACAAGTAAATTCAATGTATAGAATTGCGCTTTTAAGCGAAAAAAATTTTGAAAGCGCAGCGCAATTAAAGCACAACAAATTTTAAAGGCTTTATTCCGCAACGCAACTTCCGTAATGTTTCAAAATAAAAAGTTAAAGCGCAACGCAACTTACGCAATTGCGGAGGTTGTGGAAGTTGCGCTTTGCGCTTCTAAATGCATTTTGCCCACCTCTGTCAAAATCTAATGAAAACAATCTAACAAAAATATTGTACAGCACAATCAATAGTCGTTTCGGTTATTTTATTTTTAACCATTTTTCGTCATGTTCCAAATAGTACTATCTTTTAACTCTTATAAAATTGGGGTGCATTTGAATGTGCTTGTATTGGACTGATTTCCGCCGTGGAACGATCGTGTTGTTTACTCATTCAAAGAGCTTCTCTCCACTACCAACAATGATCTATTGCCTACTTTACAAACAAGCAACGTGATTTATCAATTCTTATGCCTCCGCAACAGTCAGTATGTAGGCCGAATATACTCCTTGCTCTCCTTCCCGGAACGCACAGTTCCTGCCCGTCTGTGCAAATCTTCCATCCAGAATAATACTCATTCTCTTGCTTCTGATTCAGTTATTGGACTTCATTTTTTACAAAAACCTGCCTGTTCTCTACGTTATGATGACAGCAGATTTTTTTCTTCCCTTAGGCCGTTCTTCTTTCCACCTATCTGCTCTTGAAGCCACTTTCATCAAAACTTCTAAATCCTTCTTCTGCCGACAAAAAATTCGTTTACTGTTTAAAGATTGTACACTAATGAGCAACAACGTTCTCTCATTGGTCTTTTTCCATTCAATCAACGGTTCGGATTTTTTTCTATCAATAGCCGTTTTTACAGTATCCTGCGCTCTTCATTCTGACGATTCTTTTGGACAACTGTCAGACGAAATGCTACTTCGAAGACAAAAACATTTTGATTTAAGCAATTCTCGAGTTCTGTACCACCAATCAATGACTTTTGCAAAAGTGTTCAAACTGTTCAATAACGCCATTAAAGGTTTTAGTTCTACCAGTTTTTGGCAATATTGGAAGCACATACCAATACCCCAATTCTGGTTCGGTTTTGTGTTCAGTACGTAAAAGATCTTAAAACTTCTCAAAAAGTATTTCTGCTCAGGTTTCAAGTGTCACTGGAGGTTTGCTGAAGAACTTTTTCTTAAAAACATTGTAAAGTATGCAGCAATTTGCTTTCATTTAAGCTGTCCGATAAATATAAAACTTAAAATCATCTGATCTTTTTCACGTTTGTGGGTCAGAGTTTTAGTGTGTATTGTTCGCGTACGTATGCTTTTTGATCTATATAGGCTACCAGCTCGGTGGCCCTTAGTACAGCAACCTGATCTCAACTGTTTAAAACAAGCATTCTTGATGTAGAACTACTTATTGCAATGCTGCAGTCCCCATTTTGGTGATTCTTCTCTTCGCTTTTATGAAGGCAACCTATGGGCCAGATTGTACGCAACAATTGTTGTTGTTGTAGCGCATATTTATCCTCCTGTCACCGGACAGCGTCAGATGCTAACTTATTGGACTATCCGCAAACTTTTCTATACAACGACTACTTTGTGACTGGAGGAATCCACACCTGATTAGGAGTTTCCAACGATCCAATGTTCCTGTGCATTTCTTCGAATTCTTGTCCACTGAATTTGCTGCTTGTTCGAAGCCACCAAGCAGAGATAATCATTGTAAAGCGTCATATCCAAGGATGCAACAACGTGACCAGGGTGCGGGTCGAAACCAGACCATTCTATCTGGGTCGTCGTAAAAACGACGCCTGTCCCCATTCGACCACGCTGCCCACTTACTCATTCAATTAAAGAGATACTGCTCAAAATCGGTTCTATTGAAGAAATTAGAACTATACTTGAGTAACAAAGATGTGCCTCAAAGCTTTTTCCACAATTTTTTTATTCGCGAAAATACGAGTTAATTCAAGTGACTCCGTACCACTGGTAACCCTGCATTTTGCAATTTTGTGGCATTACGGCATAATTTTGCAAAATTTCTGTAGACTAAAAACGCGATTACCAACTGGTAGCAATGAGCAGCTTATAACCAAATCTGAAGATTTGGCTACTGCTACTAGTACCTGTAGACCTAAACTACCAGTACTGATCTGCAGTACGCCTTTTGTGATGTCACAAAATTGCAAAATGCTAGGTTGCCAATGGTACGGAGTGAAACGGATGAAAATGCTTTGTTGTGCATAAAAGGCAATTGTGGAAAAAGGTTTGGGGTACTTCTTAATTATCCCAAGTACAGGGTGCTCCAAAAAAAAATGTAACTACTTTAATTTGCTTTCATTTGCTCATTTCTTACACAAGAAACTTAAAACGCGATATATAGTTAGTCAAATAGGTTGGATTGTTTCTGAAAGTCAAAGAAACTTCTTGTAGTCTACATGTTTAATATGACACCCATTTCTGTTGAAACATGCTTTTACGCGCATGCAGAAATTTTGGCCCACTTTTTGCCATGTGTTGTTGGTTACTTCAGCTGCATAGTCGGCCACGTTTCGCTTAAATCAGCTTGCATTTGAGGTCTTTTGGCATAAATCTTCCCTTTTGCTGCTCTCTAGAACTAGAACTCGAGTGGAATTAGGTCTGGACTGTGGGGGCCCACTCATGATCTGTGCTGAGGCTGATCAGATGATTCTTGAAAAAACCCCGTAGGTGCTTCAATGATGCATGGGCTGTGTGAGGTCTAGCGCCATTCTGCATGAACCAAGCCAGTCTCAACTGTCCTTGGGTTAGTTTCTGAGCCAAATGACCATAAAACTGGTCAAGAATAGCTCACTGTTGATGGTAACGGTGTGCCCATGCACACAGCCCATGCATCATTGAAGCACCTACGGGTATTTTTCAAGAAACGCCTTATCAGCCTCAACGCAGATCATGAGTGGGGGCCCCACAGTCCAGACCTGATTTCACTCGAGTTCTAGTTCTAGAGAGCAGCAAAAGGGAAGATTTATGCCAAAAGACCTCAAATGCAAGCTGATTTAAGCGGAACGTGGCCGACTATGCAGCTGAGGTAACCAACGACACATGGCAAAAAGTGGGCCAAAATTTCTGCATGCGCGTAAAAGCATGTTTCAACAGAAATGAGTGTCATATTAAACATGTAGACTACAAGAAGTTTCTTTGACTTTCAGAAACAATCCAACCTATTTGACTAACTATATATTGCGTTTTAAGTTTCTTGTGTAAAAAATGAGCAAATGAAAGCAAATTAAAGTAGTTACATTTTTTTTGGAGCACCCTGAAGTTCTCATTTCTTCAATAAAACCGATTTTAAGCATTATTTTTTAAAGAAAATATCTTGCTTAAATGGTAATCATCAAAAAAAAAATTACAAAAAAAAAAGGAAACTTTTCAGCCGTCACTGACGTCCCTAGAGTCTGAAGAGTTTGATGAGGATGTAAGATCTCAGTTCAAGACAATTATGGCACAACTGAAGAAAAAAGAAAAGAAAAAAGCGAGAAAAATAAAGAAAATAGTTCCTGATGAAGATAAAGAGGATGATATAAGTTTCTAATTGTTTGGTGTGCATCTTTATTTGTTGACAACACAAGAGCATTTCGCTTTCCAGTCAAGGTGCAACTTGTCCACCGACTGGGAATTGATCCAAAGTTTACCGATTTAGTTCCACACTCTCTTTTACACCGCACTTGAAATGTTATGAAGAGGTTTCAGGGCTAAACATATAAGTTGATAGTTAAAGACGGTTTTTCAGATTTTTCCCAATTTCTGCATACTAGAAAGTCGAGAGTGTTGATAGTTGACCTAGTTGAACTTGTTGCTCAAGTTAGTTTACTTTTTGAAACCTCTTCAATTTTGGATTGTTCGCTCTACTTTTGATGTGTTTGATTGGCTTCTGAGAGTAAGTTGTGATTCTGATCAATTTGACGATGACGCTGTTGATCACGTTCAAGCCTAAAATATGACTGTTTCAGGCGTTTGACTTATCAGAATTGTTTGGAGAAGAAGACGAAGAAGAAAAAGTGGAAAAGCCAAAAAAAGTAAAATTAGCCAAAGAAGAAAAGATAATTGATGAAGAAGAAAAGTCAAAAAAAGAATTGTCAAAAATAAAGCAACTTGAAAAAGCATTGAAAAAAGAAAAAAGCAAATTAAAAGGGAAAATGTCAAAGGTCAGTTCATAACATCACAGGTGCTAAGTCATTGCAAATGTGCACTATTTTGTGTAGAAAACTTTAAATTACAGAGATCAATTTGTATTGCTGCAAGGCTTGGAGTTTTTTTTCTAACTCTCATATGAAGGCATCATTTTTAGCCCAAATAATCAAAATTTAATGTGTAATTACCTTAGTTTTTTTATCTTTGTGCTTGTAATCACAAGCTTCTTGTTTGCTTGTTAGATATTTATTTTACTTTGTATCAGAGATTACGACGGCATAATGGAGCTCAGGATGACACTCATTCTAACGAGAAAATTGCCTTGACCTCTTATTTTTTTCTCTTTCTTGTAGTTTTAGTTCTAACTGTGAGTTGTCTGTAGATTTTTTCACATTTTGTTAGTTGGAAGGTACTATGAAGCGAACTTGTAGGCTTTGATGAAAGTATCCCAACTTCCCATACTTAGGTGATGCCGACTTGTTATACCCCATATAACTCAGACGTCATAAACTCCATATTTGGTGATGTCAATGTGATAACACTATGTTATTTTTTTATTTTTTATAGTGTTGAACTAAATTTGTATTGTAAAGCGCCTTTGATTAGCTACCTTGCAAGAAACAGCGCTGGGCATGTAACTACATTATTGTTATCGCAACATTTCACATAAAATTCATTTAAAGATTATTCAAAAAAGCAAAAAAGGCTTATACCCTAATTATTTGTCTTCGGAAGTCGTGCTACCTAATTTTTTATTTTCTATTTATTTTTTCAGAAATCTCAAAGAGAACTTGAGGATGAAGAAGAAGAAATTGAATACGTAGTCAGGAAGCCTAAAAAGAAAACGAAAACGAAAGATGAAGAGGTAAAGGGTGCGTGTGATGAATTTTGGTTGGAAGTTAAACTATTGCTTTATTTCTGATGTTTTTAGAAGATTTGTTTTCAGGATTTCAATTTGGCGGATTTGAGATATTTAGAACGTGACGAGGTGGCAAGTCAATCACCAACTACCGCAGCAGAAAAACCATTGAGAGAGAAAAAATTTAAGGAAACACAGGAAAAAAGAAAAAAGAGCAAAGAAGTAACTATGCCTTATTATTTGCTCTTCGTTACATTTTGAAAGCGATTTCCAGTTGGACCTTTATGGGATCCACCTCCTTTTATTTTTAACTGTTAGATGGGTTAACTCTGGTGATTGTTGCTTGTAGCTAAAATGTGACGAAGCATTCATTCGAGGGTTGATTAGCGTACTTAGCTAGCTTAGCTGATGAGATGTAAGATTCCATGAAACAGCAGCTACACTTTGCTGCAATATTGTGGGTAGGCTATTATGACAGACAGACATGTGGTGTAACACGTGGGGTAGTTCATTTATTTTTTGACCTATTGTTAAACGCTAAGTCTGTCTACTGTCATTGGAAGGGAATTTTGAAGCGTATAATGCTTGTATCTTGTTATTATGTTAGTGATGCTGTAAAAGTGCTATTGTTTTGCTTGCAATGTGTATTATTATTTCAGGGTGCTGGCATTGAATCCGAAATTATCGCGAGACCAAAGAAAAAGAAAAAAAGAAAAGTTTTCATAGACGAAGAAGAACTTGACGAAAAAGATGAGGTGTTTGCTTCCCTTTAACCCTATTTCACATGAGTTATTTTGCCAATTAATTTTAGACAAGGATGCTGGGTGAATGGCTAACGCGCTACTTGTGGTTGAATGAGTTTTAGTCATTATTTTAAATATGATGTTTAGCAAAGTCAACTTCGTGTTGAGATTTAGCTATAAGCTTTATGGACAGAACTCTTTCGTAGCGCTCTCTAGATTCAAAATCCTATTCACCAAATACCAAATTAGACAAAGATTGCTACTGAAAAGTTCTGTCCGAAAACCTTTAAGCGAAAGCCTTAAATCAAATTTGTAATGGAAGTCATATTCACGTTTTTGTACGACCTAGAAATTGTTCATTGTTTTCACTTTTAAGGTTGTTTGTTGTTGCAGTTGATAGTTGGTACAATAAACTGAAAACTGACCAGCTGCTTTTGTCAGATTGTCATTAAATGTATTTTAAAACTTCTCCAACATTAAAAGCTCACTTTGTGTAAGATACCTTTAAGCTAGACCGTTTTTTGTATGTACCTGTCACGAATAATAATTTTGAATGCCTGAGATATAATTATTTGCTGTATTTTAATGTGTACGTGACTGATTTATTACTTTTGTCGCCTTTTTTTTATTTAGAATATTCGAGATGATTCCTTTCTAGTATATTTTACTATTTTCTGCAGTTATCGATTGTTTGAGTTGTTTACATGTCTTATATTTAGATTTGAAGTTGAGACGTCATAATTATGTCGAAATTTGTTTATCGTAAGCTCATGTATTTTTTCTATTGTGACGTATCATGGATTTTTCTGGGATATTTGATAGCTTTTGCCGTAGTGTAAATAGGCGAGTCGTTTTTCATTCAATGATTCTAATATTTTAAGAGTGGATGATTTTAGGTATTAGTTTTGTTGGCATTTTTGCTGAGTGTGTGTATCTGTGGTTGGCTTGTGAAGCCATATAGTTGGCGATCTGAATTGGATGATCGCGAAAGTGTGACCTGAACCTGGTCGGTCGTGGTTAAGTTTATACGATCTGAATTGGTTGGTCGTAAAAAGTTTTAGTGGAGCGATTTTGCTCAGTGAGTTGGTTTGTGTTTCAATCTTAAACAGAAGTTTTAATTTAAGATTGGTGTGCTGCTTTCTGAGATTCAAGAAGCTAAAGGAACTATCAACTGCCATTTTCGACTCGTCAATTAACTTCTCAGTCGTTCTCTAATTTCAGCCAACGTGGGCAATTTTAGAATTTAAAGGTTGTACTCTAGCCAAGTATCAACGATTGCGACAGTACCAACTATTTATTTTGATATTTTTTTTAACCAAGCATTTTGCTATTGGTTATATTTTTAACAGGATGGCTTAGATTTGTCAGCGGCGTTTGAAGATGAAGACGAAGGTCGCTCCAGAAAGAAAAAACCAGTCAGAGAAATGCCCTCAGTTGAACGAGATGAAGCCAGAAAGAAAAAGATTGTAAGGAGAATTTTACTTTTTTGGAAATCTCTTGAACAAAGTAGGAGAATCTCTGTAAGCAATTAGTCAACTTTATATAGCTTATACTCCGCTTGTAGTAAAATGAGTTATCTTCACACAACAGCGAATGACAATCTAAGTAGTCCCTTAGTCAATTGGCATAAACTCACGTGTTCCTACAATTTCTTAGCTAAAAAACTTGACTGAGCATTGTTCACCCCCATTTTACAGTTTGCTGTTGAAATATAATGTTAAGTCATGCATCGATCTGCACAACACTATTTCGTGCTTTCAACCCTCATCTGTAGCCTTCAGCAAATTGATAACTGATCAAACTCAATGAAGTTGCCCAATGGTAAAGGGTTATTAAGGAAATAAACGATTCTTCACATGTGGTACTTTACAAAAAGACAACCAAAAAACCTTCGTTCTCGAAAAGCAGCTACGAGCTATCCTAACATTCGGGCTATTGGAAGCCAAGCTTTTTTAATATTTTTTAATGATATTAAGCGACGAAACGGTTTGTTGATGAGAGACTTATTGATTTTAAATTGATGCTCTTTGTATTATTGCATTCAGCGTTCAAAAACCCCAGTTTCTGCTGACGAATTCTCAGAAGCTAGCGTTTCTACATTTGCTACAAAGAAAGATAGAGGGAGAAGTGTTGAAAAGCGTGAACCTAAGGACCAACTAAAAGTAGATTTTTATTGTCAATATTTGGTACATCAATTGTTTTGCTAAAAAGCTTTTCAAAAACTACTAAATATCTTTAATATGCTATTTGAGTTACACCCACAGAAGTAGTTATTTTCGACTATTTTTTTAAGGTTTCAACCCCAACGCTTAGACTTACTCAGCATTTTTCAAATCAAGCTCTGTAAAACTGAAAAACAAAAGTTAGCAAAACTTAATTTGAATTAAATTGTTTGGGTCTGTGAATAGTAGATCTGGTCTACAGTATAGTGAGCATAATGTTCAAAGCGTATGAGCGTATTCTTTGTTTATTTTAACAAAATAGCGGTTTTACAGGCAGGTGTACCGAGTTTGTGTTTAACACAAATCAAAGATACGTTCGCACGCTCACAATTTTACAACTAGTTTAGACCGAGCCCGACTCGTAAAAAAAAGATGCATAGACCAAAAGAAGTTTCTTGAGGTTCAAAATTAGGCGGATGTTTGCTTGTGACCAAACAAAGCACTATTTGCAAAATGCTATCAGTTGCTATGATGAACTAATCACGTATGCTCAAAAACACGTGGTGATTTTAAAAAGCCTTAGGCATATTTTTAGCACAAGAGCAAAACCGTTACTAAGTCTCATGTTCAGAAATGTATTTGACTCAAATACAGGCTAGTGGTTCCGTACCGGGAGTAACCATTGCATCGGAAAATTCTAAGCTCAGCGTTAAAAAACTTACTGCCGTATACAGAATGTCTACAATTTCTATGTTTTTAATGGCTAAGATTAAGAGAGTTTTGACGTTTGTTAATGTTTATGTCATAAGGTTACTTTTGTTTTTGTAAGGTTTACTAAATTGAGCCAGAATGGGATTTCATTAGTAAAAATGTTTATCAAATTTTCCGGCAAACCATATCTTGGGTTTTACAATTTTTTAGGTAGAATAACTAAAGGCAAAGCGAGGGGTCTCACCAGCGTCAGATAAAGCCAAGTCCGCTGTAAGTTAAGACGTATCGAGTCGCATCACCGATTATAAGAGCTTTTTCACTAGACATTATTTTGCTTACGATGAAATTGACAAGTTAAAACTTTGCTATAGTCAAAAACTCATCAGCAAGACCAAAGCAACAAAACTCATCAGCAAGACACAACCAGCAAAGTATGTCAGCAAAATTAAACAACAAAAGTTTCTTGAGATTTTGTTGCTATACATAATATTATGGTGTTGCTTCATTAGTAAGTTTTTGTGTATTGCAATGGTTTGAGTTTTGTCAAAGATTTATCGTAGCTTGTGTTGACCAAATGTAACACGATCACAAAATAAAATGTGGTACAATCACAAAATAAAATGTGGCACAATCATAAAATACATGTAGTACAATCATAAAGTAAAATGTGACACAGATAAAAAAACATATTCTTACGTAGAATAAAGTCTAACTTGGTAAGTATCATATCAAACAACTTTAAAGCCAAATTTACTGGGTTTTGTGAAAACAAAAGAATATAATCTGGAGTTTCATCATGCGCAAAACGCCATATTTCTATTCTTTCTAGTGGCACAATCTGACCAAAGACTTGCAAGCATAACGCCAAAAGAGGGATTTTCACTGTGCAACTAGACGAAAAGTAGTCTACGTAGTCAACTGGTTATACAGCAACACAGTAAAATACGTATGAGGGTTACGCATAGAGCAGTAGCGAGAGTTACATTTGGCGGCTTTTACCGATCACGCATATTTGAAAGCGGAAATAAGCATGTGATTTGACTTTAGAAGTTTTTTCTTTTTGTTTTTTACATTTGCATTAAAAAAATATCACGCGCATTTCCGCTCGCAAATACCTGTGATTGGTCAAAGCCGCTTTAGTTAGCAAAATTTCGCTTAGAAATAAATAAAAAAACTAAAAATCAGGTTCAATCGAAACCTATCACATGTTTCGATTGCTTTTAGGAGAGGAAAGCTGGATCGAAGAAAGACAAAGAACCAACAGGTTAATTTACGTTACTTCTCTTGTTTTTGGTCAAGATGTAGAAAATGTAAAATTCTAGCAAGTATAGGAGAGCAAAATTCTTGCACCTGTGTTCTGCCATCTCAACGCAGTGATACGTTTCCTTTGAGTGATGAATCGAAAGTGATGGAAAATTGTCTTCAGGACCCGACCATCAGGACCTGAAAACCTTGTCTTCAGGACCCAAAAACCAAGGAACTGAACCACCTCAGTAGAGTGCTTGTCAACTCCTCCTTTGTTTGGCCACATTTGTCAATATTTTAAAGTTGTTTAGTGAAACAGAACGTAACAATTGCTTTGATAAGGATGTTCATTTCTTCAAAGATTTTTGTCTGACACTTGTTTAGTAAAATCGTCAGAGATTAGAATTCTGACAATTTTTCGTGACAATCAAGTGTCAGACAAAAGCTTCGTAAAAATATTGAACATTCCGATGAAAACATTTCTCAAGTTTGTCAATATTATTTTGTCATAATACACGTTCCGTAATTCACAGGTCTTATTGGTCCAAACGTATTGTCTTTCTCATTAGCTTCAAGCCGAGTTTTGGATTCTGGTTGGTTGGTTGAGCCAGATGATGCCGCGCTAATGATGGAAACGTCAAAAGATTTCATTGAAGAAATCGAAGAACTAACTATCACTGTACGTAAAGCGGAACGTTTCGTATTTGAATCGCAATGAAACGAATTGATTAAACATAGCTTGATAATAGTCGAGTATTATGAAGTCATATACAAACATATTTCTCAAATTACTCACGGCCATTGAGAAGAAGATAAAGGGGTGCAAATTAGACATGCTCGGCAACTTTGGTGGGCCTTATGTTTGTGATCCCAAATGATGCAAATGGGCTCCGTAGGCAAGAATCTAGAATTGGTGAGAAATGGAGCTCCGGTAAAAGTCATAGTCAGTTCGGGGTGATGACCTTTTTACTTTATGTCTTTATTTAAAATTCGGGAGAAAAACAAATTCAGGTTTGGCAAAGACTGTTTTTGGTCTTCACTCTTTCTGGATAAAACACTGCTTGGCTGCGCAAAAATTACCTTTGTCTCCATGCTGTACCCGGGTCCACGATTTCTCAACAGTTCTGAACTTACTGGAACTTCTTCTTTCAAGTGAGAACGCCTACTCGTCACGTGATGGTTGAGAGTCGTCGAAGCCACTTTCGTAAAGGGTTGGTGCAGAGTTAATTTTTGCGTAGTTTCATTTGCTAACTACTTGCAATATTTAGTTAGTTATTTGACGTTGGCCTAATTTTAAACGTTACTTTAGGAACGAATTTGTCTACTCGATGCGTTACAAAGCTCTTAAACTCCCCAACTAAAGCGAATTTGACCAATCACCCGTCTTTGCACGCGGAAACACGCGTGTCGTTTAACCGCATGTTTTTGCTTTTTTTTAACATTTACATTGAAAAGAATATCACTTGTATTTCCGCTCTAAGTAACGCGGGATCAATAAAAGCCGCTTAATGCGGTGACTTGTTCGTTTTAGCGGTACGATTATCAGTTTGTTCGCAAGGAATACCGGGATGGTGGTTGCTTCGTCAACTTGTTTCCGGATGGAACCGGTACGGTCTGGTATCAATCTGGTAACGTGGCAATCTCAGAGCTGTCATCGGATAGAAAAGGAAGAACTATTTTTATTGTGCAAGAGGTCAGTGCCTACGAAAGAAGCAAAACAACAAAACAAAATCAAATACGCCAGAATGCTTTAAATTTCGCTCGCATCAAGACGAATTCCAATGTTAGGTTTGCAGGTCTGTTTGCCCAATTAAACCAACAACTAAAGAACTGACCTACTTTAACTGTTAATTGTTTAGGATGCTGCGATTTCTCCTCGCATTCAAGCTGTGTTCCAACCAAATGGCAACTGTACTTGTTATTATCCAAATGGGAGCATAAGAATCACTTTAACTGCTTTTGGAGGGGAATATTTTAGGTAATAAGAACTTACATACTGGTATTACTTTTTTGCATAATATTATATAATCTTTGTCTTTAAATGATTTTATATCGTACTGGTCAAACAACGTAGCTCTTTGAACCCTTCTTTAAAAACAAAAAACTTTTTCCGGTCGCTTATAATAATTTTGATCATATCCTTTCGGTGATTACTAAAGATTTATGGCTGTAGATGAGAATGGAGACAAAATCTTTGAAAACCGATTGCTCAATTTCAATAATTCTTATTTGAAGAGCTTTAATTGTTTAATTTAGATATTTTTAGTAAAAAACTGAAATGTCTATTTGTAGTCCAAATGGTGAAAAAATAAAACGTTGGAGATGGCGTCACACTGAAGCGCACGTACACGCCCCTCCTTTCCAACCTGTCACTTTCGGGCTGAGCAAGCAAGTCGGAATCAGACTTTTATCTCAAGAAAGAATTTACGTCATCTTCACTGATGGAACGAGAAGTGTGCGTTTTAATGTCGGCACCAAACTGAGGGTAATTTGTGAATAGCTATTGTGACGTTTTGTTGTTTTTTGTCAACGTTTGCCGTTTTTTTGCAAATTTTAAGTAAGAAGCCTGCTTGCCATAAGGATTAGCTTTATTGCTTTATTTTAACCCTCAAATCAAATCCTTATTTCAATACTGATTTGTATTGCACTTAAGCAAAACTTATTTTACTGGGGCTCTTTAGCTTGGTGTTAATAAAACTTCTTAATGATGACAAAACTGTTGACTGCAATACATCGCTAATTATCCAAATTTTCCTGACACGAAATCGATCCAAATACTTTTACTGCTAAAAGGGACCTGCTAACAGCTTTAACAACGCCCGGTCTATTTATCTAAAAAGAAGGGATTTTTTGTTGTTAAGGAATGCACTCTGCTATACTCTGTTTTATCCAGTGGCTGATTGACAATTATACGGCTACATTCCAGATCTTTGACGTTGTTAGCGCGTCGTTGGTCGACTGTGATATTTGGGTTACTAATACAGTTAAACCTTTGTATTAAAATCACCGTTGAATTGCAGTAAAACTTATTATTTTTGTATTAAACTCCCATTTTTTGTTTAGTTATACCCGGGCCATCAACCAGAAGATCCGAACAAGAAATCAGTGATCGAGCTACAAAATAAATTTGCCTATTTACAGTAAGTTTTAGCAATTGGCGTAGCCGTAGAGTAATGAAACATACTACCTTCATAACGGTCAGTATTGGACTAATGTTGAGAAAATCTCGTTTCGATTTTCTTTTGCTTAATCTCTCAACCTCGTTTGCACTTGTTCAACTTTCAAGCAAAAAATGGATCGACCCAGAGCGCATGGCGTCGAACCAATCAAACACGAACACGTAGACCTGCCAAACAATAATAGCAGCATTGGCAAAATTGATAAATTAAGCCTGCCATTTTTCAATTAGGACTTAGTTACCCAGTGTGGCTGTTCACTAACTCCTTCGAAACCTCTTTGGCGCTGCATATGACATACCTAGTTTTTTGCTTTATCTGTGCTTGTTTTTTCTGTTACGCTTTGATAAATACACTCGAACTCTCTTACAGTAAGATATCACTTTCAAGTTTCTAGAGACTATTCACTTAATGAGTACTTTTGCTTAGAATCGAACCGTCGTTTCGCGAAAACAAGACTCAAAGTCCAAATAAATGTTTTCAGGTCGATAATGTACAAGATGCACTGCACTTTACGTTTCACTCATTCGCCAAGACGCGCAAGAATCAAATTGCCGAGGTTTTTGAACAAGAAACTGCAACGTTTTATCTCGCTACAGCCAGCACCGCCAAGTCCAAGAAAGATCTCTGTTGTTCACCCCATTGTGCAAGAACAGGCAAAATCAATACCACCAGTTAGTGCCGCTCCTCGATTGCCACCTGTAAGTTTAAACAATTACCAGTGACTAGGTTTTTTGGAGCTGACTTGCTCTTAACCGTGTTGGACGAAAGCATTGAGCAGCGGAAATGCTACATTAAAAAAACAAATTGGCTGAAAAACCAGGAAGAAAAAAGTGATCGTTTCCAAATCCTATTAAAGACAAAATTAAGTGGGCACCACATCGCCCCACATGCGACAACCATCTAGTTTCTAGATGCCTCCTAGAACCGGCTGGGCGGGTGGCTTCACTTTTCTGCCTCGAGTGAAATTTTATTTAGCCCTAGTAGGTAAGCAAGTAGGGTTAGACATCCGCCAGGTTGAACCGTTTGCATTTAAATTGGTCTTTACATCTTTTCTGCTTAAAAGTTCAGCATTTGTATAGTGCTGGAGCTTGCATTCAACAAAGACAATTAAGCTGGGTTCAAGGGTTCAGACTTCAGAGCACAGGAGCGATCAAACAATAGTGCAATTTGTTAGTTTGACACAATTCTTTAAAAAACTGAATCACGTGTTGTAGCAGCGGAAGTTGCGTAAAGGTAAACAATATCAACTCAAAGAACGCGATTTTTCTTGACTGTCTTTTTTATTGCTACTAGTCAGGACATTGAAACTAAATGCAATATTGATACAAAGCAAAGAGACAACACGCGAGCAAACATTTTTTCTGAACGTCTCAAGACATTGCCAATCTCATAATCAGCAGATAAATGATTAGGGAACAACAACTTGTCACAAGCAAATAAGCACACGGAAAAAAGGCCCAGCGGCGGCACAAAGTTGTTTGCTTGTGACAAGTTGTTGTTGCCTTGATCATTTATCTGCTAATGATGAGAATAGTAATGTTTCGAAACGTCCAGAAAATATGTTTGCTCACGTTTTGGCTCTTTGCTTTATATTGAGATTATTGTTCCAGTCATTATACTCAAAAATAGAATGTTGATTGATGACAACTATTTAAAAATCCCGCAACCTAACTTTGATTTTAGATTGCCAGAAGAAACAGTAAAATTGAAACTGTTGAAGTAGATAATGAAGTGTCGGACGTGGAAGAAGTTTATAGCGTGATTGTCAACTAAATATATTATTTGTGCTCAATAAAATATACAATCTGCTTTTTTTGAAGTCACCAAAATATTTTCAGCGCAACTCCAATAAATAATGTCCTCGATTTAGGCGAGCAAAAATTTTAGAAGCAAATGTCAAACTTATGACAACGTAAATCGGACGCTATCTCCATGGGTTGACTCTGCGCTTTATTGCACTGCTGCCGCCGTCAACTGAAACAAACACTATATAACTGCGACGTGACGAAGCAAATAGTTTCATGCGGGAATATCAATGTAGAAGCAATTGCTAAATACGCGTAAACGGAGAAGTATGCCACTTTGAATCACCCCGTTGTTGCTGTTTTTGATGTTACTACACGCACCCCTCCTGTAAATAAGAGCATGGTGCAACAGAAATGCTCCACCACAGAACCCAACTGGAATAGAGAACCCGAAAGTGACCATTTCCACACCAATCAAAGAGTGGGTACTGGATATACTCCATCATCACACAGGTGGCTAGTGGGCATCGCTGATGGATGTCCATTGGTCACTCTTACGAGCCATTGGGTGGGCGGCTTCACTTTTTTGCCCCGAATGAAGCACGGGTTCAATCATCGCATTCGTATAGAGAAGTAGTCATTAGCAAACCACCTTAAATAATAAAAAGTGTTGTAAATCGGATACTGAGGTCTTCACCATGCAGATTTTGTTGTATTATCATGTCAAATACACGTAAAGAAAAAAAAGGTCTTACCAAAGCGCGAAGTCATCGGCACTGTGCCATTTTCCATACGGTAAATCCAGCCCTAAATACTAACACAAAAAAGCGCAATTAATTCAAACAAAAATTAATAGCCTATTAGTTTTTATATTACGCACTTTAGGTCGTTGCACAATCATTATTTTTCAACCTAAAAACTTTTATTTCTGCCAAAGAAAATTTAAATGTAAGAGTATTTTTTGAAACTCAAGATTGACCACGACGAGCAATTTGTAGGCAGCAAGTTAGCAAACAGAACATTTCAACTACAAAATCCAGATTTTAATATTGATCACAATCATACTGTTACCAATGCCACTGGCTAGAGATGAAATAGCCAGGGAGTGATGAAGCTAGGCGCAACTGTGCATGGTTTGTGCGATTATTTATTCCATTTTACTTTCCATTTGACGTGGCTAAACAATTAGTTACATCCGGGAATGTCAATGTAGACGCAATTGCTGAATACGCGCAAATGGAGTAGTTTGCCAGTTTGATTCACCCATATCTTTTATATGGTATTACTATTTGGGGAAATACATACAAAACCCATTTGAAAAGACTAAAATCTCTCCAAAACAAAGCTGTTAAAATAATCGCTGGAGGACAATACCTTGATGATTTAACAGTATATTATAAGCAGCTGAACATTTTAAAGATTGAAGACTTCTACACTTTGGAAGTGGCACAATTAATGCATAAATTTTCCCGGAATAAACTACCCAACAGATTCTTCTCTTTTTTTACTCCATTAAATGCGATACACACATGAACCACCCGTTTGGTATCCTCCAAAGTAAATCTCTACATTCCATTGTATCGAACAGTAAAAATGCAACGATTCTTTAAATTTCATGGAGTTAGCATTTGGAATTCTGCACCTCAAGATATGAAATTATTGTCATTTGACTCTTTCAAAATTCAATTTAAACAACACTTAATGTTGAACTACGTGTAATTAACTTTAAAATATTGCTCTAATATTAATTACTATTAAAATCATATCCCTGATCTTAGGTTGAGTTTATACACTGTCCACACTACCCCCTCACCCTGGAAAATTTAATGCAGAAACAGAGCACCCTGAATTCTCGATTGACTAACTGGGTAGCTGCTCGACTCGATGACCGAGCGTTCCCTTTGCAGCTTCCTGTTACAATTCACTCGACTGCTCTCTTTACTGCTTGATTGTGTTATCAATTTTATTTATTTTTCGTTGTAATAGAATTATTGTCATTGATTATCTGGGCGAATTGAACAAATAAATTACTTACTTGAATTGGTATCCATACACCTTGCAGAAAAACACTTTCCAGAAAAACATTTTTCAGAAGGTTTATTTTCCAGAATTAGCTTTTGCCATAAATCACACTTGCCAGAAATTACATCTGCCTGAATGAACACTTGCCTGAAAACACTTCTGCCAGAATGAAAACTTGCCTAAAATTACACTTGCCAGAATGAACACTTGATTGAAACTACAACTGCCAGAATGAACACTTGTCTAAATTTACATTTCCCCGAAAACTTATTTTTTGGAATTTACAATTGCCAGAATTTACATTTGGCCGAAATTACATTTACCCGAAAACTTATTTTCCAGAATTTACACTTGCCAGAATTTACATTTGGTCAAAATGACATTTCCCCGAAAACTTATATTCCAGAATTTACACTAATTGTCAGAATTTACGTTTGGTCGAAATCACATTTTTCCGAAAACTTATTTTACAGATTTTACATTTCTTCGAAAATTTATTTTCTAGAAACTATTTTTTATGCGAAAAAATATAGTATGTTTGTGCTTTTCTAATAAACAGAACGAACTTTTAGTTAAAATTAAGAAAAGTAGCGATAACAGTTAGCTTACTGAATGAGAGATATAACCTGGCTTAATAGTCAATTTGCCATGATAAGTGATGCTTTGAGCGTGATGAAAATTATGAATTAATATAATCGATGCAAGCATTGAGGAAAAGCTCTGAGAAAAAGCATGTTTATTTTAACAAGATTTCATTTCATTTTTTGAAGAACTAATACATTTTGAATTGAGACTGGCTGTTTTTGATTTTTTGCCAATGTACAGCATAGAGCATTAACTAAAAATTTTTTTGCATAATTTTAAAGTGCCTGCTATGGCATTGGATGAGTTTTTTGTTATGTATGAAAAATTTCAAAACAATTTTTGAAAATTTTACAAAAAGGTCCCACACCAACCCGTTTTTCTGACCCAACTTGCCGAAAATTTTGGGTTTTCTGGTTTGTGGTGCATGACAGTGACAATTTGCAACCTTAAAAACCTTTAGGTGGATGGGCCTTATGGCTACACAGTACACACAGTTTGAAAAAAATTTGTACGGAATGGAGCAATAGGATCAAAAGTTATGGCAATAAAGTGTTAAACTTGTGAAATGCTGCCTCTAGCGGCAGAAATGCAAAAGCACCCTAATTGGATTATTATTGTGTAAAATTGATGTCAAATTTTATTTTAATGGTTAGGAAACAACTAAAGCAAGCATTTCAATAAAATTTTGTCATTTTAAAGCAATATACATAATTTTTTTTGCTTAGGTTGACATAACTTTAACTTGTCTAAGTTTATAATACTTTCAAATTCCAATTTTCAGAAGTAAAACTCTTAACATTGTCCTAATTTTGATTATGTCATTGCAATTGTCTTCACAAAAGTTTAACAACTTCACAACAGAAAACTAAAACCATCGTAGCCACTAGGGCACAAGTATTATAGTAAGCGGGGTCCTGTAATGGGATAATTCAGTTTAAAAGCAAAATAGCGATGATATAATATTATTTCAGCTATCGGCCACATAAATTGACTAAATTTCATACTTCTGCGCGCGATAGCTGCGTATCATCAAGTCCGGCGGAAATATAATTCACCGAGGTCGCACATATACTGGTCGCATTATTATTCGCATGTAATAATAATATTTTTAATTGTTGCGACCTCGCAGCATTATTACCATATATGATAACAATATTGCAAAGAAATAAGAACACCGAATGCAATCAGAATCTCTGGATTAGTACTATCCAAAACCTACACCATCATTTTTCAAATTTCTGCACAAAAGTATTTCAAACACATATCAACGACAGATTGCTGTGAACTACCGTACTTGATTGTTTTTCTTTCTCACAAAAGCACTGTACTATACAAAAGCAGTATACCCAAACTTCAATGTTAGTAGGTAATCTAATCAAACGCATGAAGTTTTTTTTATTAGTAAGTACAACAATTTTTAATATTTGAAGTAAGCAGATTAGCAACCCAAGTAGATCCAAATCCAAGCGAAGTTGAGCAATGTCACGAATAATAATTTTGAATGCCTGAGGTATAATTATTTGCTGTGTTTTTACGTGTATGTGACTGTTTCTTTGTTTTCCCGCTTTTCTGATTTGGAATATTTGAGATGATTTCTTTCTAGTACATTCTACTGTCTTCTATTAGTCACCGGAATAATTAGTTGTTTACCATGCTTATTGCTAAATTTAGACTTGAAGTGTGTGACGTCATAATTATGTTATCATAAGCTCGTAGACTTTTTCTATTGTGAGTATCAAGGATTGTTTTGGAATATTCAATAACTTTTGCCGTAGTATGAATAGGCAGGTCGTTTTTCGTTCTAAATTCTAATATTCTAAGAGTGGTTGATTTTAGAAATTAGTTTTGTAGGCAGTTTTGCCGAGTTTGTGTGTCTGTGGTTGTCTTGTGTAGCCATATAGTCTGTGATCTGAATCTGGTCGATCGCGATTGTGTGTAAGGTGCGACCTGAACCTGGTCGGTCGTGGTTAGGTCTTGTACAATCTAAATCTGGTCGATTGCAAGAAGTTTTAATGGAGCGATTTTGCTTGGTGAGAGTGGTTTTGTGTTTCAATCTTAAATAGAAGTTTTAATTTAAGATTGGTGTGCTGCTTTCTGAGATTCAAGAAGCTAAAGGAACTATCAACTACCATTTTCGATTTGTCAATTAACATCTCAGTCGTTCTCTAGTTTTAGTCAACGTGTACAATTCTAGAGATTAAAGGTTTTACTCTAGCCAAGTATCAACGATCGCAACCAGCAACATCACTCCAAATTTGTTTTTTCCCTCTCTTGAAAATTCAGTCAAAATAAGCTGCAGCACGCAACCAAAAGCAAAAAAGAAAAGTTTAAACTTCGTCAATAGCAGACCTTAAAAACACTTCCGTTAGCGTTTCGTCAAATTTTAGCACAAAAAGAGCCTTAAAAAGTGACAATTTTTGCCATTACGTTTCAAACCACCGCTTGGCAACTAAGGGATTTGGAATAAAAAATATCGTTGCATAGAATTACACTTACAACTCTTCAAGAAAATTAAATTGTACCATGAGCTTTCTTTTAAATGATGTTAAAAATCATGATAATTCTTGTAGCTTGGGATGACGAAGGGATTATTCTCAGGCTGCATTTACATGGGCGACTTTTAGCAAAGCTGGTAGCCAGGAATTTGGAATAAAGGAGGTGGGCTGTCTTGAAGGAGTGAAATCAAACTGAAGCAGTTTGCGTTTGGAATTGGAACAGTATTTTGACCGAAATTAGGTGAAGACCAAAAAAAGAAAAAGAAAAAAAAGTTCTTCGCCCGTGTTGGGGTTGAGTTTTGCGACCAAATTCTCTTCAAGTACAGGATCAAAGCAGTCACATTTTTATTGCCCATGACAATGGGTGGGCTATTTTTGCTTTCAGAGCAAAAATTGGTCTCAAAAAAAATAATAAAAAGAGGGTATTTTGCATACTGTGCGTACCAATGGGGAGCCAAACTCCTCTACCCGCCGCCTCTGTCTACACTATTGCTCTTAGCTGTGAGAATTGGCATTTTGCCTTTTAATTCTTCCTCGATTGCTCTTGTTTCTTTCTTCGTCGATTTGAAAAAGGGTAAAATGCCGATTCTCGTAGCTAAAAGTCGCCTGGGTGAATGCAGCTTCAGATATATTCTATTCAAAAGGCCGTAGCCAAAAGGAAGCCGGCTGGGATAAAGGAGGTGGGCTTTTCCTGGAAATGCTTTAGCCTCCGTGGCAATGGTGCAGTTAGTGGTTTAAGTCAAAAAAGGCAATCTTCACCGTATATTTGCTACGCCTTTCTATTAATTTTGGTGGATAAAACAGAAGATTTTTACCTTAAATTTCCTGTTTTTTTGCCAGATAATGGTAAAAACCAAACCAAAGAAGATCTTCACCGAAAGTTTAATGCTTTTATTTGTGCCATTTTTATTTTTAGAAGACTTTTCCATTTTGTCGTTTGATTTTTTACAGAAATTTGTTGCACCTAGGGGCGGTTTTGAAAGATAAAGTTTTTATCACAAGGTCTTGCGATATGTATCAGTTTGTCAAACCGTTTCTCTTTAAAGCTTAATTTTTAAATTTGAAGATCTGCTAAGCAGAGGTGGAGTCCTCGAGGACACATTTTGAAGTGCTTGGCCTTGGCCTCGAAGCCTCAAGTCTTTGGCCTTGGCCTCAAAGCCTTAGGTCCTCGAAAATTACCCTGTCCTCGGCTCGAGGACAGCACTATTTTGGAACCGTTGAAATTTTGTTGAAAACGCCAGAAACCTCGCGGAAAATTTGTAAATACCTTTTTTATTTTGCGCAATTGGAGCGTAGGCTTAGCCAAGCGGGCCTCCCCCCCCCAATTGAAATTTCATCAATGACAAAAATGTGACAAAAAAGCCTGTTGTTTCTTCAGTTTCAGTTTCTTTTTAGCGTTTTTCGTTTACACCAGTAGCAAACAACAATACTGAAGACCAAGGGCCCCGGGACCCCTAAAATCAATATTTGCCAGCCAATTTAAACGTAAATCTGGAAGAAATGGATAGTTTTCATCCTAAAAGTTGCTATCTCAGGATCACATTTAGCCTTTTTATGCAAGTAATGCATTAACCAAGGCCGGATTTACCACAATATGGCGCAGTACCAGCTAAGGGCCCTTCGCTCAAATCTTAAGACTTTTTATGGTCTTTACCTACATTAATTTGGCAGAAAGATGTTGCGAAAATCTCCAAAGTGCCAGGGACCCAGCACGATGGAAATCCGGATCGGCAATAACATGGCCAGTAGCGTAGCCGGGGGCGGGGGGCTATATCCCCCCCACTGACCTGTCAACCAAAATGCAGAATAAAAAAAAAACAACACGTTTTTAGCTCTTCTGAGACTGTCTTTTGCACTGGATATGACTAAAAAGTGATTTAAAGCATTTTTTAAAACATATATTCAGAGGGGGGGGGCTAATTTGTCAAAAATTAAAGTTACCAATCAATGAAAACTTTAAAAAATGCCCAAAAATAAGCAATTAAATTTGATCGCTAGTGTAAAAACGCCAAACATAGGTTTTATCAACAAATATATTATTAATTCAGGAATAAAGGGGGGGGTACTCAGTGTTAGTTAATTGCCAATCACTTCTGTCAAATATCTTTCCATTAGCCCCCCCCCCCCCCCCCCCGATTATTTTTTTTATAAAATACAGACGAAATAGATTACTCCGTGTGAGTTTTGTTGAATAATAGGATTTTAGGATTTACCTGCATGTAAACAAGAGAACTGCAATGCTATCATTAGCCACTTCCCACATAGCCTGATAATGCAACCAGTTGAATCATGTTGCGCTGGTCATTTCTATGCCACGTTTTAAAAGCATTATTTTTTATTAAAATAGCTCTAAAATTAATTTATATTTGCAAAAAAATGCAAAATTTGCGAGCGCTGGGGGCTCCGCCCCCAAACCCACGTGCCTCCGGCGGCTGGGGGCTTTGCTCCCAGACCTCTAAAACAGCTCCCCCCATTGCGAATTTCTGGCTGCGCGCCTGACACATGGTTAGTAAGCGAAACTACCCATCTATTGTACTATTTTTCAATAACAATTCCTAAATTCACCTCCACCTCGCCAGTTTTTACGCACTAAATACTTTTTTAAAAAAATTAGCCATGGAAAATGCTGATTGAACAAATCGTTGAACTTCAGTAAAGGGAGCCTGGGCCCCCTGGCCTAACATGCACTTCTATAACTGGCTATTTTCATGACAAAACAAAAATCTCTTAGGAAAATCTTCGAGTGGGTTTTCATTTACTGCTAAAATGTTGCAAGAGTCAATGCACCTTACTTCCCCCTACCTGGAGCAAATCACGTACAATTAAACTTTAACACCAAAATGCATCACGTTAAACGTGTTTTGAACTTAAATTGCAATTAGAAGGAGGATTAAACAATTTAATTTTTCTAATTGGCTTTCAAATGTCAAAAATCTAGTGCTTTCAAATGGTTCCAAACATGTGCGAAGTGTGATTCAATGGCATTAAAATAGCTTGTTTTACCAAAAAATTACAAAAAATTGCCCAAAAGCTGGGGGCTTCGCCCCCAAATCCCCGTCTGTGATACGTTTGAGTTACACTGGCTTTCTCAAAACGTCTCCAAAGAAACGTATTTGCACTTTTCAACTATATTAGTTGAGGCCCTCTCCCTTTGCAAAATCCTGGTTAAGTGAAAAACAGGCAAATTTTTGATGACGTCATTGCATGTGATTTGTGGTTTAAGCCTCCCCAATCAAAAATTCTGGCTACGCCTTTAAATTGGAGATTGCCTGAAAAACTTTTTTGAAGACCTTTTTTTTTGGAGAACACTTGCGGCTGTGTCCTTGGTCCTTGGCCTTGGCCTCGAGCATTCCTGTCCTTGGCCTAGAGAGGGTCTGTCCTCGGAAAGGCTGTCCTTGGCCTTGGCCTCGGATTTTTTTTGTGTCTTTGGCCTCGAGCCTTGTGTCCTCGACTCCACCTCTGCTGCTAAGGCTTGCCAATCAGAATCGTTTTGGGTTTTCTGCAGGGTAACGATGCGGAGTATTATAGCCAACTTCAATAACGTGTAGGAGAGCTATGCCAAACCCTCCCAATCCCTTTCTCCTTCTGACAACTGAGCACTTGATTCACTGATTTTTAATGAAATTTATTATTATATTGAATAAAGAAAAATGTAGAAAAAAAAACGAAGTAGTCTCAAATAAGATGTAAAGACCAATTCAGGGCCTTTCTTCCAATCTACAAGACTGTTCCCTCGCAGTCAATAGTCAAATCCATCAACAAAGATGAAGAAGAAGGGAAGGTAAGGGATTGCAAAACGCACTTTACCCACGTTAAGCAGCATTTAACTCGTATCACCAAAAACTGACACTGTTCACTTGACTCATTTTTTGTCATAAGTGTAACGCGTGGGCCCAGCCCCCCCCCAATGAAAATACCACCAATGATAAAAAATTATCACAACATAGCATAGCGATGTTTAGTTGCAGTTGTGGACGACGAGGGAGCCTCGGAGCCCCTAACTAACAATCAGGAGTTCCCACGGCCTCTAACAAACAACCTGGAAGCCCCTAGCTGACAACCAGGGGTCCCCAAAACCCCTAGCTGACAACCAGGGTAGCCCAGGGGCCCTAACTAACAACCAGGGGGCCCCGGGGCCAGTAACTGACAAACGGGGGCTCCGTGCCTCTAACTGACAACCAGGGGCCCTGGGGCCACTAATTGACAACCAATAGTCCCCAGGTCTCCTAACTAACAACCAGGGGGCCCCTAACTGACAACCAGGGGGCGCTTGGGCCCCTATCTATACAACCAGGGGGGCGTAGGGCCCCTAACTGACAACCAGGGGGTCATGGGCCCCTAACTGACAGACAAGGGGGCCCAAGGCCCTAACTTACCACCAGAGTGCCCTGGGGCCCCTAATCGACAACCAGGGGCCCCCAGAGCCCCTAACTGATAACCAAAAGTACCGGGCCAGGGGCCTCGTAATTCAACTTTTTAACAATTTATATACAAAATCTGTGAGAAATCTAAAAGTTTTGTGCTGAAATTTGCCACCCAAGGGCCTCGTTTAACGTTATAATGAACTTAATGCTATAACACAGGCGGTAATGCAAACCCCCAATTGAAATACTACCACTAATGAATATAATGAGAGCATAGCCAGTATGTTGTCGTTGTCCGGAATTGCAGTTTCTTTAATTTAGGATTTACGCGTACAAAAGTAACTAATAGTAATGACGACCACGTGTCCACGTCATAATACTGTCATGCAATTCCTGGAGGTTTTAAAAAACTGTCCAGTGACTTGACTCGAGTCTTCCACGCTAAGGAAAATAGTGACTTTATTTGCTTTAAATGTTTTTTTATGAAAGAGCTTTAAGGGTGCAATCTTATCTCAAAATCATAGCCGTAGCCATGGGGGTGGCATAGGGGGCCCGGGCCCCCTCAATTGAAATGCCACCAATGACAAAAATTTAACAAAAAAAAAACTTGTCCCTTCATTTTCAGTTTCTTTTAGCATCTTTGCGTACAACAGTAATTAACAATAAATAATATTGACGACCAGGGGGCCCGGCGCACCCCCTTAATTCATTTTTTTCCAACCAATTTAAACGTATAATCAGGGTGAAATCAAGAGTTTTTGTCCTAAAAGTTGCTACCTCAAGCCCTCATCTCAACTTTTTGTGAACGTAATGCAATAACAAGCGCCGTATTTGCCATATGGCACAGTGCCAGGGCCCAGCGCTCAGATAGTAGTACTTTTTTTGGTCTTCACTTATAGTTGGCAGGAAGATGTTGCAAAAATCCCCTAAGTGCCAGGGACCCTGCGCAATGTAAATCCGGCCCGCAAATAACATTTTTAGTAAGCGTAACCATCTATTGTACCATTTTTCAATTACGATTCACCTCTACCTTGCCAGTTTTTACGCACAAAATACTTTTAAAAAAATAGCTAGGGGAAATGCTCATTAAACAAATTATTGAATTTCAATGCCCCTGGCCGTACATGTACTCCTATAACTGGTTAACTACATGACAAAACAATAACTTTGTAGGAAAATCTTCGAGCGGATTATTATCTACTGCTAGAGTATTCCAGGAGGCGATGTGCCTTACTTACCCCTACATGAACCAAATCACTTACAATTAAAATTTTACACCATAATACAAGATTTTAAACGTGTTTTGGACCTAAATTGCAAGTAAAAAGAAGATTGAACAATTAAATTTTTTGATTGGCTTTCAAATGTTAAAAATATAGTTCTTTGAAATGGCTGTGAACACGTACGAAATGTGATCCAACGGGATTAAAATAGCTTTTTTTTCCAAAAACGTACAAAAATCGCCCAGCGGCTGGGGGCTTTGCCCATAGACCCACATCTGTGGTTCGTCTGAGCACACTTGCTAATTCAACACGTTTCCTAAGTTAGACATTTGCTCTTTTTAACCATTGTTTTTTGCCCTTTCTCTTTACCAAAACCCTGGTTAAATTCCAACAGGCTGCAGCTTCAGATCTTCGATTCTACGATATGTTTGCCCCACAAAAAGTTTCTTTTTTGAAAATTTTTGATGACGTCATTGCATGTGATTTGTGGTTTGGGCCCCCCAATCAAAAATCCTGGCTACGCCTATGTTTTTTGTCAGTACTGAGCTCTCAGGTTCCATAAGCACGTTTAAATAGTTTCAAGCAGTAAAAGCATTGGAATCGCCCTTGTCTAGCATCAAAGGCCGGAAATTAACAAACAAAGGTTGTCAGCAGCTACTTCTACAGTCGTCTCGAAAAACAAATACGGTAATGCACAAAAAGAAACTTTCTAAAACAACAATTCTAAATATGCGCTAATTAGCCTCTGAAGGTCCTTGAAGATGCACCTTTGAAGATGATTGTGGTCTTTGAAGATACGCTAATTAGCAGATTATTTTTAACAAAGGATTCTAATTACTCTGTAATTTAACTTAAACACCGATTAGACAATGACAAATAATCTTTTCGATTTAAGTCGCAAGATTGAGAAAACCAATAATTAATCAGACAGACACAAATGCCCAACATAGATTTAAAATTGGGTCTTCAGTCATTAGTTGAAAAGTAGGGCAGATTATTTTTTATGATTTTAACAGGCGGCACTAGCCCAAAGTGGGGGGGGGGCACCAAAATAGACTGAACTTTTGCACATAAAAACTGATGTTTTACGGCTGCAAATTATGCACTATGTAAAAAATTTTGTATTTCATGTCTGAAAAAAAACACGAATAAGGCCGGCAGGATTTCTTGACTCGTTTCGCATGCGGCCCATTTAATCGTCAGAAAAATCCGTCAGCAGTGTTCAGTAAATGCGACCAGAAGCGCAACCACGATTTTGCTAAGAGGGAGGGAGTGAGGAAACTTAAACCAAAAATGATTTTTTATTGTACAAAAATTGTCTAATTTAGACCCGTGCTGAACAAATTGATGTTACTCAACCGTATCACAGAGGGTGCCTGAAGGCAGAGCCCCAAGCCGATGGGTAATTTTTGTGATTTTGCGGCAAAAAATAGCGATTTTAACTCCATTTCAATCACTTTTTGCACGTGTTTAAAACCATATGAACAACTACAGTAAATTAAAAATTAGAAGTCATTAAAAGAATTAAATAGCCTTGCCCCTTAAATTTTCTTTATACAGTACTTTTAAACGTCTAAACGCTTGTATTTTGGAGTTAAATTTTCTAATGGACTTGGCTAAAGCCCCCTTAACCCCTTCCCTGGTTGCGCAACTGACTACCACCTAAAAAAATCTTGAGTGCCCTCTAAACAAAAACAGCAATAATAAAACAAAAACAAACACAGAAATAACATAATAAAACAAAAACAGCTGGTCTTTTAAAAAGTGTTTTCACGTATTATTTCAGGTCACAATCATTAACGACGTACCGATAACGATTCTATTGGCTTACATCTCTATTTCGCGACACATCCGTAAAAGCGTGTTAATAAGACGGATTATTGCGTCACATTTACGTTCAGCAGTTGGTGGCCAGCATTTTCGCAAAGAATGAAGAAAACTTCAAACGAGAATTATGTTTGAACGTTATTATTCCTGTTTTCATTATGGCGTGTTGTCTTATAGTTACGTGATGCTTCAAAAAAGTATTCTGAGCATACCAAAATGGGGGAGGCACAAGCAGTCGTTAGGTGGGGCACGGCCCCCTGGCCCCCCCATAGTGACGTCACTGACTACGCAGCGTTCTAGAGAACCAAATTAACCAATGGGCAAAATGGCC
The DNA here is from genome assembly GCA_963965965.1 of Trididemnum nubilum. Classification (NCBI taxonomy): domain Eukaryota; kingdom Metazoa; phylum Chordata; class Ascidiacea; order Aplousobranchia; family Didemnidae; genus Trididemnum; species Trididemnum nubilum. Next base: position 28,617,889 of record OZ014487.1, read on the forward strand.
AATTGTTCAGCGCCCCGCACGCTTTTGAAGTTTTCCAAATACGTGAAAATGAAGCCCTTTTCGCTATCGAAGACCTTTTTTGTACCGCTAAAATTTGGATCCCCCTCAATGTTGAAGTGCTAGTTGTTCCCCTACCCTGGTAGCTCACATTCATTGAAGACAAATCAATGCAATCGTTTGTGCGTATAAACTAGGCAATATGCACTCTCTTCTGGGCAAACCACAAAAACGCCAAGTACCTTTTTTCAGTTTTGCTTACAAGTTTTTTGTCATGCTGGGCACCATAACGAGTAGACCGCTTGGCCTCATGAAAATCAGCGTCAATAGCGTTTCTCTTTCCCAAAAACACAATGACGCAATACTTGCTCGGAAACAATAATGTCCAATGTTTAAATAATTCAATTTCTTAATCAAGCAAAAGTTTTTTTTTTTGTGTGCGTTGTTTTTTCCAAGTATTTAATGCAAAGCTGGTAACGCTGTTATTGTTGGTTTGTTAATGATATTTTGAGTTTTTTTTTTTTTTCAATGACAAGCTTAAGTTTATGCCCGTAACTGTCAAGTATTGCTAAAAGGTGCAGTTGACCTAGATGACCGCATGATCTTATCCTTGTTTCCTGCCTGCTTACTTTTAAGTGTATGGTGAAATAAACTTGCAATACATTACTCGACTTTGACTCAAGTAAATCAAATAGAAGACCTAACAATCTTTTCCGCTATTTCGACCTGTATAATTAGAGGACTGCGCCTCCACGTTTTGGCGGTGGAATGTTGACGTAAAAGGTGAGCAAGTTCAATTCGAAGAATACAATGTGTTTTGACTTCTATTTTTATTGTTTACTCCACAAGATATTGGAAACAAATACTAGAGAAATAAGGAAGCTAAGTAATAACATAATAAAGCGCACTCGGCGCTTAGCTTTTGTAATTACTTATCTTATCTTAACTTTCTGGGTTTAAATAGAAAATTTTCAGTTTCTTTATAGGCTAAATACAAGATTTTGGCGAGCTTTTTCAGGTGGACTTTTACACCTTTTTTTAGTGTCATGTTTGTCGAACATTTAATAAAGCGGTTACTTCTTCTCTTTGGAACGGAAGGTCTGAAGTTTAATTTTTGTGCCGCTCAAATAGGAAACAGAGCTGCGAACGGTTCGTTACTCCATTGACATTCCTTGGAATTTCTTTACTAAATTGACATAGTGCGAAGTTTTGCAGCCCTGACGTAAAGACGCAGAGATAGGCCTTACCAACTCATTACAATGTTTCCGAAAATATGGCTCTGGCGACACAGGCTGTTGATTAGCATTATCACTCAAGCACGTCTTTTATGGGCGGTTTTACATGTAATATTTTCTGCATTTTTTGCAAGCTATTCTAATCAACAGGGAGGAATAAAATAGCTTGCTGCTGGGGGACGCTGATTTTGTGCATTTTATGCAAGCTGTTCTAATCAATGGAGTGGACAAGAGTATGATGATGTGATTAACCCAAAATTTACTTTTCTAACAATTTTCGGTGAACACCAACCGGTATGCCAAATTTGGTGTTTTCATGACTTTTGGTTTAGACGTTAGTTAGGGGGGCTCCCCAACGTAGTTGTATGCGTTGGCCTAATATCCCGTGCACTACAGGGTAAAGCATATTTCTCGCTTTTTTTATTTAGTGATAATGCTTCGGATCTAGTACATTGTGGGAACAATAAAAGTAATTTCCCACCAAATAAACGATGCCTCCTGAACAAAGAAATAAAGGCATTTTCCTTTTTTTTTGCATTTGCATTTGCATGAACAAAGCTCATTGGTGTATTTTTGCGAATAAATTTGCGTGGTGGTTGGGTAACAGCCGCCTTTATAAACCATTTTCATTGCATCCTGATCTGATTTTCAGCCACGATAAGAAATGTTTTGTTAAGTAATGTTTTTCGATAAGGAATGTTTTTCTTAAGAGTATCAACACAAGCTTTTTTTATCACGCCAAAAAAGTTCAAAAAGATTTGCTAGCTTGAGCTATAGTATCAAACATCAAACTTTTTACTGAAAAAATTTGAGAAAAAAAATTTTTTACTTCGCAGGTGGTGTATCTGGGTCAACATATCTTTTGAAACTTTGGATCCAAAATTACAGACAAAGAAGAGAATGAAAAGCAGCTATTATGCTGTGGGGCTGTAGTTCGAACACTTACTACATTTATGTTGCTTGTGTTTATTTAGAGCTCATTCTTTGTATCAACTAAATGTAAGTGCAATGAAACTTAACTTAGTAGCAGTCAAATCCTAAACAAAGAATCGCTTTTATGCGTATTGTCTTTTTTGTTTGGATTAGCATTAAAAAATAAATCAGGTGTACTTGCGCAGCAAATTCGCTTTGTGGTTGGCAATAGCCGCTTTTATCGACAACGGTATCTTTGCTATAGTCTTACAGAATTAAGAATGCTTTATGCTTTTCAAATACAATGGTGATCTCATAACGTTGAAAAAACCACTAAAAATTCTTTTCGGTTCACTGGCAATTGCGTGAGAACTGAAAAGAAATTTTTTCAGTGGCTGCGTTTTAAAAAATGTGTCAGGCTTAAATTTCTTTCATAGTCTTACAGAATTAAGAATGCTTTGTGTTTTTCAAATACAATGGTGATCTCATAACCTTTAAAAAACTACTTAAAATTCTGTTCGGTTTACTGGCAATTACGTGAGAACTAAACAGAAATTTTTTCAGTGGCTGCGTTTTTAAAAATGTGTCGGGCTTAAATTTCTTTCAAGTATCAAAACGAGTAACCATCAAGAAAAAAGGCAACATACGCTTGCTCAGGCTAGTGCATATAAACCTCGAACTTATAAAATAACCCCTTTGCCACTTTGATAGAAGCTTCTTTTGTTATTTAGTTTAGTTAGAAGAATAACGGCAACAAGAAAAAAAAAAAAAGATTTATGTCATTACTGGGGCAAGTTTTTTCAATGAAGTCAAGCTTTTAGCAGTAAGTTGGAATGGGGTGATTTTTTGCCAGAACTGTGGTTAGAAAGAATCAGTTTTGTATTCTTAATCTGATTGGTTCATAAAAAGTCAATTTTTACTGTTAGTTTAGTCAATATTGTTTTATACTGTAGGTGGGGTAATAAAGTCAATTTTTTGTAATTATCACTCTTTTTTTAGTTTATCACCCATAAGTATCAACAAACAGGCGCGTAGCCAGAAATCTGCAATTGGAGAACGTTTGGGGGTGTCTGGGGGCGGACCCCTCAGCGTTTGGAGATTTTGCAAAAACAGCTTAATTTTAAGCCTATTTTGATAAAATAATGTTTTTAAAATGCTGCATCGAAAATAGCTCTGCCTGCAAAAACATTATTAAACTTGTTGGATAAATATAGGCGATGTGAGCTGGGCTAGCTTCAAATCTTTCCGTATTCTCGCTGTGTTACTGGAAAGCATGAAGCGAGTTTACGGGGCCTATCTCCACATCATTGCGCCTGGGCAACACAGCTTCTTTTAAAGAAATGTTGCAGAGGTGGCGAGCCGTTGGCAACACTGTGTCTGGTTTGGCTGGCCCGAGATTTGACCCTCAACTTCCAGCTACAGAAACAAGCACGTTACCGCTCCAAAATTTTAGTCGTTTTATTACAAACCAGTAATATCAATAAATCCTATAATTCGAAAACTCACAAATACCAACCTAATTCGTGTGCATCTAATGAAGAAAGATAATTTGAGCAAGGCCTAATGGAACAAGATTTGAGAAAAGTGATTGGTGATTAACTAAATTAAATGGACTACTGAATACCTCCTCTCCATCCATAATTTGTTTGATAAATCATACGTTAAGCATTTTGCAACCAGCGATCAAATTTGCATGGTTTTTTTTCCATGTTCAAATTTTACTGATTTGTAAGCTTTATTTGAGACAAATACTAGCTCTCTTTCATAAACTAATGTTTTAAAAGTAGCTTTAAACCACTTTAAATTTCATAAGTGCGAAAAACGTATTTTTTCTTATTGCGCATTTTGGTCTACAGGCCAATTGGGGGTAGGGTAGGGCTATAGCCTAACATTGTAGTTCCTTTAAAGCTAGCAGAAACTCTATCGATTATTGTCTGATGCTGCAAAATATTTGGTGGCTGCCAGTGTAATACTGAAATCTCTGTATCCTAACTGTTTCACGTGACATGCTTTGTTGTATGTATTGCGCAATTGTGCTTTGACAGTGAGATCTCATTTTCAATATGTTTATCAGCTAATTTTCTGAGGTCAAATTAGTTAAAACAAAATGAAAACTAAAGCCAAATTCGCTACTACAAGTATACTCTCCAAAGCCTGTTTTTAGAAGATGGGGATATGGAAGCTGGTTAAATGCTATTTTATAAGCAAGAAGAATTAACCTGCAAAGTGAAAGCGATTGTGAAACGTTTTGAAAGAGATGGCGTTTTGGTTACTCAAGCAAAAGTTAGTTTAAACGCCTGATTTAGCTCGTCAGCTTCTCAAAATCAAAGCACAATATTACTATCATGATTTTTCGCTTCACTTCATTTACTCAGTGATTAGCTTGCGGTATTACTGTTTACCGCAATACCAAAAATTTCGCGATAGTACATACTGCAGATTTGTTTCACAAGCTTTGTTGAGAATTTGCGTGCTTTCGTTTACTAAACGTTTGTTTTAGTACAAAATTTTGAAAAAAGTCTTAAGAAATAGCTTTTACAAAATTTTGTTCGGTCAATAAAGTCAATTTTTTAAAAAATTTTTTAGTCAATTTTTTTGAATTTACAGGTCAATAAAAACTTGCCCAAGTCGTTATGATAGAAAACCGTGGTGGGCGTTACGCGAAGTAGTTCGCTACACAATCGAAGTAGTTACGCAAATGTGCGATTGCAGAATTACACGAAGTAATAAAATAATCTAATATAACTAAAATGATAGGATATTAAAATATTAAATAATTTTGCAACAAAAATAATTTAAATAAATTTTTGTAATGCTGCAAAAGCGTTTATTAACATTCATATTAATTAGTTGAAAATCACAAAAATCGATCAGCGGGCGACATTTGCTGATTTCGCTGCCCTTTCAGACCAGAGTTGTATGTCGGGCCGGGCTTTTCGGGTCGGGTTCGGACCTAAACTTGACAAAAATTTCGGTCTTAATTCCGGCCTGAGACGTTCTTTTTGTCTTAGGTGCACAAAGATAGAACCAAAATAACTTGGCAAAATTGCTAAATTTTTCAGACCCAACTTATTTTTCGTTTTTTTTTTCAGGCATGATTTGGGCTTCAAATTAATTTTCGGGTTCCGGCCGGGTTCGGGCTTATACTTTTGGGTTCTGGCCGGGTTCAGGCATGAACTAGTAGGCCCGTTTACAACTCGGTTTCAGACCCGACGGTGATGTACAAGAGTATTCAGAAAGCTTTGCAATTCAATTAAATTTAAATTATGGCTATATTCAAAAAGGGCAGATATGCAAGTATAACAAAATACACATTTTTTTACTCAAATATAAAGCTTTGCTCATGCGCTCAATGCCTCTTTTTTTTTATTTGACCAAGCTGAGCCCAAAATTTTTTACTCGTGAAAGTTAATACTTGCAAACGTGTCAAGTATATTACAATTTATGCCGCGTTTGGGTTTCTGCGGGAAAACATTCAGCTACATTTTTTGCGATTCTTGAGCGGTACACATCTGAAATCAGACATCATATTTTTTCATTAGCATTTAAAGGAGTTTTAAATGGCGCACGCGCATATCACATGTCAAAATGCAGCATTATAGAGTTCAGCAGCTTTGATCGACAGACAAAAAACGTAAGAACCTTGGTAAACAATGTCGAAGTAATTTAGCGCACGAAGTAATTTGATTTCAACTTCCCCGAAAACAAAAACAAGAAAAGACATAATCCATGCAAAATACTGGTTCCGTCTTCAATCAAATATTTGGTGAAGCTTTTGGTATTCTTCCTTGCACTTTAATTTAAGTTTTACTTTGAGTAATCTCAGCAGTGTTGTTGTACATTTATAAAGTATTTTTAACCTAGCCAACGCAAGAAGGAAACGTTTCATTCAGTTCGAGATCGTCAATAGCGCAGTACCGTCGCCAGAATAAACAAAGAGGTAGGGCATTAAAATAGACTAATTTTTTGCACGTTAGAACTGATCATGTACAATAGCAAATTATGTGCAATTTTAAAATTTCTGCATTCACGTCAAAAAAAGAAGACATAAGTAGCAGGCAGCGTATCTTAGCTCATTTCGCAGCCCATAATCGCTTGAAAAATCTATCTGCAACAGTGACCAGACTTATGTCGTTTTGTCACCTTTCTTTTTCATTGTTTACATGAAATGGATCGACAAACGCAGCCAAGCTGATGAGTGTGCCACAATTGGAAATTGCAAATCAGTCGTCTGCTATTTGCTGATGATTTGGTTCTGATTTCCTCCACAGAATCTGGCCTCCAGCGCGCATTAAATAGCTTTGCAGATGCACGCAACACCGCCGTAATGAAAACAAGCTCGGCCAAAACTGAGGTACTTCAACTTTCAAGAAACCCTGATCAGTGCGTATTACTAGTGAATGGAGCGACGCTGAAGCAGGTAGAGAAGTTTAAGTATCTTGGGGTTGCATTTACGAGTGACGTAGGGCAAGAAGAAGAACGGGATACCTAAATAGGCAAGGCTAGTGCTGTAATGCGAGCTTTGCACTACTCGGTTGTCATGAAACGAGAATTGTCGAAAAAGGCAAAGCTCTCAATTTTCAAAGCAGTCTTTGTCCCCATTCTCACTTATGGTCATGAATCTTGGGTGACGACCAAAAGAGTGCGATCACAAGTGCAAGCGTCCGAAATGAGGTTTTTACGAAGAATCGAAGGAGTTACACTGTTTAACAAGGTGCGTAGCTCTGAGATTTCACTTCTTCGAATTGAAAGATCACAGCTTAGATGGTTTGGCCATGTAAGCAGAATGCCTCAAGAAAGACTCCTCAAACAAGCTTTACTTGCCAAAGCAAATGGGAGTAGACCAGTTGGACGACCTAGAACTAGATGGACCTATTACATTGCGGATTTTGGTTGGAACCGCTTGGGACTTCACCCAAGCGAAATGATGGAGGTGATAGAAGACCGTGAGGTGTGGCGGCTCAATCTTGAGCTGCTGCCCCCGCAACCGTCACGCAAAAGCGGTCAATGAAGAAAGAAGGAGTTGACAATTATATCCAGGGAAGCAAGCAGAATTTTGCTAAGGAAATCTCACTATCTGCATCAAAAAACAGTCAAAAACTGAAAACCCAAAAAATGGCCGTCATTTTTGACGTCAGATCATAGACTCTTTATTTAGTAGACTAGAAACAAACGCGTGAAAAAAAAGAAAAGAGCATAGAATACGTAAAAAAAGTTGTTGCAAACGCTTTTTGCGGTTACGCGTATTCAAATAATTAATTGGGCATGATCATAAAATACATGAAACGTGAAGAAAAAATTCAAGATGATGAGATGAATCGGCATATTTTAGAACAAGTGAACTGTGAAGAAAAAAACAAAAACAAAACTGCCAGTTTTCAGTCTGCTCATAAAAATCGAGTTTATGTTCAGATTTAACTTAAATCACACTGTTTTCCAACTTTTTGCTTTATGATTTCGATTTGAAACCATTGACTCGAAACCACTTTTGCTAGGGAGCAAGCTGCCTAACAACCCTGAATGCATCTCTGGCAGTAGCGTTGCTAGGGGGGACTGGGGGGGCATTAGCCCCGCTATTGGCCTGACGACCAAAATGCAGAATAAAGAAAATACCAAGTTTTTAGCACTTTTGAGACTGTATTTTGCACAGGAATAGACTGAAATGATGATTTAAAGGATATTTTGAAACGTATAATTAGGAGGGCAAATTTGTCAAAAATAAAACTCATACACCAAAACAAAAATTGAAAAATGGCCAAAATGTTATTTAATTTTGATCACTTATTGAAAAATGCACATAAGCTTAGGAACAAGGAGGGGGCTATTCATTATTAGTTAATTATCAATCACTTCTCTCAAACTTTCTTCCATTAGGCACCGAATTATATCTTTTTCTATAAAATCTAAACAAAGTAAATTACTCCTTGAGAGGTTTATTTATTGAAATACCAGTATAGGATTTTATCAGAGGTGGGCAGCGCAAGTCATAAAAGTTTCGCCGCACAGAGTTGTAAACGGGCCGACAGATTCAGGTCAGAACCCGGCCCGAACCCAAAACTATAAGCCCGAACTCGAAAATTAATTTGAAGCCCAAGTCATGGCCCAAAAAATCCGAAAGTCAAGTTAGGTCTTTAAAATTTAGCAATATTGCCAAGTAATTTTGATTTATTTTTTATACACCTAAGACAAAATGTACGTCTCAAGCCCGAATTAAGCCCGACATTTTTGTCAATTTTAGGCCCGAACCCGGCACGAACCCGACCCGAAAAGCCCGGCCCGACTTACAACTCTGTGATGGTAAGCGAACGACTTCGGAGTCACTGCTTTTTTCTAATGGCTCTTCAAGGAAATCTTTTACAAGCTTCAATACATATTTTGTGCTTCTGGAACAATTAGCATCTTTTCTGACAAGTGGCGCACGCTAGAAACTCATCCTGTTTTTGTTTAAAGAAATTGAACCATCTAAGTATTACTTATAAGAGCTTTATCAATGCTGTCACTCAGGCGCGTAGCCAGGATTTGGAAAAGGGGGGGGGGGGGGGCTATTTTGAAAGAGTGAGAAGTGTGCAAACGACGTTGACTCGAATTTTCATTGACCTTGAATCAGTTTCAGATGGTTTGTCCGAAATTTGAGACGAAATGTCTCGGAAAGATCGGAAATTCAAAGGTTTTTTCCGCCCAAATTTAGGTGATCTCCAAAAAAAAAAAAAAAAAAAAGGTCTTCGCCAAAATTCAGAGTGATTTTTCGGCCGAAATCCTAAATGCAAACGTTTTTTCCGCCCAAAATCAGGTTATCTCCAAAAAAAAAAAAAAAAAAAAAAAAAAAAGGTCTTCGCCAAAATTCAGAGTGATATTTCGGCCGAAATCCAAAATTCAAAGGTTTTTTCTGCCCAAAATTAGGTGATCTCCATAAAAAAAAAAAAAAAAAAAAAGGTCTTCGCCAAAATTCAGGGCGATTTTTCTCCCAATTTCGCAAGTTCAAACGTTTGAGGGGGGGCTCTTTTCGTATGGGGGGGGCTATTTTCCATTTTTCACAGAAAATCGGCCTCAAAAGCACAAAAAACATGCGTTTTTGCATACTTCACAAGCCAATGGGGGGGCTCGAGCCCCACCCGCCCCCCCCTGGCTACGCTACTGCTGTCACTCCTGTTCGCAAAATCTTTCAAGTTTTTCCTGACTAGTAAAAAAGTTGTAATCAATAGTTTTAGTTGTTTTATTGTTTTTGAATTACAATAAAAAAGGACTGTCACGAGTAACGCGGGTAATGCTCAGATCAAGTTTAAGATTGTTTAAAAACGACTTGTGTATTTCTAAAAAGACAATTACAAAAACAATTTTTCTGTTTAAAATTTGATTTTACATCCATTTTTTAACTTAGCCAATTGGATTTTTTTTTGAAAAAATGGCAAAAAATATTTTAGAGAGAAACGTTTCAGCAAAAGAAGACCCCAGCTGCTATAAATCCAATAGAAGTATTACAAGCAGTAGACGAATGGAATTTCTCATGACGAGGCTTTCCTGAACCTTCCTCGTCATAGGCGTAGCCAAGGGGAGTGAGGTGAGCAAGAACCCTCCCCCCCAATTGAAATGCCACCATTGATAAAAATAATAACAACAAAGCGTAATGTTTTTTTCAGTTTTAATTTTTTTAGGCATTTTCGCGTACAACAGTAACGTGTACAACAGACTAATGTTAACGACCAGATAGGTGGCGTGGGCCCCCTCAAATTAAATTTTTGCCATCCAATTTAAATGCATAACCCGTTTTCATGACAAAACAAAAATTTCTCAAGGCAAATATTCGATTGATTAATTACTGCTAAAATTATTGCAGGAGGCATTGCACTTTGCTTCTCCAACCTGGGCCAAGTCACTTACAAAATTTAATCCCCAAATTCAAGATTTTAAAGGTGTTTTAACTTGATCTGTAAGTAAAGGGAAGACTCACCAATTTCATTGTTTTAATTGGCTTGCAATTCTTCAAAATTTAGTCATTTTAAACGGCTCTAAAAACGAGCGAAATGTGATCCAAATGGCATTAAAATAGCTATTTTTTCCAAAAAAAATTCCAAAAAATCGCCCAGCGGTGGTCCCAGACCCCCTTCTGTGATACGTTTGGACTAAACTAGTATACTCACCATGTCTCCCAACTTAGACAACTTTGGAAATCTTTTGAAATTTAGGTTTAAGTATTTTTTTTTAGCAAAACCCAGGTTACATGCCAACCCAGGCATCGGCTTCTGACCCTCCGTTCTACGGTATCTTTGTCCCGTAAAAAGTCCCTCTTTTCGAAAAATTTTGATGTTGTCATTACGTGTGATTTGTGGTTTGGCCTCCTCCCCAATCAAAAATTCTTTCTACGCCTATGTACCTCGTCAATCTTTTTTTGTTAACTTTAATCGCACTTGATTGAAAAACAATCATTCATAATCGTATTTGACTTGCGCTTGCGCGATTGCGCTCAAAATTGCTAAACTACTTGCGGCGCAAGCGTCAGCGCAACCGTCTAAAAATAATTTTGGCGCAAGCGCTATCACAAGTGAGATAGTTTCGCCGCAATTATTGCGGCGCAAGTACCCACCTCTGGATTTTATGATTTACCAGCTTGTAAACATGAGAACTGAAATTCTACCAATAGCTATCTCCCAATAAATAGCCCATTTACGCTTTTAGTATAATAATGTTTTTGTACAGCTTATTTCTATGCCCTGTTTTAATCAAAGCAGGACATCCTGACGCGACCGACCTGACGCGAGACTTTTCACCCGGAAATTCTGACGCCATGGACATCCTGACATTAGGGTTAGGGCTAGGGTTAGGGTTAGGGAGAGTGTTAGGGTTAGAGTTAGGGCGTCAGGGTGTCCCTGGCCTCAAGAATACCGGAGTGAATTTTCTCGCGTCAGGTCGGTCGCATCAGGATGTCGCGGATCCGTTTTAATAGCATCGATTTTTTCAAAATAGGCTTAATTTAAGTTATTTTTGCCAAAAAAGGACAAAATTTTCAAGCGATGAGGACTCCGTCTCCAGACCCCCGCAACAGCCCCCCCGCGTTGTAGATATTTTGCTAGGTTTTTAATCTCGGAATATCGATAGCAAGACAACGTTTTGACCATTTACTTTCGGTCTTTATTCAATAACTTGGTATGCCCACGTCCTTTTATTGTTCCTAGACAAAACGCATCTTGTTTTTCAGGCAATTTTGAAGCAAAGAACAAAACACTGCAATGTGACGTCACAAGACACAATGACGTCACCAAATGATATCATTTGCTACAAGCAGTAATTGTATCTTGAACAAATACCCTGAATGCAAAATTTCATCATTAAAATAATATATTTTTTACAACCAATTTATTGCTGTTGTTTTGTTGGAATTTTTGGCAAACATGACAGCATGATGATGTCATAAAAATGACGCCGTCTGCTATAAGCATTAGTTGTATCTTGAACTAATACGCTGAATGCAAGATTTCATCATTAAAGTAATATTTTTAATTAGCAATTTATTGGTGTTAGTTTGTCGGAATTTTTGGCAAATATGACGTCATAATTAAGTCACAAAGTGACGTAATTTAAGCTACGTAAGATGTTTATCTAATAATTGAAACAACTAATAGATTTAATGTCAATGAAAGACTACAACAAATTGGAGCAATATTTTGCTTGTCATCATACATTTTTGGCAAAAATGACGTCTTATCTACGTCATTTGTGACGTCATAGTATGCAAAAAAAATTCTAGTTTGCAAAAACAATAAAACAAAGTCATAAAGACATTAGTTGGTCCTATAAGCTTGTTTACAACAACAAAATTGTGTTTAACCACAAGGTGGAGTTATGGCTTGCCACCTCTGTGATATTTCTTTGAAAGAAGCTGTGTTGCCCGCAGTCTCAATGACACGGAGATAATACATTTTTCTTTATCTTCGCTGTATTACGAATTTCGTAACACGCTTTGCCGTAATACAGCGAAGATAATGAAAGATTTGATTTAAAAACTTATTTTTACAGCTTTCCAACATGAAATTTGGCATTAGCATAATGTATAAAGCAAGTGCCCACAATCAATGAAAACAATGCAATGCATTTGTTATTTCGTATGAACCATGATGATACTATTAGACGAAAGTAGTCTGATATTTAAATCAGTTAAAGAAATGTTGTCAGCACGCCAAGAAGCAGTTAGCGATTTTATTCCGTATAAAGCTTTCCTGCGACAATGTGAAGCCTCCACCGTGTGTGGTAGACAGGTGGGCAGGTGGCAGCTTAACTCGAAGACCAAAAGATCCATTCGCTGTCTTCTGGCCAAGTCAACTTGGTGAATAAAATGTTATAACAAATTACAATCACAAGCACGCTGAATATAGGTTTCATTAATAAATATATATAAGCTCTGGAATAGGGGGGAGGCTATTTTTCAGTATTAGTTCATTACCAATCTCTTTGACTCAATTATCTTTCCATTATCTCCACTCACTAATTATTTTTCTCTATTAAACATAGACAAAAATAGATTACTCATTGTGAGTGTCTTTGAGCTATGATTTGATTTACGGTACCAGCTTGTGTATAAAAAAAAAAAAATTTTACCATTACCCGCCCCCAAACAGCCATTGCCCATTTATGCAACCAGTTTTATCATGTTTTTGCACTGCTAATTTCTTTTTCACATTTCAAAAGCATTAATTTTTATCAAAACAGGCTTAAAATTAAAATACTTTTGTAAAAAAAAATTCAAAAATTACAAAGCGCTGTTGGCTCCGCTTTCTGACCGTTCAAACAGCCCCCCGTTGTCGATTCCAGGCTATACACGCCTGAGTCGAATGTCTGTGCAATGCTAATTTCTATGTCACCAGAGTAATCTCCATGATGCCACATTTCAAAAGCATTAATTTTTACCAAATAAGCCTAACTTCCAAAACAGCCCCTCATCCCATTGCAGATTTCTGATTATGCGCCTGATACCAAACGTGGACTGCTCATACTTTCAAATTTTAGAATCCTAGCATGAGAATTTATTAAGCTAGCCCTACTTATTGTTAAGCTTTGACAAAATTTTTTGACGAAACTTACAGTAAGTTAATCATTTTTCAATGAGCAATCACATTTCATTACCAATCTTTGGCATTTTTTCGAAAATTTTCTGGTCTTATGAATTTTATTTTTGACAAATTACCCTACCACCCTCCAAATAAACGTTTCAAAATGTGCTTTAAAGCATTTTTGATTCTATTCCAGTTCAAAAACAGTCTGAGAATTGCTATAAAACTGGTATTTTTCTTATTCCACAGTTTTGGTCAGCAAGCCAATGGTGGAGGCTACAGCCCCCTCTCCTGGCTACGCTATAGTCAAAAATAAAAGTCAACCTTGAAAATCGTTCAGTGTCTGCAAACTTTTGTCATACGGCAACGGTTTTGTAAATGAAAGTTGAAACGTCAAAATTCATGATTGTAGTTAAAACTGAATATTTTTTTTAAAATGTATGTGGGGGGGTGTGTGTAGTCGATCTTACCAGAGAGAATAATGTTAAATTGTTTAATAGTTACTAGATGCAGTTTTTTTTTGCTAGAACAATACCATTGCTTACAAAAAAAAACTTCATAAAACAAAATTATGGTCAGTTTGTTAAGATTCGAGCTAAACCAGTTGATGCGCTTTGCTCTTAGCCAGAGTCGACTAATAGAGTTCAATGTTTTTTAAATGAATACTTTGATTTTTCTACTTTGAAAAAGTTAGGAAAATGAATTGTTTTGTTTCTGCTTAACTTAATTTTACATTCAGTTTTTCAATTGACAAGTTTTGATGCTGTGTGGGGTTTGGATGCAGCAGTTACCATATTTGTGAAGCACGGCATCGGGAGTTCAAATATAATGTTTTTCGTGAGTTCGAATTCGGTGTCAGTATGATTTTTTTACTGCGACGTCAGTAGGAATTGACCTCAGCTTCTAAAGGAGAAATATCTTCTAGTTATATTGTACAAACTATAGCTTATGCTGGGAAGTGCAACAATTTGGCTGGACAACATTGTGCCACTTCGTCTGTGTTTGGTAAGCTGCAGTGCAAATTGATGGATTGCAGCTACGTCATAGCTTTTTCCCGCCAAAACAATTGGACGTCAAAACGCCATTACAAAGCATTGGACGTTACCGTAAATCAACGTATAATTCCTTCAGTGGGCATATTTGAAGAGTTTGATTGTAAAGTAATACTTTTGTAGATAGCCTGGCCTTAATTGATAATTACCAGAAGCGATTAAAGCAGCTTACATAGCTCAGCGGGTGTGAAAAGTTACGCTTTTTGTGAATTCTCTTCGTCCATTGCCTGCTATTGTCCACTTTGACCAGTTTTTAGCTTTGGTTTGAATCGTAAGTTCGGCTATATCCTGAAATACTTAAAATTTTACGTCACAGCAGTAACACATGGCCGATTAATATTTAGTTTAAGCCCCATTTATGAATAAGATCACTAGCTCAAGTCGAAATAAACGCAAATTAAGGTCCGATCAAAGTTACACCGTTACACTGAGGCCAGTTAAATCATTAGTTTAAAGTTTAAATGACATATCTAAGAAACAATTCTATGAAAACAACTGCTAATGCGTTTTAACTCCGAGCAACCAATAATCATAGCGGTAAGCCGCTAATAACAACACGAAATGAAAAAAATCACCAAGATCCTGCAAAATAGACTTCTGAAATAACAAAAGTTTAAAAATGCGCTAATTTTGTCTCAAATAAAGGAGATACAACTGTTCCATTATAGCGCCGTCAATAGTAAGCCACGAATTTGATTACCGAAACTAGCTACCACCATTCATATTACATGATTCTAATGGGTTACTTAACAGCAAGCCGGATTTACGTCACTGAAAAAAAGTAAACAAAACCGAATTCTTACTAATTAAAATCTTTTTCAGTTTTTACAGGCTTTTACCTTGCATTCAACTTTAATGTTACAAGAATCAACTCTTTTATAGCCTGAAAATACGCTCTATTTCTTTACTATCAGTGTTTTTGCATGCATTTACCTAGCGCTAATCCGCGATGTTGACGTCCAGCGGTTTGGTTAGCAGCGAAATGACGTCACGTGCAATCCATCAATACGGAGCGGACAGTAGCGCGCTACTGTTTGAGTAGATAGAAGAAAAAGGCGCTACTTGAAAGGCTTTCAAGACAAATTGCAAATGACGGTATCGCTTTGTTTTTCAAAGAAAGTAGCAGCAGTAGATCGAGCTATGTCAAAAAAATTCAGGATCCGGCTACCGTTACTATTCTAAATTGAAGGATCAAAGTTGAGGGCTGAAACAACACTGTAGCAAATATTTTCACTGGTGACAGATGTTTGGCGCACTTATAAAATGCAAACGCTTTTTGAAACAAAAAAAACGTATATGGTTAATTTTGGCTTTTGAAAATATTTTGGATGATGATAATGTTAAACAGACGTAGCCTGAGGTTTAGATCAGAAAAGAAGTGTTGGTGGCATACCCAGAAGCAGTAAGCGATTTTATGTACATGGGGCGGGGATTTGTAAGTAATGTACTTTCTTGTGTTGTAGCACATTGATCCATTTGGAATTATCATGAGCGGCATCAAAATGCTTGCTCATTCACTCTGGTTCTATACTTTACAATAAAGCAATCAGCTGTTGAATAACCCTATCAGTGGGCCAGTGGATAGAGCGTTTGCCACTGAAAGGGGAGACCTGGGATCGATTTCCGGTCGGGTCAAACCTAAGACGTTAAAAAATGCTATTTGCGGCATCCATGCTTGATCTCAACTGCGTGTGTGTGGTAGACATGTAGACAAACTATACGTGTGGCCGCTTGAATCGAAAGCCAAAAGCACTTTTACCTCAGTTTTGACCAAGGCAACGTGGTGAAGAAAAATGTAATCTAATTGCAATGTTATTACAATAACCCTTAGAGACTAATTACCGGTACACTTTGCATTAAAACTAATTTAACACACTGTACTTCCTGAGAAACATAAAATTAGAGAGATTAAATCATCATAAAAACTTAGACTAAATAAAATAAAGTAGCATCATAATCTTAAAGTGCACAAGTCATCATTTTTCAAAAATTAAATTTTTGTTAATATACCCGATTTTAGCAAGTGTTACAAAATTTATTTGCTTACGTAAATTTTAAAACATTTTCGATCGTAAAAACAAGTTTCTAAATCAGAGGAAAAGTGAGGAAACATTACGTAACGCCACTTCTAACTGGTCTTTGCAAAAAAAAAAAATCAACATTAATTTGGCAAAATTATTTCTGGAGAATGAAATTACTGCAACCTAGTTATGATTAATTCTTACAAGAAAAACAGAAAAGAAAACAATAACAAGCGGAAAAAAAAGGGAGCGACCGTAAAAGAGACTAGTTACGAAACGCTGATCTAAAGGAAGCTGAACAAAGAGAAGCGACTAAAACAATAATCGTTTTGAGTAAACAAGTGAAACAACATTTGTTCAAGCCGTAGCCAGGGGTGCCGATCTTTGTTAAGCATTGGGTGAGGATGATTGCATTTTTACCCCAATTTTTCCCTATTTTCGACATTGGGGGAATGAAGCAATAAACGGCATCGATTCAAATCAAATCTTTCATTATACTAGCTGTATTACGCTGAAGCGTGTAACGTGTTGGCGGGGCCCATCTCCGCGACATTGTGTCAGGGTGACGCAGATCCTTCAAAGAAATGTCGCAGCGGTGGCTAGCTGTAGGCAACGAAACTGTGTTTGATTTGACTGGCCCGAGATTTAAATGTCAGACTTCCCGTTCTAGAGACGTACGCGTTAACGCATGACAAACTGGTCAGTGCGGCATCAAATAGTTATGAAAAGAATGACAAAAACAGATGTTTGTCAATTTTACGAATTCAATTTTCATTTACAAAACTGCGAACTCGTAGTCCATAAATTTAGCAAATAAACAAATTTAGTTGGCAAAATCATTAAAAACTTTTTTCGATGATTATTTTTTAAACTTTGCTAAGAGTGTTTTCGAAATTTAGTTTCTAACTTAGCGTAAAATAACTGAAGATAAGTATTGTTAAATCGTTCAAGCTAGTCCAGTACATTAGTTTTACGTAGAGCCAGAGTCGAAATCTGGAGTGTAGTGTATTGCGATACAATACTTTGATTAATTGCCGCCTGTTTCATAAGCGTGGTTTTCGGTAATTGAACATCGGCGTTTCTTTAGCAAGATATAGAACCCGGTATCAGAATAATTCTTTTACTGTGGCAATGCCAAGAATCAACAACTGCTTCTAAATGAAAAAAAAACACCTGTACGCTATGTAATGCAGTGGAATAACAAGTTTCGCCGAACAGCAATGCTGCATTATTGTACTTTATTTGAACACAGGACAACTATAAATTAAAAAAAAAAACACAAGACGATTTTTCAGCACAAGTATTTCCTTGCGTGTTTCAGTTCCAATTCTCAACCGCTGCACCATTCAAAGTGCAGCCTTGTTGTGCTTGATAAGCTGCACAATGACAAAGAAATGAGTGATACGCGCTACATTTATTTTAAGAAGCGGCGCTACTGTTAACTCTTTCCACACGGCGTGTCACTATATTGCCATTTTAACGAAGTGGCTTCCAGCAGGCGAGGCAGTATATTGCCACAAAAGTTTGAATTCTAGGCAAAGCTTTTCTGCACCTTTTAAGGCCTTATCAAACGTTTCGCTATCAGTTTGGCATCATTTTTTGTTGAAATTTCGTAGATTTTCCAGTTTTTGAAGTTTAGTAAAACTTTTCCAGTTTTTAAAGTTTGGTCTATTTTCCAGTTTTTAAAGTTTAGTAAAAATTTTATCTATGTTACTCAAAACCTCGAAAAATCAGAACTTTTTATTTGATTTTGAAAATTTAAAGTTTGTAAGATAGCATAATAAATTGTTATTATGTTATGTAAGATAACATAAATTTGTCTAGCCCAGTGTTTTTCAACCTTTTTTCAACTACGGAACGCTTGGTGTATACAAAAAATCTTGCGGAACATCAAAAGAAATTATAAACAAAATTTAAGTCAGTGGTTCTCAACCGGGCCCGCCACGAAGCTTTCGGCGGGGGTAACGAGAAGAGGTTTTTACCGGAGGCTATCTATTAATTCAAATCTATATTTTTGTTGAAGGAAGGCTATGAGTGTTTGACGTTTTCGGTAAAGGTCACAGATCATGAAATCTTGAGAACCACTGATTTAAATTACGATACGAAACACAATAAACTCATCACAGTTTTCATTCATTTATAGTTATTTTTAGTGTGATATTTGGGCCTGCTTCGAGGAGCATAAATGCGGTATTCGAGCAGGAACTGACGAAAGGCAAACCCGTAGCTCATCTTCAACAGCTCTCAACCTTTCTCGTTTTTTAACTTTTATTGCTGCCATGGTTGAAAAGCTTGTCTCACAGAGATAAGTTGTTGAGAATGGGAGCAAGGCTGAAATTGCTCTATATGCCAGATTAGCAAATTCACTGGAAATCTCCAACCAAAAGCTTTCCAAAGGACAATCGAAAAATCGTAATCTCAATCCACGGTCTTGCCTGACTTGAACCAATTGTTCTTGCTCCTGCAAAGTCAGAGTATTGTCGACTTCTGCCACTGAGCTGTAAGGATCCCTGACCCAACCATAGCAATTAATGGCAGTGAAAGGGAAATAAAAGGACAATTTCTCCTCAAGAGTAATCAAATGCTTTTGTATGGTCTCATTTAGAGAAACAGTATTCACATTTTTTTGACATTTCTGGCTAAGAGGGAACATCTCAAGACTATTGTTTTTCACGTGCTGTTGCCAAAGTTGCACTTTTGAGCGAAATCCTTTAATTTTGTCGGTGCTCGTCAAAACATTTTCGTAGCGACCTTGCATCTGAGTGTTAAGTTCATTTAGATGTTGAAATATATCAGCCATATATGCTAACCTTGCCCACCAATCGTCACTTGCCAGCAGCTTTGCCTCATCACGTCGTTCATTAGTCAAAAATACAATAAGTTCATTTCTCAAATCATAAACACGAGCTAGGACTTTACCTCGTGAAAGCCTACGAACTTCAGTGTGAAGTAACAAATTCGTGTGATCTGCCCCCACTTCTTCACATAAAATTGCAAACATGCGACTTTTCAGAGGTTTTGTTTTGATAAAATTGACAATGCTTACCACAGTATTGAGTCCCGAAGCTAGATCAGCCGGCAAAGTCTTCGCAACATGCGCCTCTCGGTGCAAAAAACAATGCGTAATTATAACTTCTGGTTGTTTTTCCCTAATTCAGCTAAAAAAGCCTTTGTAACGTCCAACCATGGCGGCTGCTCCATCCGTGCATATGCTTATACAGTTCTTCCATTCAAGTCCTCCTTGTTCAAAATAATCAGACGTAACACGGAAAATTTCTTCTCCGGTAGTGTTCACTGGCAATCTTTTGCAAAATAAAAAATTTTCTGTGATCGCATCTCCATTGATAAAACGAACGTTTGCTAAGAGCTGAGCATGTCCACTGATGTCCGTGGACTCATCAACTTGTAGTGCAAATCTTCCGCTACTGCGGACCTTTTCAAGAATATTATTTTCTATATCCACAGACATATCTTCAATCCGTCTGGCTATTGTATTGTCTGATAAAGGAAGCTTAGCAACTTCTTTAACTGCATCAGGACCAACCATTTCCTTAACAATAATCTTACAAGCTGGTAGTATTACTTTCTCAGCTACAGTATGTGGTTGTTTTGCTTTAGCTACAAGCTCAGCTACAAGATAGCTCTCTTTGAGAGCTTTCTGAGAAACGGTTGTTGCCCGTCTCATGCATTCCACTTCTTTTTTGTTACTTTCAAGAAGGCACCGAAAATAACTTGTGTTTTTGTTTTTAAGAGTCGGGTGATTGGTATCGAGGTGACGTTTCAGCTTGGCTGGAACCATTGCACTGTTAGATAGTTCGTTTCTACATACCAAGCATAGTGGAATCGGGGAAGTCGGATCACCAGTAAAAGTAAATCCATACGAAATATAACTATCGCTGTATTGTCTCATAACAACTGATTTTTGTTTCTTCTCATTAGGCCTACTGGTACCAGTCGTTTCATTTTCACTCTTCCTTTTTAAATAGCGATCCATGGCATTTACTAAATTCATGCAGCAATACTTTTCTCTTTTTTTCAACTATATTAACCTACTATCGGTACAGCAGTTGTAAGCTTACCTTACACACAGCGACTGCGTTTAAAATAGCAAACATGCCGAGTCTATTGCCGACTTATTATTAAGTAACAGATGACAATCACAATGACAATCATTGTGTTTTCATTAATTCGATTGACTCAACATTATTCAGAAATCGATTCATCCATTACAATAAAAATTGAAAGATATACGACCAATCAGATTAATGGTAACGTCGTAGACGTAGTGTATGCCTGGTACTCACCCCAAGGTTAGTTACGCTCTTACGTCATGCTGTGCAAAACAAAGAAATTTTTGCGGAACACGTGACGGTCTCCGGGGGAACACCAGTGTTCCGCGGAACACCGGTTGAAAAACACTGGTCTACCCAATAGCCGTCATGCTTTGTTTGCTACATTGCTATATAACCAGGGTTGCCAGAGAAAATGCTAAATCAAATTTCAGGACTATTTAAGGTCATTTTCCAGGAATTTTTCAAGACTGTTCAAGACTTTTTTACAGAAGTTAAAATTTGATTTTCACTAATACTCTTTCATGCGTGAACTTTTTTGACTTGTTATTGAAGAAAACTTGTGATGTAACGCATTTGCATTACTAGTAGTAACGACTTAAGTATACTACTCCGGCACATAAACAGATATCTGCAATGGTCAGAATAGCCAGAAATTACCGATCAGTGGTTAAATGGATAGAGTGTTTACTGTTGAAACGTTAGACTCGGGTTCGATACCCGGTCCCGATTTTCTGAGTAATTGTATGTCTTTCCACGATCATTATTTTTCAACCCAAAACTTTATATTTTTGGCGATAAAAACTCATGAGCATTTATGTCTTTTTTTCTGAAAGTTAAATTTGACCAATTTATAGTATGCAACAAATTAGTAAACACAAACGTTTGGTTCCAACTTTAAAACGCTTATGTTTAATATCAGTTTTATACTCTTCTCCATGCCATTTACTAGTGAAATTAGCTAAATGAATGTAGTGATGAGATATAGCACAGTAGACGCTTAGCTTTTTCGATTACGAGTACTTATTCCGTCTTATCTTTATGGGTTTAAATAAGTGTTTTCAGTTTCTTTGTTCAAGCTATGCTTTGGGCGATTTTCGTCACGTGGACTTTTATATCTCTATTGCCCTACTCATACTCAGCAATTAATTTGCTTGAAAAATCAATTTGGTCATTCCATACGTAACGGAAAACGCCACAATTCTTTTTCAAAAAATACAAATTTGAGCCCATAAACTGAACATTTAAGGCAGGTGCTTGTTTGGTATATAGATAACCATAGGTGGGCGCTAGTCCGTTTATCGTTAATCCGTTAATAACGAAGCTAACTTTTTCATTAACTCGTTAATCCGTTAAAAAGTTTTTTCATGTTAACGGACTAAATTAACTTCCGCTAAGTTCTGTTAACGGACTAAATTAACTTCCGTTAAGTTCTATTGACTTCCGTTAAGGTTTTTATCGTTAATATCTTGCACCATTCATTCATCGTACCTGTACAAATTGGTTTGCACTGGTAACACTTGTTGCCCATTAGCACGAATTTTATAGAAGAAAGCGAAGAAAAGGAGCTCTTTTTTGTGGCAAATAGTAAGCTGCAGCCTCATAGGTCTATTAATTATCGCAGTTTGCAATTTCCAAAGGTTTTCCGATCGCATTGTTAATGCTATTGTTAATGCTAATGTTAATGCATTGTTAATGCATTTCAACTTATTTTTATCTTGAAATTAGATTAGAGTGTAAAATGTAACTTCCAAAACACAAAAGACCACCACACCAATAAATATTTCCTTACAATCAGCTCAAAAGCGTCAATACGTGCTCTAGAAGCGAATAAATAAAAGGAAATGTAAATTACACGCAAAATGTTAACGGATTAACGGACTTTATTAACTTCCGTTAATTAAAGCTGAAAATAACGGATTAACGTTAACGGAGGTGTGAAGTTTGTTAACGGACTAGTGGTTAACGAAGCTAACGTTTTGCATTAACTTGCCCACCTATGTAGATAATCAAAAAATTTGGTCAATGACCGTTAAACCAATTAACCAATTGAATTCACTAGTGACCAACTTTCTGAATGAAACGTAAAAGAGTCAAGTGATTTGCTCGGTCTAAATTTGAATGAACTCTCAAAAGCAAGTTTTGATTGCCTAAAACACAAACTTAAATGCCGTTTGTAAGAATTTGTTTTCTACTAAATATTTAATCAAAATGGTTAGGCTAAAACTTAAATTTACACCACAAGCACCACAGTTTATATCAATTTAAAATAGATAACTTTGCAGTAAAACAAATTTAACTTAACTTTTAAAAACGCAAACATAGAGCGGTTAAACTTAACCGAAAAATTATCTGAATTGAAACAAATACCGTCTTAATCCTATATGCACAATTCATCAACTTCAGAACTTATAGGTTTTGGTACTTACGCCCAATTTTAGCAAGTGTTCAAATATTTACATGCTAATCGTAATTACATCAAATTTTCACACGTAAAAACACGTTTCTGTGTCGGACGATAAGCAGGGAAAGATTTATTCAACGCCACCGCTAATATACGGGTCCTTGCGAAAAACAAAAAAACAAACAAAAAACATCAATTTGTCAAAATTATCAGCGATTTTGGAGAATGAAATCACTTCGAACTAATTGTGATAACAAACTCCTGCAAAAAAAAGGAAACTAATGGAAAAGAAAAAGGATCAAACGTATAAGCTTGTAAAGAGCAACGGGTAACTTTAGCAAATATTTTATTTGTGTATTTTATTTAGTGTCTTTTATACCTTTTATACATCTACATGCTGGAAGTTGAACAAAGAGAAACGACTAAAACAATAATCGTTTTGAGTAAACAAGTGAAACATTATCCGCTCAAGTCGTAGACGTCGCTTGGTTTACGACATGTTCTCGTATCGCCGATCCACAAAAGAACGTCAACTTGCTTATTCTAAATGAACATTTAGGAAATAATATGATTACTCTGGCTTGTAAAAACTTTTGTTGAGGGCAAAAGTTGACCTTAAAAATCGTTCAGTAACTGCGAATTTATTAGTCAGGCGGTAACAATTTTGCAAACGAAAGTTGAAGCTACAGTTTTTTTAGGAAAAGTCAAAATTCATAATTGTAGTTTAAACCGCATAAAAAATTTGCAAAATGCATGAGGGGGGTGTGAAAAATTGATCTTTCTGGGGCGAATGCTGCTAATTTGTTTGATAGATAAATGGAAAACAGTTTATTCGCCTGAGCAACACAAACGCATACAAAACGAACGCACATAAAACAAAATTACGATCAGTTTGCCAAGGCTTGAGCTAGACGAGCTGATGGGCTTTGTTTTTAGCCAAAGTCGAAACGAAATGGTTTGATGATTCTGTTTTGAAGAAATTAGGAGAACAAATTTTTTGCATTCTGCTCGACTTAATTTCATAATCGCTTTAGCAGTTGACAAGTTTCGATGCTGTCTCGGGGTAGTACATACTTCTGATGTGTGGCGATAGTGCATACTTGTTGTAGTTGAATTATACGCAGCAATAAGTACATTTGCGATTTAGAGTCTGAAATTAGTTTAAAGCTGATTTAAATTTTAGCTTTTTTAAAATCACGACATTGGGTAGTCAAATATTATGCTTTTAGTATGATAGTAGGATCCAGTGTCAGAAATATTCTCTCAATGTGGCGATATCAGGAATGGACATCATCTTCTTACTGAGAAATATATCCTAGGTATAGTGCACACTATAGGCTAGCATACATGCTGAGGAGTGCAGCAAGTTGACTGGACAACATTGCGGCATTTTTGTGTTTGATAAGTCACAGTACATATATTGAAATGAACAGTAGCGCGCTACTGTTTGAGTAGCAGTAGCGAATGGTGGTAATGTAGCGAATTGTAAGTAGCAAATGGTGGTAAATCTTTGTTTTTAGGGAAAATAGCGATAGCAGTGCTAATTTCGAAAAATAGAGTGTCTCGCTACTCCTACTATTTAGACTTTAAAGAGCAAAGTTGAGGGTTGAAACAACAATGTTGTAAAATGTCTTCATTGCAGACTGATGTTTGGCGCTAACATCAAATTCTAAAGTTGTTTGAAAAAAACAACAACAAGAGATTAATTTTCACTTTTGTAAAGATTTTCAATGATTTTTATGTTTTTGTGGGATTCTTGGAAGATTATTGTACAACGGCCCAACGTGAAGAGAGGAGAAGCGTGACATATTGTAGTGGTGCAATTAATACGCTATTAACGCAGTAACGCCTTTAGGTTTTTTATGAATTTATTTTGTGAAATTTTTTTTAATCGAAGCTGTAGCACTGGTGAATTGACTGTTAGGCTTTGCCAATGAAAATTGCTTATGTTAGGAAAAAATTTGCGGCATATTTGCAACCGTATGGCGTCATACCAGTGTGCCTCGGCGCACAAATTGAAAACTTCTGCGCCAGGGCCAAGTAATGGATGGATTTGTTTCTTTAATTCCACTGAAATTGGATTTGTGAAATGGTGTGAACCTCATTGAAATATAGTCTGCAAAAATGTGATAACGGTTATGTGATTAGCGGGTCTACCACTGAAACTAATAAAGAGAAAAGCGCCTTGACTAGTTTTTAGAGCGCCTTAATACAATACGGTATGTTGTTCGGTCCTCTTCAGACTCGGAGATCCTATACGCTTTTATTTGTTCATTTTTGGTCATATTTTATACGCTTTATGTGTTTATTTTTTGATCGTACTTGAGGCTGAGTCCAAAAAACTAATTCACTGACTTCCTTATTAAGTGGACTTGGTTCATTTCTGGTCAGGTTAAATCAAAGACACCAAAAGATGTTCTCTTCTGTTTAGTATTGTAATTTATCCAACGTTTATTAACCTAATTATTTTACATTGTGTGTAAAAAATGGACCGATTTTAAAATATAAATATAAGATAAAATATAAATATAAAATAAATAAATATAAAATAAGTATAGAATAGACTTGGGTTCGCCGCTAATCAGATCAATTCAAAGACTTTAAAACTTGTTCTTATTTGCTTAATATACAGTAGTAATTGCTCTATTATTCATCAAGCTATTATTGTATTTCGATAACTTAGCTATGCAAAAATATTCGGTCAGTTAGTTTGCATAGTTCCGGTATCATTTAATTCCTTGCATTGTGTCGACTTCTTTTTTTTCTTTTTTGCTTTGATGATGAAGTCGGTCGAGTTTGAAACAGGGACTGGTTTGCACCGTCATTGGTGCTCTACCCCACCAAGGTCACTCAGGGTTAAAACGATTACCCATTATGGACGTAGATACAGCATTAAGGTGTTGCCAAACCAAGTAAAATGATAAAACGTGGTGTCTCTGTCAACTGCAAAATTAGTTGTGCGTGTTTTACTTCAGAAATAATTTTACTTGTTTGTTTTTACTCGTCTTGCTATTTTTCACAACTTGTATTAAGTCATCATATAATTGCATGGCACCATTGTTCTTGTTTCAGCTTTCATAAACCGATTTCTTCAAATTAGTTGGTTGTCAGTGTTGACGCAAAAATTTGAAGGGGTTGCTTCTCATCGAAGATAATTCTTCGCTTTAAAGAAACTTTTGACACCATTTCTAATTGTTAGTTTTAACCAAAAATTTTAGCAATATACAGTAGTAATCAAATTTGACTTGGCTTGGAATCGAAACTGCGTCTCTTACTTTCAATAGCAAGCCCTCAGCCTGATCACTAGGAAAGCGGTTTCCAAACTTTTGGGCTGCGGCATACCAGAAAACTTAGGATTTTGTAGCAACACACCGATTCTCAAATTTTTCAAATGAAGCATCGAAAACAACAAGATGGTAAAAGCAGTTATATGCTTAATCGTTTTTTGCTCGTGGCTCAAGGTGGTGAATTGAGGTTTCTCGCTTCCAAAACCATTTGGTTCAAGTTTGTTTGGTTTTCAGGTGTTGACACAAAAGTTTTTTTGGTTTGCAAATTTTCTCTTCTAATTTGAAAACACTATATCAAAATTAATATTTTATGAATACACATATTTTTTTGTTTGTTGGTTGTAGCGGACAAAATTTTAAAATTACAATAATTTGACTCAGTTTAGAAAATTGAAACCGCGTCTATACCACTTTCGGTAGAAAACTCTCAGCTTGTCCTTTAGGCTCAAGTGACGAACGGATTAGTCGTTTTTATTCGATTACATTTGGATTTATGCAAACCTTCTTAAAACTTCAGTCCGGCAAAAATGACACCAGAATAAGCTTTTTTGTTTGGTCTGCTACTCATTGGTTCAGACATGGTCAGGTCAAACCGAAGATTATAAAAAATTGATCTTTCTGCTCAGTGTGGTAATTGCTCCATTGTTTATGTAGTTAATTTTTCTATACTGTATGATATAGAGACAGAGCCTCTCTAAATAAACTAAATATAATAGGGTTAATTTCTGATCAGATCAAACAAAAGACTTTAAATTCTTTTCTTCTCTTCTTAGTATAGTAACTCCTTCATTGTTCATCAAGCTATAAATTATCGCGTACCGGTAATTTAAATAATTCAAAAATATCAGTTGAGTTGGTTTAATTCCGGGATCATAAAATTCCTTGCACTGTGTCGACTCCTTTTTCCTTATTTGTTCTGATGATAAAGTCGGTCGAGTTCTACACACGGACTGGATTGCGCCCGCATTTGGTGCTCCGCCTCACCTGCGTCTCTTGGCGTTCTAACGATTACGTATTATTAGACGTGGAGACAGAATTAAAGTGTTGCCAAACCACGTAGAATCATAGGACGTGGTGTCTCTGTGAACTACTAAATTAGATCTGCCCATTTTTCTTCAAGAATACACGTAATTTCAGTTTTTATTGAAAACTGGTTTAGCTGCTCTCATTCACCGGCCAGTTGGTCGAGCGGTTACGCGTTCTCCTCAAAACCGCTAAGTCGAAGGATCAAACCTTGGGCCGTTCAAATTGGACACGTAGTATTGCTGGGTTAATGGCTCATAAACGCTGCAAGTTTTCTTTGACAGGAGCTGTTGTTGCCTGCAAGAGTTATTACGCCAAAATGGGCCTTGTAAACCCTATTTGGCCCAGCGGGGGATCGATTAGCCCCCCCCCCTTCATTTATTTCGAAATTTTGCTATGAAGCAGTCAAGCCACAATCAAAAAATTTCTTGAATTTCCTAAAATTTACTGCTTCAACTTTCATTTGTAAAATCATTGTCGTATGACAACTAGATGCGGAGTTATTAAACGTTTCTCAAGGTCGACCATGCGTTTCTGGCAAAATTTTTGAAAAACTAATTTAATCCTGTTTGTCCCAATTGTTCTGTCCTAATTAAAGTTTCACGATTTTTCGCACACTGGTAACGTGAATAAGAAAGTAAATCCAGTTATCTCTTGAACGGCTTTTGTTGCGATCGATGTTCAAATAGAGTTGTGACAATAGATTTTCATTACTATTTTGCCTGAGGCATTGTAATTTTGATTATGATTTTAAAAGCTCAAAACGGAATTTCTCTGACAATTTCGTATAATTTTACCAAACGCAAACCAAGCTTCATTTTTAGCATTTTGCTGATAAATAAGAATTTCGATTTAGTAATATAAACGTATTTATTGATAAAAGAATTAGAGGTCAACATAAGCGCAAATCCTTTTGTTTTCACGTTACTGATATACAGTTGTCAAAAATGTCCATAAGTTATCAAGTGTGAGGCATGCAGCATAAATTTTGGTAGTCTTTGTTTTCGAAATTTGTTTTTGGTGACTAAAAAAAAAAAAAAAACAAAACGCAAATTATAAATAAATTTTTAGTTTCTGCAAAGTAGCAGTATCAGTAGAAAGATGTTCATTTCGTTTTTCAAAAAAACATATGAATAATTATGATTGCTCAAGTTTTTTCATGAAGTTCAAGTAATGACATCCAATACAGAAATTTGCCGAGTGTCTTTGCGCGTGACGTAGCAACACACTGATAACTTCATTGTGTGCATCAGCTTTGCTTTCACTAAATTGCAACGTTTCATTTGCCTTTGCGGTATTCAATAACATTACAAAAAGTGGAGAGTTTTTGGTAATACTTGTTTCGGAATCATTATTTTCAATTTTTACCTTTTTTGTTATTCAAGGTTATTATTGCTAAAAGCTTTGCGTAAAAATGCTTTTCGAAGCAATGCCCAAATATTAAGTTTTTTTTAAAATTCACGTCAAACTAAACAATTATTGCGTATATACATTGTAAAATGTGCTATGAGGTATGTTATACTTGTTACCGCATTCACAATTTTCTTCTTAGATGCTACTACAAGCCTACAGCATGGCGTGCTGTTGCAGATATTACTGAGTTTCACATTGATTTTTCATTTGTGGTCTATAATGATTGGTGGCAACCGTGGCATGCTTGATTTTCAAAAATTTGTGTTGTCTCATTACTTTTCAATTTTCGCTTTTATGTGTGTACATTTACAACCAACAAAAATTATGTTTGTAGATACGAAATATAAAAACAGAAAGCAAATTCTCTAACTAACAGACTTTGCTAAGAACAATCCGATTAGCTAATCATTTAGTACATGCATTTATTCTGGATTTTTTTGGATCATAAATAGCTAAGATAGCTAAATTCAGTGATGTCGTTGGCAAATTTTTAATGTTTCTAATTTATTGCAACTATCCAACGGCTTTATCGCTTACAAACAATATTGCTGGTTCTGAATGTGAGGACAATAGGAGTAGAATAGCTTTGATGATTTTGATCAAACATGAGAACTGGCAAATAAACTTCTAACCTTGATAGCATTCTTTTTTTCTGTTTTTTTAGCTTATTCCGCACTAATCCCAGTAATAAGCAAATTTTTCAACAATTTGTTATAAAGCCAACTCTGAAATAAAATCTGAAACATTATCAAGATAAAATCGTTACGCTTGAGAATTAGACAGTCTTTGTAAAATGAAACGAATAGTGATAAAAAGAATGGTATTTCGATCAGTATAACCATTAATTGTATTTACAATGTTGGAAACAATTGCAATTTTTGCTTTTTATTTCTGAAATCATTTGTGATAATACACTAGAAGGTAAGCTTATTGGGTACTATATAAGATTTTGGAAAATCTAATGACGAGCAATGACCAAATTAATTTAGGGTTTCTGATACAAATTTATAAAAACAGCAAAACTTTTAAACTTTTTGAAAAAAATACTCTTCAATATTAGACAACATAATTTTTTGCAAAGTAAGCAATAAAAAAAAAACTCATCCGACGCCAAAACTTATTACAGTACTCCAAATTGTCCAAACCATTATTCTAAAAAATGAACCAAGAATCGGAGTATTTAGTTAGACCAATTCCTTTTTTCCTATGATTCAAAAGTCCGTGAAAAATCGTACATAAAATAGTTTGAAAAAATTAACTTTCACTAAACTCCGTCCGACGCATTTTGAAAGTTTTTCGCGTAAGTTCCAAGTAATTGCATTTTTGTTTCCCAAGTTGTCTACAAACAGCGAAAAAATTGTTTATTTTTCGAGAAAAGGTTGTCGTTTGCCCATCTGTGTACCATATTCGGTGAAAGCTTCACACTGCCCATTCTATTGCTAATATCTAGCCCGGAAGATGAATGTGAATGCAAACTGTTTTCAAGTTTTGGTTTGACCAGACCGGTAATTGAACCCTAATCTACTGTTTCAGCAGTAAACGCTTTATCCACTCGACTACTGATAAAAATGATAGGATTAGTAAGATTATGTGCTGTTATATACAGAATGCAATGCTGCACTTTTGATTAGGTTTCGCAAGAGCAGCAAAAAATGCAATTTTCCATTACCGGATCTATCAGACTGAGAATGAAACCCATAGTACGAGTTTTCCAAGTGAAAACTCTTACTATATTATATTAGACCACAAATCTTCAGCATACTAAAAATTACATCAAAATTCAACCAATTTTATTGACGTTTGTTGCAGCTATGTCATAAACATTTACTCACAAAAAGTAAATGAAAAAAGTGGTTTGATGCTTGTTCTTGTAAAAACTTTGTACAAAAAATATCATATTTTGTAGCGTTTAGTAAAAAAAACTAAAACCGTAACAAATACTCAGCTTGCAATTACTTCGCGCAACAAACTAATAATTTAGATATTTTAGCACAATAGAAATAATCTTCTAATTTGAGAGTAATTATCTCTGAGTTACTGAATAAAGCTCCAGCTGCTATGCCGCGTTATGGCAATCAAACGCTTATTAACATTATGCAGATAAAAAGCGAACCGATCGCTTCGGATAATGCTTGACTTATGTTAAAATTAATTAAAGATCAAGATTGCAAATATAATGACAGAAAATTTAGACTTTTGGTCAGAAAATTTAGCTTCTTGCGGAGCAAAAACGGATTTTTTGTCTGTTGTAATTCTGGAGTTATTAACGAATGAGCTGTGTCGAATCGATACCCCCTCGGCCGTTAATCAAAAAATTTTGCCTGGTCCGAATAGAGTTAACTCGTTACATGCTTCGGCATAATACTGCGAGTATAGTAAAAAATTTGATTGAATTGCTGCCGCCCCAAGTAAAAAATTTTCGGATAATTTTGACGTAAACTTTGTCCGTCAAAAGCTACCACGTCTGCAGAAACTAAAGTTTAGAGCTAAATTGCAAAGGGTAGCCCCAGCTCCTGGCTTGTGATTTGCGTCTGGTCAATGCTTCTACTTTTCAAACTGCTTGTTTACACAATTAGAGAGAATTTTTTTTTTTGTTAGGAGTAAGCCGAAAAAGCTTGGAAGACCTTGTTTTAAACTATTTCTTTTGCATTAATTTACAAAAATGCATTAATTGAAGTCCAAAGATACTTTTAAGAAGGTCGGTAGGTCTACCAGAACTCAAAAGAGAAGGAAAAGCACTGCAACTGTTCTATTCACAACGTGTTTGCCAAAATATGGAAAAACAAACCGGTCCAATTTGTTACTTTTTGTAAAAAAAAAAACGCTTTCATCCTGTGTATAAGCAGCTCAAATAAAATCAGCATCATTTAAAGTACCACGTGTATCAAGGGAAAAAAAGGCAGAAAATTTTGAAGTTAAAATTGCAAATCATGTTTAGCTTTTGTTTGTTATTCTGCATTCATTTATTGTGACCATTTTGTAGCTAAACCCAAATTTGCTTTTTTATTGATTAAATATTTGCCTACTCAAAGATATGTCTCGAACGCCACCACTACAAACAGGATGTTATAGAATTAAAACTAAAACCTCCAGAAGCAAAAGTTGTTAATGGTTACTTTAACTTACAGTACTTGGAAGAGCTTCAGAAATCCATCGTTGGAGAGAATTGGGTTAAATTGCAAAGTGAATGAAACTTCAAAATTTGCAAAAGCCTATCGATAGATTGGTCAGATTACTTTTTTTACCTTGTCTGAACGACAACATCTACAGTCACTCACATAACAACAGTAAAATATTATTCGTCAAGAAATATTAGATTCTAAAGGCAACGTAAGACATTAAAACATTGTTTGACTTCTCTAATTGCTGAATATTGTTTTAAATTGGTGATGAAATTTTCCTGCTTGTTTCATTATGAACATCCGCGGCGAGGTCTATATAAGCGCATATACTTTGTATCTAATTCAGTTTGAAACAAACTCGCATTGCTTCAATTAGCGTTAAATGTCGCAGAAGATTTGATTTCTATTGATAGTATCTTGGAGAAAAAAAGTTTTCAAAATCTTCAAATTTTTTTGTCGTACTTACTGGCCAGTTATTGGTCGCGCGAAGATAGCTCGCCTTTGCAAGAGAAGGGCGGGAGTTAATTTCCAGGCTGGTCAAATCAAAAACAGAATTGCCAAAGTCTTTTTACGACAGCGACGTTTCTTCGAAAAATGTGTAACATGAATTCCAATCGTAAAAATGGACCCTCGACTCTTTACACAGCACACGCTTGGGCTTAATGCTGGCGGTATAGTGCACAATCAAAACTAGTTTTTTTCATTTCATTTTTATGCAAGTACAGGAGTACCGCAAACTAATTAACCCATTAAATCCCAAATTTTGCTTTTTGAATATTTTTCGTCTAAAATATTTCAGTCTGCTCTACTGAACACAAAACAGATAAAAAAATTCCAAAAAATTGTATATCTTTGTTTGTTTATTGAAAAGTATGTTTGTACCCTATTAGGGTATCGTAGGCACAGGTGGCACTGTATAAACTCTACCACCTGAGAAATTCAAATAGTCAAAATACAACTAAATTCACGTAAACTATAATGACGTATGCAATAATTTTGATAAGGGGGAGGGGGGGCAGTGATGAGAATCATAATGTGACGTCATAATTTAATTTTTGACGTCACAAAACAATGCGTAATTTTTTAAACTTTTTTCCATTTAACGTCAATTATGGAGAAATTATACATTTTTGGATAGCTTCAGTTTTGGTTTCAGTCAATGGCGTAAGATAATGAGAATTCGCCTCAATTTTCGCTCCTTTGAGAAAACTCGGAATGTTCTTTGATTGTAAGCAGGGTGTCGAACCGAACCTGAACCCGAACCGTAAACCCGAATAAACCGTTTCATTTTGGTGAACCCGAACCGAACCTGAACCAGCAAAATTTTACTTCAGTGAACCTGAACCAAACCTGAACCCTCAAAATTGTGTTCAAGTGAACCCAAACTGAACCTGAACCCCTAACAAAAGTAAGAATATATTTTTCCATATCCGGATGCCGCTGGCGCTGGTACACGCACAATAAGAGCAGTGGTGATCATCAACAGGATCAGCAATTTCTCCTTTTTTTTTTCTGGACAAAACGAGTAACGACAGTTAAATTTTAAGTCAATGAACCCGAACCGAACCTGAACCAGTAATATTTTACTTGAATGAACCTGAACCAAACCTGAACCTCTAAAATGGTGCCTCAAGTGAACCTGAACCAAACTTGAACCGCTAAAACATTTTGAACAGGAGCTAAACCTGAACCCGAACCGTTATTTGAAACAGTTCGACACCCTGATTGCAAGTCATTATTTCTTTCGCTTAAGCTACATGCTCAAGTACTGAAGGTGAAAAACATCAAGGTAGTTTTAGTTTGTAATCATGAAAACAAAAATTAAAAAGCTTTCAACGTATAATTATGCGAATGTAACAAGTTATTCGAATGGAAATGGTCTCCTACTGCAGTTAAAAATATTTGCCTCTTTGAAAATCTAGCGAAAAAAGCAATTGAAAAAGTAAGTGAAGTCCGAAAAATCATTAGTAACTGATGCTACATCTTTCATCAACTGGCATCTAGAAATATCTGATAATGGAAATTGAAGATTACTGCAGGCAATAATTCCAAAAATGGTTTCAAAAATCTTACACCAACAATGATACATGAAGGAGTATTCCAATCCCTTAAAAGTTTTTGAATAATTTCAAACATATATCCTTTTATGACATGTATCTTGACCTTTTTGATTCACCCCATTCTATACGACTATGTCATCATCGTGACCCCCTGCACCCTCATCATAATTATGATATGGGAGCGATCTCTAATCCACTTACGACAACGGAAATTTTTATCAAACCATTTCCGTAAAAACAATTTTATATTTCATGCACAGACCTGGACAGCGCTGTTTCGAGCTTTTAGCTCTTATCGGCAGCCCTCAGCTTCTCTAACAAAGTTATTCCCCAGCTTTTTTTTGTTGTTGTGGATTTTTGGAAATGTGTGGAGTTTGTGGGATGGTAGTGGGAGTAGTTTTGAGAGCTGCAGACACTTTTTCAAGCATCTACAGCCGCTCTAAGTGAAGGAATTCCCCAGCTGGACAAGACTCTTGGCCGAACTGGACAAACTGGACAAGACTTTTGGCCGAACTGGACAAAGCTTAAGGGCTTGCACAGTGGCAGAGGGTGTCTAGGGAATAAACGATTTTTCACTTGTGGTACTTAAAAAAAAAAAACCAAGTGAAAAAATCGCTGAACCCTTGTAGTAAGGACATCCATAGGCTATCCATACTACAAGGGTTCCCCTTGTGTGACCACGGAAATCATAACCGACAAGTTTGACGTCCTTCGTGGTCGACTCCTGGGAAATCATAACGACTTCCACTGGCAGTTAGGTGGCCAGATCAACCACCAGCCCTGCAGCTACAAAGCAGCCCAAGTCATAAGATGCACAGAGCTGGACAGCGCTGTTTCGAGCTTTTAGCTCTCATGTGCATCTTATGACTCGAGCTGCTTAGTAGCTGCAGAGTTGGTGGTTGATCTGGCCACCTAACTGCCAGTGGAAGTCGTTATGATTTCCCAGGAGTCGACCACGAAGGACGTCAAACTTGTCGCTTATATTTCATGTTAGCCTCCATGCGATTATGACGTCATTACGAAACCCTCCACAGCAACACACCATTACATGGTATTGGAGCATTCCTTAATGTAGTTATGACACCTAAAAATTTATCAAATTAAGTTTACCAGCTCATTTCTGTAAGAACAACTATCAAAATTACCTACCATACCCAAAACGTTAACGTAGGCTTTCGTGCCTACAATACCTTAATAGGGTATCAAAGCAATATTACCATATTTACTTTCGCTAAAACAATTTTCACTATTTTGTCATTGCTTAGGCATTTACAACGATTATTCTACACGACTAAACCAAAAATTACGATTTTAATATAAATTTAAGTAAAATAATTACTTACCTACTTTTCGAAAATGGCTACTACTCATTTTTCTATCTTCCGTGGGTTAACTGTCTCTAAAACTGAAACTGAGCAAAATTTCGAACTAACACGTGGCAGGCAGTAATTCAACTATCTAATCTCCATTGCTATGTAAACAAGTAGCTCTTTGAAGAGTTGAATCATTAGATAATGCAATTTTAGAATGATACCCTCATAGGGTACTGTAGGCATAAATGGGTTAACTAGAGAACATTGAAAAAATTTAAACTAATGAAAACTCACGATTGTAAATCAATAATTCATATAACTGGTGTGCAGTTTTATTCATGCTGTTAAGTGTTCACTATAATACTGTAAAGTACGATATTGTCTATAAACCATTACTTCCAGGAAAAATTGCACGGGGTCTGGATATTTTGAGTTATTTAAAAATTACCTAAACCTTTAGCGTCTATGTTTGACAATTTTGAAACGTACTCATCCAGCTTTGTTCAATAAACACTTAATATTCAATTCTGTGAGTAAAATCTGATCAACTCCAAAAACTTCGATAAAACCATGTGATAACAAAAAAAACAAAAACGTTAAAATAGAACAAGCTCATTCTATTAGAATAAGCGCTGAGGATGCTATTTAAATGAAATATATTTGCTGCGACTTTTAATCTCCTGTGCTAGCTGATACGATTGTTAAATTTAGAACAAATAATCAAAATGCTATTATTTCCAAACATCGATTTTGACTTAAAACCTAATCCTATCAGCTAGACTTTCTCAAAATAGGCTGAAGACCTAAACCATTTTAATTTTGGAGGCTCATTCAAGTCAGCTTAGCTGAAAAGCTTTGTTTAATCGTTTGCGTGCTTTTGGCCTAAAGGCTACCCGCGTGGAAGCCTAGGAAAGAGCCACCAGAACAGCAACTACTTAAAAGAACCAATGCGAAAAACTTGTCTTCCCACAGAATTCGAACCAGCATCCTTTGGATTACCGGTCCACTGCTCTGTAATCCACGGTAATCCAAAGGCTGCAGGTTCGAATCCTGTGGGAAAACAAGTTTTTTGCATTGCTTCTTATAAGTAGTCGCTGTTCTGGTGGCTCTTCCCTAAGCTTCCACACTCGTAGCCTTAAGGCCAGAAGCACGCAAAACGATTAAACAATAAAACTCTGGCCAGCAAACGTCAAAAACATCATAATTGACTTATTATTAAAATGAGAAGCTATGCTTAAAGCTAAACCTGAGGCCTCAATATGGTGCTTTAAAAAGTATAAGTCTGCGATTGTGCTTATAATATAAAAAATGCATTTTTTGAGTAGTTTATATTATTCAGATAAAATTAAAAAAGGGGGTTTAGAGTTTAGTGTTTCACTGTAAACTACGTCGCTCACTTGCTAAAATTTGCCCGAATATTTTGCCTAATTTTAGTTGTTGCGGTGAGAGGGTCCTAAATGTGTTGCCCTCTTGTTTGTTGGTTGGATTGCATGTGAAATTAACAATATTTATATTTTAAAAGCAACTGAATTGAATTTCAGATGCAGATTTTAAATTTGACTTTTTTCAATAGCGCGGCTATAACTGATTGTTGAACTCATTTTTTTTTGTGCATTGGAATTCAATTTTGAAATTTTACTCCTATTAATTAAATCAAAATGCGGGATGCATGGCAATCGGGTCATCCATGCTGATGCTACGATCCCGGTTCCAGCAATGCTTTAAAATACAAAGCAATCAACAAAATTCTCGTATGAACTCCAATCATTTTCAGAAACCAGCCTCAGTAAAATCAAAAACTTTTTTTTAATTTTAGACAATAAAATCAACTACGACCATTACCGATTTTTTTTAGCAATGTTTCATGTCGTTCTTGAAATTGACCAAGATTCAGTTATTTAAACATTCTTCGTGTTCCTGATGAAGGTACAATAAAGTGTTCTAGCATTTTTCTGAATCTATCATTAAACAAAGATAATCACTTTTAATCGAGAAATTGAAAGATTTGCGAATGCCTCGTACTGTATAAGAAAAGATTCTACGCATTAAACTGCAATATTGGAATTAAAAAAAACATGCCTAACAAGACTATCGCCCTTTTTTTGAAATGAAGAAAGAATTTGAGGAGGAACTGAAACTTGCTCGACAACTAAAAGATAATTACTGCGGCAAAGTCTTGGATGGAAAATTTCAAGAATTGCAACCTGAGAAAGCTGCTGAGATTTTGCACAAAATTGGACTCATTTATAAACAGCAAAGTCTAGACAAAATCTCGCTAATCCAAAGTGTTGGTTTGTTAAATGCTGCAATTTTTAGAAATCCTTCAAATGTTTCTGATGTTAAAGCCGATCTTTCCGAATTAATTAGACATATTTTGATCCAAGCCAATGCTACAACACAAAATGCTGATTTAATGAAAAAAGCAACTTCAGTTAAGGAGTCAATAAAGGAGTTGAGAAAAGAAGTCAATCAAAACTTACATAAATGCCACGCCATAGTTCCAATTAAACAAAGCAAAGTAAAATGGTTTAGAAAACTTACCAATTATGAGCGTAATCAACAAGAAAACGCAAAAAAAGCTAACAAAATCAAAGAAATTAAGCAAATCAACAACATAATTGCACAAAAATACAAAACAATTATGCAAGACTTGAGTCAATTTTGTGGAGATATCATGGGGAAACCTCCTTGTGCGTACGCGATTGCTGGAATGGGATCATTGGCTCGCAATGAAATAACACCATACTCAGATTTCGAACATATAATACTTTTGAGCGACCACATGAACAACGAATCACACTTGGAATACTTTCGCTGGTATTCTGTCATTTTTCATACAGTATTGTTGAACTTGCATGAAACAATCATTCCAAGTTTGAATATCCAGAGTTTAAACAACAAAAATTCTGAGCTGGGCGATTGGTATTTTGATGCTCATACACCACGAGGAATCTCGTTTGACGGGATGATGCCACATGCTTGTAAGTTTCCATTGGGGAGGACAAACCACACAGAAGCAAAACCATTTGAAACAGAACTTATCAAACCTGTGAGTGAAATGCTTAAGTATCTGAGTTCTGACGCAGATTTAAAAAATGGATATCATTTAGCTGACATACTGACCAAAACATGCTTTGTCTTTGGCAATGCAGATATTTACAAACAATTTCAAGGTGGCGTTGAAAATTATCTAAGTAGCAAATCAAAGCAACAAAGAATTGACGAGGTAATGCAACAAGTAAAAGAAGATTTGAACAACTTTTCTGCACGATTTCGATTGACAAAGTTGAAAACAAATGACACAATAAACATTAAGCAATTTGTTTATCGAAGCAGCACAATATTCATTTCAGCATTAGCAAGGATTCATAATATTTCAGGAAACTCAAGTTTCGATACTATCAACGAACTGGCAAAACAAAAAGTGATAACGCAGAACGCTAAAAACAAAATATCATATGCGATAGCAATTGCATGCGAAATGAGACTGCGAGTTTATGCAGAAAACAATTCACAATGTGACACAATCAAACAAGACAGCAAAAACCGTGAACAATTTTTGAATATTGTCGGAGCTGCAAGCACAATCAACTATTTTCAAATTGCATATTGTTTGCAATGTGAAGTTGCAAAACAACTCAACTTTACCAAACTTCACTTTTATTCCGACCCTCAGTTAATCAACTTCACAATTGGCTTAGCATTTGGAATGACTGATTTGGCTGAAAACTTTGCCCACGACCAAACGAAAATTTTGTGGAAATTAAATGATTTTGATTTTGATGGTTGCATTGAAAAACTGGAAAAAAAAATCAACGTTGATTACAAGACAATCAAAACAGACAACTCAATGAATAAAGATTTGTTGAAATCTCTTGCCGATCATTTGAAATCGACAAACATTCCCGACGAAGCATTGGAATTTTATCAACGATTGCTAGAAGAATATAAAAAAATGTCAAGGGATGAGAGCAATGATGAAAAAATTGCTTGGACTTACATTTACATTGGTAATTGCTTAGATGATCTCAAACAACCTGGAGAAGCTCTAAAACGCCATCAAAAGGCACTTGAGATATTTCAAAGCTTGACACTAAATAGGAACGAAGACAGAAACATTTCAGTTGCGTTGAACAACATTGGTATTTGTTTGAAGGACATGCAGCAATATGACGATGCTTTGAGCCGTTTGAAACAATCACTTGAAATCAAGAAAAATATATCGCTTGATGAGCGGAATGACGGTAATGTTGCATCGACACTTAATAACATTGGTAGTTGTTTGATGAACATGCAGCAATATGACGATGCTTTGAGCCATTTGAAACAATCACTTGAAATCTACAAAAATATATCGCTTGATGAGCGGAATGACGGTAATGTTGCATCGACACTTAATAACATTGGGCTCTGTTTGATGAACATGCAGCAATATGACGATGCTTTGAGCCATTTGAAACAATCACTTGAAATCTACAAAAATATATCGCTTGATGAGCGGAATGACGGTAATGTTGCATTGACACTTAATAACATTGGGCTCTGTTTAAAGAACATGCAGCAATATGACGATGCTTTGAGCCATTTGAAACAATCACTTGAAATCTACAAAAATATATCGCTTGATGAGCGGAATGACGGTAATGTTGCATTGACACTTAATAACATTGGGCTCTGTTTAAAGAACATGCAGCAATATGACGATGCTTTGAGCCATTTGAAACAATCACTTGAAATCAAGAAAAATATATCGCTTGATGAGCGGAATGACGGTAATGTTGCATCGACACTTAATAACATTGGTAATTGTTTGATGAACATGCAGCAATATGACGATGCTTTGAGCCATTTGAAACAATCACTTGAAATCTACAAAAATATATCGCTTGATGAGCGGAATGACGGTAATGTTGCATTGACACTTAATAACATTGGGCTCTGTTTAAAGAACATGCAGCAATATGACGATGCTTTGAGCCATTTGAAACAATCACTTGAAATCAAGAAAAATATATCGCTTGATGAGCGGAATGACGGTAATGTTGCATCGACACTTAATAACATTGGTAATTGTTTGATGAACATGCAGCAATATGACGATGCTTTGAGCCATTTGAAACAATCACTTGAAATCTACAAAAATATATCGCTTGATGAGCGGAATGACGGTGATGTTGCATTGACACTTAATAACATTGGTAATTGTTTGATGAACATGCAGCAATATGACGATGCTTTGAGCCGTTTGAAACAATCACTTGAAATCAAGAAAAATATATCGCTTGATGAGCGGATTGACGGTAATGTTGCATTGACACTTAATAACATTGGTAGTTGTTTGATGAACATGCAGCAATATGACGATGCTTTGAGCCATTTGAAACAATCACTTGAAATCAAGAAAAATATATCGCTTGATGAGCGGAATGACGGTAATGTTGCATTGACACTTAATAACATTGGTAATTGTTTAAAGAACATGCAGCAATATGACGATGCTTTGAGCCATTTGAAACAATCACTTGAAATCTACAAAAATATATCGCTTGATGAGCGGAATGACGGTAATGTTGCATCGACATTTAATAACATTGGTAATTGTTTGATGAACATGCAGCAATATGACGATGCTTTGAGCCATTTGAAACAATCACTTGAAATCTACAAAAATATATCGCTTGATGAGCGGAATGACGGTAATGTTGCATTGACACTTAATAACATTGGGCTCTGTTTAAAGAACATGCAGCAATATGACGATGCTTTGAGCCATTTGAAACAATCACTTGAAATCTACAAAAATATATCGCTTGATGAGCGGAATGACGGTAATGTTGCATTGACACTTAATAACATTGGTAATTGTTTGATTGACATGCAGCAATAGGACGATGCTTTGAGCCATTTGAAACAATCACTTGAAATCTACAAAAATATATCGCTTGATGAGCGGATTGACGGTAATGTTGCATCGACACTTAATAACATTGGTATTTGTTTGATAAACATGCAGCAATATGACGATGCTTTGAGCCATTTGAAACAATCACTTGAAATCAAGAAAAATATATCGCTTGATGAGCGGAATGACGGTAATGTTGCATCGACACTTAATAACATTGGGCTCTGTTTGATGAACATGCAGCAATACGATGATGCTTTGAGCCATTTGAAACAATCACTTGAAATCTACAAAAATATATCGCTTGATGAGCGGATTGACGGTAATGTTGCATTGACACTTAATAACATTGGTAGTTGTTTGATGAACATGCAGCAATATGACGATGCTTTGAGCCATTTGAAACAATCACTTGAAATCAAGAAAAATATATCGCTTGATGAGCGGAATGACGGTAATGTTGCATTGACACTTAATAACATTGGTAATTGTTTAAAGAACATGCAGCAATATGACGATGCTTTGAGCCATTTGAAACAATCACTTGAAATCTACAAAAATATATCGCTTGATGAGCGGAATGACGGTAATGTTGCATCGACATTTAATAACATTGGTAATTGTTTGATGAACATGCAGCAATATGACGATGCTTTGAGCCATTTGAAACAATCACTTGAAATCTACAAAAATATATCGCTTGATGAGCGGAATGACGGTAATGTTGCATTGACACTTAATAACATTGGGCTCTGTTTAAAGAACATGCAGCAATATGACGATGCTTTGAGCCATTTGAAACAATCACTTGAAATCAAGAAAAATATATCGCTTGATGAGCGGAATGACGGTAATGTTGCATTGACACTTAATAACATTGGTAATTGTTTGATTGACATGCAGCAATAGGACGATGCTTTGAGCCATTTGAAACAATCACTTGAAATCTACAAAAATATATCGCTTGATGAGCGGATTGACGGTAATGTTGCATCGACACTTAATAACATTGGTATTTGTTTGATAAACATGCAGCAATATGACGATGCTTTGAGCCATTTGAAACAATCACTTGAAATCAAGAAAAATATATCGCTTGATGAGCGGAATGACGGTAATGTTGCATCGACACTTAATAACATTGGGCTCTGTTTGATGAACATGCAGCAATACGATGATGCTTTGAGCCATTTGAAACAATCACTTGAAATCTACAAAAATATATCGCTTGATGAGCGGAATGACGGTAATGTTGCATTGACACTTAATAACATTGGGCTCTGTT
The DNA here is from genome assembly GCA_963965965.1 of Trididemnum nubilum. Taxonomy (NCBI): domain Eukaryota; kingdom Metazoa; phylum Chordata; class Ascidiacea; order Aplousobranchia; family Didemnidae; genus Trididemnum; species Trididemnum nubilum. The sequence continues at coordinate 28,660,027 of OZ014487.1, forward strand.
TAAAGAACATGCAGCAATAGGACGATGCTTTGAGCCATTTGAAACGATCACTTGAAATCAAGAAAAATATATCGCTTGATGAGCTGAATGACGGTAATGTTGCATTGGCACTTAATAACATTGGGCTCTGTTTGATGAACATGCAGCAATATGACGATGCTTCGAGCCATTTGAAACAATCACTTGAAATCAAGAAAAATATATCGCTTGATGAACGGAATGACGGTAATGTTGCATTGACATTTAATAACATTGGGCTCTGTTTAAAGAACATGCAGCAATATGACGATGCTTTGAGCCATTTGAAACAATCACTTGAAATCAAGAAAAATATATCGCTTGATGAGCTGAATGACGGTGATGTTGCATCGAAACTTAATAGCATTGGTAGTTGTTTGATGGACATGCAGCAATATGACGATGCTTTGAGCCATTTGAAACAATCACTTGAAATCAAGAAAAATATATCGCTTGATGAGCGGAATGACGGTAATGTTGCATTGACATTTAATAACATTGGGCTCTGTATATGACGATGCTTTGAGCCATTTGAAACAATCACTTGAAATCTATAGAAGAATATTGCTTGATGAGCGGAATGACGGTGATGTTGCAATGACATTTAATAACGTTGGTGATTGTTTGATGGACATGCAGCAATATGACGATGCTTTGAGCCATTTGAAACAATCACTTGAAATCAAGAAAAATATATCGCTTGATGAGCGGAATGACAGTAATGTTGCATCGACACTTAATAACATTGGGCTCTGTTTGATGAACATGCAGCAATAGGACCATGCTTTAAGCCATTTGAAACAATCACTTGAAATCAAGAAAAATATATCGCTTAATGAGCGGAACGACAGTGATGTTGCAGGTATACTTTATAACATTGGTGATTGTTTAAAGGACATGCAGCAATATGATGATGCTTTAACTTACTTCAATCGAGGGTTAAGCATTTATGAAGCTTTGCTTTCAACTGGTCAAAACGCGTGCGATATCGCAGATGTTCGCGATTGTTCTAAGCAATTCGACAAAGCAATTTTGTCGGCAAAGCTTTAGAGTATTATATCGAACGTGTTGGTCGCTGAAATTAAAAAAAAATTATTCTTTTAGCTAGAGTTAAATGCATAAGATAGCGTCTTAGACATAACTTTTACAAATTTCAGTTTACTACGAATAGAAACTTTAAGGATATTTTACGCAACTGACTATCTTTCGTTGATTATTTTGAATTTTAAGAAATCTACCTCAAAGTGTTGCCAATTAATATAATAACTTTAACAAATTATATTTAAGGTAACTTTCATAATTGTTTTGAAAGATCGTGATTGCAAGGCTTCAGCAACGTTTCACTGGCTTAGCGTTGCCAAAAATAAATTTTGCAAAGGTTTTAAAGATTGAGTTCAAAGATTAAACAATCATATTTTCTGGCAAACCTGAAATGGAGTTCTCTAACTTTGAAATATAATATCTGAAAATAACAGGATTTGAATGCTGAAATTCGGTGAAGATATTAATTTATAAAGTTTTTATTAGTTTTTTGTCGTATTTCAGGCTAAATGCGTTACCTACTTTGATTTTGCGAGAGAGATAAGAACTGACAACAATTACTAAGCATTTGTGTGTGTTTGTGAGCTACAGTAATTGATGTTAATATTCAATTTAATTGCATTTATTGTACTTCATTCGTGAAACTTTTGTTGTATGGTTTTGAAATTCTTTCTAAATTTTTCGGAAAATATATCCTTTTTCTATTTTCATATTTCAGTTGGCCACTGAAAATGCTGGAAACATTGTTAGTGCTGGTATTTCAATTTTTTTTGTGAATTTTCAGTGCTTGGGCAAGTCAATTATTTTCACTGAGTTGCATGACAATATTGAAAACAGAGCTTTTTCTGCTGTTTCTATATCTTTTGCTACCGTGACTGATTGATGCTGGGTAGCTTCGTTCAGATTTAAAGTGCAGCAGTTTTGTTTTGTTTTGTTTCGTTTAGATATTTGTCTTTGTTTCTTTGAGCTTCAATAAAAAGCCAAATGAGTTGACTTAGCGAGATTCAACGCCTTTATAACAGTAAAACCAGAAATTGTTTGCAATTAAACCCGTAAGGGACATTCCACAAATACGTCGCTGTTTTGCACTGTACCGATACGGGATTGTAATTTTGCTTGCGGGATAAGTTGATGAGTTATTTTACTTATTGCTTACTGATAAAACTTCCTATTTTGCAGACTTTAAACAAGAGAGCATGAACGCGATTTCAAAATCCAAATACTGCGCTGTGTTTGTATTTTTTCAATACCAAAACGAAGCGTAACTTAATATTGTTTTGTTTATAAAGTTGCTTTGATCGTCAAAAGACATAATGCCTTTGTTTAACCCTATAATGCCTGGGCTCTAAAAATTGTTGTAGACCTGGGGGGGGGGGGGGTTGAAACTGCCCGCCGTTTTTGAACACTTATTGCTTAGCTTCTGCTAAAATTGTTGCTGGTGCGAAGTTGAAATTGTTGCTGGTGCGACTTTCAAAACCTGTTATTGTGTTTCTGTTGTGATCAAATTTTGGTTTTTAATTATTCGATTTATGCCTTCAAACAAAACTCATCAAACTATTCTTTTACTGCCTTATTGCTCTTTGATGCGCGCAGAAAGCCGACTATTAATACGATTAACTTCTTGCTGTATTTGGCGACTCAATTTAATATCTTGGGTATACCAACTTTGTCAACTTGCGTTGTGTAAACAACGAGCTGAAGGCAGCAGTTTTTGGAATTTGTTAATTTTGTCTTGAGTTCAAATATTGCTTAGATGAGATGTTGTGTTTTTGTGGTATTGTAATTTTTTTCCCCATTCAGAAATATACACAAAACATTTTGTGTGTGTTGTGCTGTGTGTGGTAGTAGATACGTGGTTGTTGATACACTCGTATTAAAATAAATTACTTCTGGTAATGTATGAACAGGTCTATGGCCAAATTTGATAGTTCAGAGGAATTCAATCAGCAAATCCCAAGCTGGCAAAACGCTACTTCAAATTAAAATGCTTTTTCCAATTAGCTAATAAATGTTCCTGTTTTGATTTTCTTTATAATAATGATACTGTTTTGTAATAATCATGTCGCTATAAGTTTGGCACAGTTTGAATTATTTTTTACTTGAATCGAAATCCTGTAGAAAACTTCTATCCTTACTAGAAGCACATAAAACTATAAATTATAAAAAAAAAACTCTAAGCGGATTGGCATTATTATTGTTTATTTCTGTGGTCAAGAAACAGTGATGTTTTCATTGACTTAGAATAATTGTGGCAAACTTACCTCTGCTGCAGCGCCTTGATTTGTGTAGCAATGAATACTCCTTTACTGTACAATCAATCCAAGTTTGCTTACTTGATTATCTAAAAAAATTGCATGATTTTACTAGCACAGCATGGTGGTTGAAAGCGTGTTTACCGAACGGAGCGTGGGGCGTGTAGTGGCTGGAGCGTTTGTCTCGCAGTCTGTAAACACCGGTTTATTCCCTTGTCGAGTAATGCCAAAAATTTTAGAAAATAGTATTCACAGCGCTCCCTTGTTTGGCACTCAGCATTTGAAAAATAGGGGGAGCTTCTTCTAGATGTAATATAGACAAATGGCAGCGACTCGAAGATTACATGGTCATTTTGGTGTCTCGTGCATGGCGAAAGCAAATTGGCAAATAAATATGAAGAAAGTAGTTTCATTGTTCGTAGATTATCAAGATTTTTGTATTCAGAAGATTATTAATAAAATTTACACACCGTTTTTTAGACAGGTTAATGCGATGTATGTACACTAAAAAAAAATGAGTGGTTGTAAATCTGCGAAAACATCCAACATACAGAACACAAAAAAACTGCATTCAAAGCTTCAAGCAAAGTGCATACCGGTACTATGCAAGCTGTATAACAATATAAAGCAGAGCTTTATCATCATAGCATTTCAAAAATAAGCAAAAAAAAATGAACATGTAAATCAGCAATTAATTGGTTCGGGTATATTATGAAGTAAAGGTTTTCATTGTGCAGAATCTTAATGCAAACGAAATTTTACTTTTTGTAGCTTTTTTGTCAGTAAAAATTTTAAATGACTAGCATTCTGCATTTCTTGTGATATTCCGCTGGTTTTATCGTGGTGGCACAGCCAGGGCCGCCAAGAGTCGAACGTGGGCCTGGGGCCAGAACATATATTACGGATTTCTGGTTTTGTGAACTCCAAAACAGACGGAGAAAATGCCACAGTTTTATCCGAATTATGATGTGATCTCCAAAAAAAAGGCCTTTACCGAAATTTTAACGGTATTTTTGGTCGAAATTTGGTGATCTTCAAAAAAAATGTTTTTAGGCCTCACGTGCTGATTTCTCAGGGTCATTTTGATGGGCCCCTCTCAAGCTCATGGGCCCTCTGCTGGGCTCGCTGAAGCCAACGGCCTTCCTGAAGTCCATGGGCCGGCCCCCTAAAGTCCATGGGTCCGGGGTCATTGTACCCCTTTGCCCCCCCCCTTTCGGTGGCCCTGGGCATAGCGCAACTAATACTAAAACACGAAGAACGTAGGCTATGATGTAGCAGTAATCTGGGTTTGGGTGGTAGACAGTAGGCAGACAATATTATGCACTTACGCAGTTTCAGAATTTTGTTTTCCTGGATACTGCAACAAAAGAAACAAAGCTCTTTATACACAAATTAGTGGTGTGAGTCTCATCACCGCAGTGCAAAAAGCATCTTATGCAAAAGCACAGCACTGAATGTAGCAGCAGGAAATTACATGTTTTTTATAAGCGTATAAATATTGGAAGATCATGCTCAAGTATGTTTAGCGATTTTCAAATTTGAAGCTGAAGTTACGCTAAACAAAAGCTTATGTTAGCACGCTAAAATTTTAAAACTCTTGAGAAAATGGCAAAGTTTGTAGCACCATATCTTTGCAAAGTACTAATAACAGCCTTGGCTCTATGAATTGATAGACCGATAGATTTTTGTATTGCGTATAATTACGATTTTATTAAATTTTTGGTACACAATGGCTGGTTATTTCATTTGCAGCTTCTTAGCATTATGTAGGAATAGTTGAGGACACATTTTCTAAAATCCGGCCTCCGTATGCTTATAAATATTATGCTTAAAAAAAACAAACATGCAGTGACCAAAAGATAAGCTCTGCCAAGCCGGCATACTCTCTGTAGTATTATTATCCACAATCTAAGCAGTAACGCATTGAATGACAATGACATACGGCTTTGCCACGGCTGTGGCATTGGCTAAGAATTTTCGACAACTTGTCTTTAGCTTGCTTAGCTCCGGGTCCACTGATTTCTTTCTTACAATGTTCACACCGTTTTTTTACTTCTCCCTGGGAACGATACAGAGCCACGCTGCTGGACAAATCAAATTGAGATGAAGTTCCTTCCGATTCATTAAGGACATTTAAAAAATGCGAACCAGGTTTTATCAAAATTTGCTTGAAAAATACGGTTTTATGCGTACGTACGCAAAAAAGATTCAAATTTTCTTGCAGTTTTTGTTTATACTTCTGTTATAATATATGGCCTTGTGAAAAAAGATTCAAACTTGGTTAGGAGTTTTTATTTACTTTTCGAAGGTACTGTTACTTGTAGAGTTTTGTTTGTTGACACAACGCTTGCCACCACTGCTTTGTCTAAATATATCTAGTGTTCAGAAGATTTGCAAACACACTACGCAAACAAAATGTGTCCAAGTGTCAAAAATTTTCTGATAACTTTCAGAAGATCATTAAATAAGTGCAGTTTTTGACCTTCAAACAATTTGAAAATTATATTGGTAGTTAGAAAAATAAATTTTGGACAAAGTCATAGAATATGAAGTCAATAGGACTAGTCGTTTAAAAGCGGCATGCAATTGTAGAGATTGCGGGCACTTACGGCCCCACCCCCCCCCCAGGCTCTTTAGGGTTAAGTCAAGCGTCCCCTGCCCAGTGCCAAGCTGTCTGTAACACACGATGAAAGATTCACTCTGTCCTTTTCAACGTTAAGCGTCAAGCGTAGAAGCCGTAAATATCAATTCTTAAGGTCTTTGGTAAGATTAGATTCGACCGCCAATTAAACCCAAGTCTAAATTTTAAGCAGCAGACGTCTATCCTAAAATCCACTCAATCACGGATCAACGATTTTTTTTTTTTTCTTTTTGATTTGTTTGATCACCTTCTGGAGTTTAGTAAACAGTAGTGTTGGATTCCCTAAAATGAGCGGATCACCTTTGGTTCTTTTCAACATTCTTTGTTTTTGTTTGAGATTATTTTTATCGGGGTGTTTGGCAAAAGCATTTTACTCGTGGATAGGGGCCAAAAATGCCACTCCCATGTAACTTCTTAGTCAAAAATTACTGGAACACCAATTTTGGCATGCGTGTTGATGGGATCCAAGACTTTTATAAAAAATCAATTTTAAGTTAATGACGTTATTATAGCAACGTCAGTGCCGTATTCCCAAAAATGAAATTTTTGAAATGACATCATAGATGTTGTAAGCTTTTTGCTCAATTTTGTTTTGTAATACTGAGTCAAAAAATGCCCAAGACAAAATAGTTACATCAGAAAAACGTTCTTTGACGTCATTAAGTTAAATACGGGTCAAAAAATGCTCAAAATTTGAAAAGCGACTTCGGCAAACCTCAACATCAGGAATTTTCTTTTCCTCTTAAGAACTTTAAATCATCAAGTGGTACTTGAGAAATAATTCGATTTGCAATCAAGTTAATTCAAAGTAAAAAGCATCTTTCAAAAGAATTTATCACAAAAAATACAATAGGATGCATGTTTGTCCTCCCGTGTAAAATAAGGTTAAGCTTTCATTTTTGCAATTAAATGTGTCAAATAACGTTTTTTACAATTATTGAATGTTAATGTGTGAATTTTGAAACCAGCTCAAAAATAAGAAATAATTGGATATTCATTGTTGTTTATTAAATGATGTCACGATATTGTACTGTGGGTAATTTTTACTTTATGGATTCTTACAGGACCAGATTTACATTGTGCTAGATCCAGTGTTGAAATTGGGCCGGAGCGCGCCGGAGCTCCGCCCCAAACTTCTCCACTACCACCGGAGCGCGAGCTCCGGCAGTTCCTGGGACAACGAATGTTTCTGGATCGATCAACCGAATCACTCTGTGATGCTAAGTAATCGTCGCATTAATATCCCTGTCTTTTACATCACGACCTCAAGGCTTTTATATGTGCATTATTTGCTAAAACCGCGATTTTAAACCAGTCAATCATATTACGTTTATGATGTCAAAATGCTTTGTGAATGGGAGTAAAGTAGAACGAATTCTAGGCTACCAGACGTAGGCCTACTGCTCTCTTGCTCAACGGCAAGGACTAAGAAGTGAGTAGTTGAGGTACGGTACCTTATATGTGTGACAAGCGTAGGATTTTTTTATGTAGCAGTAATGTAAAGCACTAAAGATATGGTTAAAGTGGGATGTTGTGTGATGAAGCCATAGGAATAGGCGAAGTCTTAATTACTAATGCTGGCGTTTTTGACCTGCACATGTGATGTAACCCAATATCTTGCAAGTTAATTACAACTTTATCTATTATCGTTTTAGCATATTATAGCCAGCGGTTAATTTAACAAATTATGAAAAGAAAAGCCCAATCGAACATAAGTAGCTTCTTCAAGAAAGTCGCAAGGTAGGTAGCCTAGTCTATTTTTCTATTCTATCGTTACTGGAATTCCCAAGGAAGTTAGTTTTTAGTTGTGTTCGTGTTGTTGTGAAGTGGAGATAGCCTACAAAATTGTACTATGCTGTATATTTTACTAAGGTGATCGCTGATCAGCTTAGTGAGCAAAAATGTTTACGAATACGTAGGCCTAGTCGTACCGGTGCTTTTCGGAATATCATACAGTAATTAAACTCAGGGCTCGCGGTCTATACACGCCGCGTCGTCCCTATTGGCTCTATAATCATAAGGACCTGTTTCAAATAAATGCTTCGCGATAGTTTTCTCGGCTTCATAGATTTTTATCAGCAAATTAAGAAAACATAGAAACCAAGCCAATTTCATGCTTTATAATTTTTTTCTCAAGCTCAGTGTAGGCGTAATAAATAGTAATATCCCTTCCGTTTACATAATATGCCCTTAAATATTCTCGCGACAATGCAGTCTTCATTTGTGACAGACAAGAAGATTGTCAAGAAGAAACTGTTGCTTCGTCTGTATCAACTGAAACTCAGCCGATTGAACAGGAAGAAGCAGCTGGCGAAGTAAATGAAAGCGTTAATGCAGTCGCTATCAGTGTCGAGGATGTGGAAAGCGTTACAGGTATAACGGGGGCAGGAGGTATTAATGCTGGAGAAAAGTGGCCAAAATGCTGGACAGAGCAGCAAGTGAAAGATTTTACAAACAAATACACATGGCTCTACAGTAAGAATAATTGTTTGGGATGTACGACCTGCAGAGCTGCAAAACTGGCTCCAGGTCACATGAGTCAAGGAATGTCTTTCCCTATGCAATGGTGCGATGCCACTGTGCAGCCCTATGGTGATGGCCGTCCTGCGCAGTTAAAGTCTTTGAGAAAAAAAATTGCTGAGCCCAAAGAAAGCAAAATTCATAAGTTAATGTCGGAAATTCTCTTAAAGAGAAGCGATGATGTTTTGCCACATATGATGCACCAAGCGACTGAGCGGGAAAATGAGATAACGGTCAGAGTTTTTCGCACGGCCTATTTCCTCATGAAAAAAAACCGACCCTTTACAGATTTTCCGCATTTAATTGACCTTCAACAACTTAACGAGGCAGATATGGGTCACGTTCTTCACAGCAGAGTGAGTGCAGCCGATATATGCGATCACATTGGCAATGAGATGAGAAAAAATGTGGTGAAAGCAATAAAGGATTCTCGCGAAAAAATTGGCATAATGATCGACGAAGCAACCACTAATTCGCTAAAATCGTCATTGGTTGTTTGTTTGCGATTTTTTTTGCATGGTAAGGCCACATCCATGTTTTTGGATTTAATTGAATTGGAAAAATCGGACAGCCAGACCATTTTAGACACTTTACTTGGATGCATGAAAAGGCACGGAATGGATAGTGACTATTTGCAAGAATACTTAATTTGTTTTGCCAGTGATGGGGCATCAGTTATGACTGGAAGGGCATCGGGTATAGTCAGAAAATTGAAGGAAATGTTTCCAAATGTTGTTTTCTGGCACTGTTCTAATCATAAGCTGGAACTTGCTGTGAATGACTGTGTAAAGGCTGTAGGAGGTATTAACAATTTCAAAATATTTATGAATAAATTGTACAGTTTATACAGTGCCTCTCCAAAGAACAAGATGGAGTTGCAGAACGCAGCACAAAGCCTGGAAACAGAGTTGTTGAAGATAGGTAAGATGCTGGATACTAGGTGGGTAGCCTCCTCTTATAGAGCCGTTTCTGCTGTAATGAAGAGCTACGCAGCACTTGCAGAACACTTTAAGTCTGCATCTCGTGACAGTAAAAGAGATGGTCGTGAAAAAAGCAAGTATCTGGGAATGCTATCGTACTTGACTTCCAAATCGTTTGTTCTGAACTTGAATCTTATGGCTGATGCTCTGCAGGAACTATCAGCACTTTCCCTTGACCTTCAGTCTCGCCAAATGACATTTGTGAGGGCACATAAACGGATCAAAATTGTGATCGCTGTGTTTCTTGCCAGGAAATATAAGCCAGGAAAATTCTTGGATGAGGCCCTCAGGGAAATCGAAGAGCACACTACGTACAATGGTGTGCTTATATCGGAAAATAGCCGAACTACAGTCCCTATTATTGATGCTCCACAATTTTATCAGGCATTAGCCGACAATCTTACCACGAGGCTCTACACGACTGTATCAAGAACAGGAAATAGAAATGTTGACGCAAACGAAAATCTGTACAATGCATTGGTCAACGATCTGCAAGTCCTTATCCCAGAGAATTGGCCTGCTGAGTTTGATGCCCTGTTTGGGGAAGACGCTATACTGAACATGTGCAAGCGTTTCCAATTACCTGGTGAACATCATGACATCATCAGTGGTTTTAGAGAGTTTAAACTGGAATTAGGACGGATTACCCCAAAGTCTCTGCAACCATTAATAAGGTCTTCAAAAACCCTGATTGTAAGTACCGCTGAGTGTGAAAGAGCCTTTAGCTCAATGAACAAAATATTGACGGATACCAGAAATAAGCTAAAGGTCGCGAGAGTAAGTGCGTTAATGTTTGCAAAAATTGTTGGCCCACCTCTATCTGCATTCAAGCCAATGCCTTATGTAAGGTCATGGATCTTGTCAGGCAGAAGATGTGCAGATAACGTTAGCTGTAAGAGGAGGAGTAAAAGTACCAACGAACAGACTGACTACACTCATTTGGAAGCTTGTCTTTAATCTTGCTTGATGGTCGTTGGCTGTATATTTTCCAGACGTTATCATCATTTTAAACTATTTACCACGCGCTTCCGAGAACCTTTGACTGTTTTTTTCTTATTTTCCGTTGAGAATTTTCTGTGGAAAATTTTGTTACAATTCTTATCGCGGAGCATTACCGGTATTTATTTTACTTCACGACTTAGGGCTCATGACTAGTACTGGTGCGTTATTTTAGTGGAGACAGCATGCAAGTGTGACATATTATGCTATATATTTTCTTTTTTTACTCAAAAAATTCTCAGCTTCTTGATATCATGCTCCATAACCATAATCCAGAGTGTGCTCATTGTGCTGAGCATGAAAATAAACATGTAGGAAGTTGTGATAACATAATTCCGTGTCAAGATTTCGTTGCTGGTATCGCGATTATTATAAACAGTTATTTTTAGTCGCTCAAAATTGCTCATCACCGAATAAAACATAGTCGTATTGGAACACTATTAGTTTTTTGATAAGGATTCAGTTAACCTAAGTTGCGAGTTTCTGCTTTCATACCGATATGCACTGCCAAGCCATGATATATTGCTTGATAGCTTCGCCGCGTCATATTGCCCGAAGACCCACAACTTTGACCCTCGCGATTATTGCTTCTACTGGTCTTTTTTGTTATGCTCGGAGTTGATTCTCAAGGAGACTGAGTTCGATACTCCGACGAGTCATACCAAAGACTTTAAAAATGGTATCCACAGCTACTCAGATTAGCGCTCGGCGTCATGGGTAGTGTGGAGAATGAAATTGGTTAAAACATATCTTGTCCTATGAATTACTTCAGTCCTGGCGCTACAAGACCTTGGTAGTTTTAAAGCGCCTAAAAACAACCTAATATTTCATTTCGCTCTCTGCAAACCGGAGAGCTCCGGCACTTCTAACTTACCAATTTCACCACTGGCTAGATCCCCTGACGCTTTTACGCCTTTGGAGAGATGAAACCGCGTAAGCAAAATGTTTTACACTTCATAGCAACCCGCTTAACTTCTACGCCAAGAATATATTCCAAAAAGACCTTTACGAGGTGTGGCTAAAAAGAAACGGGACTATTGAATTGAGAAGTTTATTGAGATACATATCATACAATGTCCTCTTAGTGTAACACATACGAGTCTTAAGTCATCTCTAATTGTTCCCTTCGAAGTATTCCCCATTGGCTTGGATGCACTTTTCCATTCTTCTTGACAACGCTTTGAAACAATGTGAAAATTCTTTTTTTTTTGTGATGGTTTTAAGGTGGGTTGTCACGCTGGTCTTGATATCCTCGATTCCTTTGAAGCGTGTCCCCTTGAGAATCCCGTTTAGTTTTGTAAAAAGAAAGAAATCACAAGGGGCTTAGTACGGCAAATAAGGTGGATGATGTTACGTGGTGATTTCTTTTAAGACCAAAACTGTTTTAAGCTGAGGGCTGTGTGGGCAGGTGCATTGTCGTGATGCAAAATCCAGGTTTTTCGTGCCTGGAAAGCTGTTCCTTTTTGACGGATTTTGTAGACAAGGTGAGTCAGGACTTCCTTGTAGAAGAGTTGGTTAACTGTTTGCCCTTGCGGAACAAACTCATTATGCACCAGTTTGTGATGGTCAAAGAAGTGATCAACATCATTTTAACTTGCGAACGTTCAGGCGCGTAGCCAGGATTTGGAAAAGGGGGAGGCTATTTTAAAAGAGTGTGAAGTGTGCAAACGACCTTGACTCGAATTTTCATTGATCTTGAAACAGTTTCAGACGGATTGTCCGAAAACTTAGACGAAATGTTTCGGAAAGCTCGAATGTTCAAAGGTTTTTTCCGCCCGAACTTAGATGATCTCAAAAAAAAAAAAAAGGTCTTCGCCAAAATTCAGAGTGATTTTTCGGCCGAAATCCTAAATTCAAAGGCTTTTTCCGCCCAAATTTAGGTGATCTCCAAAAAAAAAAAGGTCTTCACCAAAATTGAGACTGATATTTCGTCCAATTTCGCAAATTCAGACGTTTGAGGGGGGGCTGTTTTCAAATGGGGGGGGCTATTTTCCATTTTCCATCCCCACCGCCCCCCCCCTGGCTACGCTACTGTGAACGTTGCATGCGGGCCTTCTTTGGTCTGGGTGAGGCCGCACTTTTTCATTGGCAACTTTGACGTTTTGTTTCTGGATAATAATGAAAGACCCATAAGACCCATATAATGAAAGACCCATTCTTTTTCGTATTAAAAAAACAGCTTGGTTTGTTTGTCAAAAGAATAATTTATTTGTCCAGGGTCTCCTACAAAAGAAATTCAATGAATACTTCACAAAAACCAAAAAATACATTCATTTCAACAAAAAAGTTGCCTCCTTGAAATTTTAATATCTTAGATTTCATCAATTGTGGAATCTTTGTTTTCTAACCAAGTTATCTTTTACGGTCCAATAATTTTTTTTATGTTCTTAGTGACCTTTTTCGACACATGTATTTGCTTCAAACATACATACGATAAGACCGTAAAAATAAAAGTTTTTTACGAACAAAAAAACGCTATCTAAAATGTTTGAAGACATCAGTTTTTGATTTTATAAAATTTTGAGGTTTTGTAAAATTTTGATATGAAGCAAATATGAGTCAATAGAAGTTCATAACAATAAAACCTTTGGACCTTCTAAACTTTGCGGTATAAAAAAAAAAAGATTGATGTAGCCAAAAATACTAAAATTTCAAACCCGGAAACTTTTTTGTTAAAATGATTGTATTTTTTGTCTTAAAATTTTTTTTTTATCTGCAGTGTAGCATGCGCGGTTCTTGACATAAGGCAATTTGACTAACTTGGGGCCTCACATCTTAGTCTCTGGATCTTTGATTGAGGGGTCTCAAGGCATCAAAAACTTTAAAACTTTTTGAGAAACTAAAAGTTTGCTGATTTCCACTCTGATTTTCTCCTAAACGAGAATGAAAAAACTCAAAAGTTGCCCAAAAATACAGCATAATACCGCAATCCCCGCCGGGTTAAACGTTTTATTTTTAAAACTGAACCGGCCGGTTGGTCGAGCGGTAACGCGTTTGTCTCTGGAGAGGAAGGCCTGAGATTCAAATCTTTGGCAGGTCAAATCGGACACAGTGTAGCCAACGGCTTGCCACCGCAGCGCTGCAACATTTCTTAGAAAGAAGCTGTGTTTCCCGGGTGCAATGAGGTGAAGATGAGCCTTGCCGATTCGTTACACGTTTTGGCGTAATACAGCAAGTTAATGAAACATTTGATTAGAAAACTGATATTCAAAGCTTTCCTACTTAAAGTTTGTCATTGGTATAATGTGTAAAGCAAGTGCTCACATTCAATAAGGACAAATCAATGCAATTGTTTGTTTGGAAAAACCAGTTACTCTGTGCTGAGCTTACTATGCACAGCAACGCCGAGCATCTTTTTCTAATCCCGTTTGGAAGTCTTTCGTGAGGCTCAATTTCCACAACGGGTAGAATGTTTGACCTTGATACAAAATATCATAGGTGGGCAAGTCAATGCAAAACGTTAGCTTCGTTAACCACAAGTCCGTTAACAAACTTCACACCTCCGTTAACGTTAATCCGTTATTTTCAGCTTGAATTAACGGAAGTTAATCAAGTCCGTTAATCCGTTAACATTTTGCGTGTAATTTACATTTTGTTTTATTCACTCGTTTCTAGAACACGTATTAACGCTGTTGAGCTGATTGTAAGGAAACATTTATCGCTATGGTGGTCTTTTTGTGTTTTGAAAGTTACATTTTACAGTCTAATCTAATTTCAAGATAAAAACAAGTTCAAATGCACAACGAAGCTGCAAGATATTAACGATAAAAACCTTAACGGAAGTTAACAGAACTTAACAGAAGTTACTTTAGTCCGTTAACAGCACTTAACGGAAGTTAATTTAGTCGGTTAACATGAAAAAACTTTTTAACGGATTAACGAGTCAATGAAAAAGTTAGCTTCGTTATTAAAGGATTAACGATTAACGGACTTGTGCCCACCTATGCAAAATATACGTAAAATTTCTATCCCAAAGACACACCATGATTGTTTTCTCGGAAACACAATGCTTGGTTCCGATTCCAAAACTCATGAGAGATAAAACAAAAGAACACTCGGTCGTCTGTCTCCGCAATTTTGCGCCATTTCTTTAGAGGCTGGTGCATCGCCATGTTGTGGTGCCCCAAACCTTTCTGTTTATTTGTTTTTTCCAAAACTCTCTTTTCTCCACTTTTTTTTTCTTTGCTCTTGAGACCTTCATTTGTTTCTTTGTGTAGAATAGACAATGCCATTATGCATAGGTGGGCACAAGTCCGTTAATCCGTTAATAACGAAGCTAACTTTTTCATTAACTTGTTAATCCGTTAAAAAGTTTTTTTATGTTAACGGACTAAATTAACTTCCGTTAAGTTCTGTTAACGGACTAAAGTAACTTCCGTTAAGTTCTGTTAATTTCCGTTAACCTTTTTATCGTTAATATCTTGCACTATTCAATTATCGGACCGGTAAAAACGAGTTTTATAGAAGAGAGCGAAGAAAGGAGCTCTTTTTTGAGGCAAATAATAAGCTGCAGCCTCATAGGTCTATTAATTATCGCTGTTCACAATTTAAAAAGATTTTCCGATCGCAGCTTCGTTGTGCATTTGAATTTATTTTTATCTTGAAATTAGATTAGACTGTAAAATGTATAACTTCCAAAACACAAAAAGACCACCACAGCAATAAATATTTCCTTACAATCAGATCAACAGCGTCAATACGTGTTCTAGAAGCGAGTGAATAAAAAGAAACGTAAATTACACGCAAAATGTTAACGGATTAACGGACTTTATTAACTTCCGTTAATTAAAGCTGAAAATAACGGATTAACGTTAACGGAGGTGTGAAGTTTGTTAACGGACTAGTGGTTAACGAAGCTAACGTTTTGCATTGACTTGCCCATCTATGCCATTATGACGTTAATTGTAATATATATACGCGAGTTATCTCGCACAAGTTCGTTTTCGTTTTCTTGTTCTGTTGAAAGCATTAAAACCAATCTTGCTTGTATAAATATGTGTATTTAACTGTGGGGAAAGCTGGATATCAAAAATATCCAAATTCTCACGCTGATGACCTCCGATTTTACGCAATGCCTTCCAGTTTTGAAATGAGAAACAGGAAAAGAGACGAAAAAAAACTTAATTCAATGAGAATTCAATTCAAAAAAAATTTAGATGTAAAACAACGTGCAAGGTAGGCTTTCGCCTATTCGCAGGCCAGACATGATTAGAGGCTGTGCAATCCCAGCCACATAGGCCTATCAATAGATTAAGTTCATAGCCCACTACCAGACGCGGCGGCTCATTCACCGAAGTCAAACCTTCTAACTCCTGCTAATTTTTTGCGTAGGCTTAACTACAGTTTTGCGTTGCCCGGTCCAGCCTCGGTGCCAAATTTTGGGAGCACTAGACTGGACTATATTTCACGGCAGTAGAAAATATTTTCAGAGTAAAGGGAATATCCGATAATGAGACGAAATCAGACAGCCTGTCGGCTGTTTTAGACGTGCGGAACTTGAAAAATTACGACATGTGCTTCCCAATGTATCGCAAAGACATTCGTACCAACAAATCAAAACCGCATTATTGCAGCACTGTGCCCCGTCGGAAGACACCAGTCTCAAATATCTCCTACATCAAATTAGGCAAACTTCGGACATTAGCCCATCAAATTCGTCAGCTCGCACTTACACATTTGCCAGAACATACACCTTGAGCTCATCCTTAGCTGCTGCTGTTAATGTTCTTGCATCATGCCAGCAACCTCCTAAGTATTATTTCAAAGTCTTAAAATGAGCGTTTCAGGGTTTTTGATCATGATTAGGTAGTTTTTTTCCCCTTTTCTGCTAAAAGTCTTGCCTGGCCAGCACAACCATCTGCTAGGAAATTGTTTCCACGAATACATTTGTTTTCCTTCCAGATTTCTCTTGACATGATGCCGAGAACTGCAGATCTCGTATACCATGTCTAAAACAGCATCCTTGCAGCAGCAATTGAGCTCAACACTCATTCACACTAACACACATAACCTTGTTTTCCAGCACTGACAGTCATGTTCTTTGAGGGTGCCGATTTTGGATATAAAAGATATCAGAGTGTTATGATCTCAACGGGCATAGACGTAGCCCAAAGAGCAGAAACGCCCCCCTCCCCACCATAGGCATAGCCAGGATTTTTGATTGGGGGGGGCCAAACCACAAATCACATGCAATGACGTCATCAGAAATTTTCGAAAAGTAAGTTTTTGTGGGGCAAAGATATCGTAGAATGGAAGATCTGAAGCCGTAGCCTGATGGCACTTAACCAGGATTTTGGTAAAGGGAGAGGGCGAAAACTAATTGTTGAAAAGTGTAAAAGTCTAACTAGGAAGACGTGTTGAGTAAGCTATTGTACTCAAACGTGTCACAGACGGGGGTCTGGGGGCAGAGCCCCCAGCCGTCGGTGACTATGGGGGTCTGGGGGCAAAGCCCCCAGCCGCTGGGCGATTTTTGTAAGTTTTTGGAAAAAAAAGCTATTCAAATCCCATTGGATCACATTTTGCACGAGTTCAGAGCCATTTGGAAGAACTAGATTTTTAACATTTCAAAGCCAATCGAAAAAAATTTGTTGTTCAATCCTCCTTTTGCAATTAAATCCCAAAACACGCTTAGAATCTAGCATTATGGTGTAAAATTTTAATTGTAAGTGATTTGGTCTATAGGGGGAAGTAACGATCATTGCCTCCTGCAATACTTCAGCAGTAAATAATTAAGTTTATAATAACCGTAAACGAGGGCCTGGGGTGGCAACTTTTAGGTCAAAACTCTTCATATAAATTGTTAAAATTTGCATTAAGGGGCCCCTGGCCCGGGAACCTTGGTCGTCAGTCAGGGACCCTTGGGCTCCCTGGTTGCCAGTTAGAGGCCCTGTTGCCCCTTGCTTGTCGGTTACGAGCCCCTGGCCCCCTGGTTGTTAATTAGGGGCCCTGGGGCTCCCTGGTCGTGAGTTAGGGGGCCCGGAGCCCTCTGGTTGTCAGTTAGGGACTCCAGGACCCCCTGGTTGTTGGTTAGGGGCCCTGGGGACCCCTGGTCGTCAGTTAGGAGAGCCCCAAGGCCCCTCGTTGTCAGTTAGGGGGCCCAGGCCCCCTGGTTGTTGGTTAGGGGCCCCCTGGTTGTTAGTTAGGGGCCCCGGGACCCCTGGTCGTCAGTTAGGGCTCGGGGCCTCCTGGTTGTTGGTCAGGTGCCCCCTGGTTGTTAATTAGGGGCCCCTGGGCCCCCTGGTCGTCAGTTAGGCACTCCAGGGCCCCCTGGTGGTTGGTTAGGGGCCTTGGGGCCCCTGGTTGTTGTTTAGGGGCCCCCTGGTTGTCGGTTAGGGGCCTGGGGCCCCGTGGTTGTCAGTTAAGGGGCCCCCTGGTTGTTGGTTAAGAGTCCCTTGGTTGTTAGTTAGAGGCCCTGGGGCCCCCTGGTCGTCAGTTATGGGCCCCCTGGTTTTCAGTTAGGGGTTCCGGACCCCCTGGTTGTCGATTAAGGATTCCAGGGCCCTCTAGTTACTTAGTAAAGGCCCCCTGGTTGTTAGTATGGGGCCCCGGGACTCACTTGTTGTCATTAATATTACAGTCAAACTTCGATACTATGCCACCTCGCTACTATGCCACCCTCGCTACTATACCACTTTTGATCGTAACCAACTAAATTCAATAGAAAATATATTTACTGTGCCACCACTTACCCTCGCTACTATGCCACATGAGGTACAGTATTGCAGTGTATTAACGAAACAATAAACGCTACGAACGAAACAATTAAACGGCTGTGAAACGGCAAAAGTATACAGTATGTGCATGTAATATGTTCTCTCAAGTTATCTACTGTAGCTCAGCCCAAAACTCTGAGGAATCGTCAGCTGGCGCATGTTCTTTCTGCGGATTTCATGCACTTTGTCGTCTAGCCGATCGCATGCTTGCATCACACTGGCCTTCGCACTGGCCTTCCCGAAACTACTGCACTGTACTGTACATTATACTGAAATACATGTAAATTATAATCGTACAATACAACGTGGCATTACATTGTTACATCACAAGGCTGTTTTTACAAATCCTTGTTACTATGCCACCCTCGCTACTATGCCACTTTCTCTCGGTCCCAAAGGGTGGCATAGTATCGAAGTTTGACTGTATTGTTAATTACTGCTATGTGCGTAATTACTGAAAAAAAACTGCAACTAAACATCGCCAGGCTATGTTTTCATAAGTTTTTGTCGTTAGTAATATTTTGATTGGGGGGGCCCGGGCCCCCTGGCCCCCCCCCCCCCCCCCTGGCTACGCCTATGCTCCCCACTCCGGTTGAAATGCTACCAAAAATAAATATTTGACAAAAAAGCTTACTGTTTCTTGAGTTTCTTTTAGCATTTTTTGCGTACAAAAGTACACGCGTACAACAGTAATTAACAATAACATTGACGACTAGAGGGCCCGGGCCCCCTCAATTAAATTTTTGCTAACCAATTTAAATGCATAACCTTGGTGAAATTAGAGTTTTTGACCTAAAAGTTGCTGCATCAAGCCTTCATCTATCCTTTTTATGAACGTGATGCAGTAAGCAGAGCAGGATTTACCATATGACACAGTGCCAGGGACCTCGCGCTCAAATGGTAAGACTTTTATGATCTTCACCTACTGTATACTTGGCATGAAGATGTTAAGAAAATTCCCAAAGTGCCAGAGGCCCCCGAGCAATAACATGGGTTAGTTGGCGTAACCACCTATAGCACGGTTTTTAAATGGGACCAATTCACTTCCACCTCGACAGTTTTTATGCGACAAGATACTTTTGGGAAAAAAATTTGCTAGGGAAAATGCTCATTGAACAAATTATTGAATTTGAATAGAGGGGGCCCGGCCCCCTGGTCATATCGTTATGTTCTCCAGCAACTGGTTAATTTTAACGCAAAACAAAAATCTTTAAGGAAAATCTTCGCGGGGATTATTATTTACTGCTAAAATATTGCAGGAAGCAATGTACCGTATTTCCCCTACATCTGGACCAAATCACTTACAAAATTTAATACCAAATTTCAAAATTTTAAACGTGTTTTAGACATGAATTGCTAGTAAAAAGTGAATTGAACAATTTAATTTTTTCAATTGGCTTTGAAATGTTAAAGATCTAGTTCTTTCAAACGGCTCTGAACTCTTGCGAAATGTGATCCAATGGCATTAAAAAACTGTTGTTTTTAGAAAAACTTACTAAAAATTTGCTAAAAGGGCTTCGCCCCCAGACATCCGTTTGCAGTCCGTTTGAGTTACACTACTTTACTCGACACGTATCCCAATTTAGACGCTCTCGCTTTGGGTTCAAACCCTCTCTCTTCAGCAAAATCTTGGTTTAAGCGCCACGCCTAGCCACAGCTTCTGATCTTCTATACTACAATATCTTAGTCCCTCAAAAAAGTTCCTCTTTCAAAAATTTCTAATGGCATCATTGCCAGTGATTTGTGGTTTGCCCACCCCCCCACCCCCCAAACAAAAATCTTGGCTACGCCTATGTCAAGGGGGACCCAGCTGACTATTTCCTTTGTTTGTTTTTTTTCAAACTTTTTTTGCGTGCTGCTGTGCCGTGGCCAAAGCAAACAGAGTGAGGGGGCACTAATTAAAAGTAGGGGGACACTAAAATTTGCTTATAAAAACTGACCTTCAAATATTGCGCGGCTACAGTTATGCGCAATTTTAAAATAAGACCGGCAGCATTTTTTTTGCTCGTTTTTTCTGTGGCCCATAATCGCTTGAAAAATCCATCTACAGCAGTGATTGCTACCAAATATGCAATTGCCATGAGAAGTGAACAAAAATTTTTTTTTGCAAAAAAATTGCCTGATTTAGCCTATGCGCTGAACAAACTGATGCAACTCAATCGTGTTACAGACGAGCATAGTCACTAAATATTTAGTAACTGTGAACGGGGACTTAAATGCAAACGCTCGTACTTTCCCTTAGCCAAGCAAACGCTCGTACTTTCCCTTAGCAAACCCCCCCCCCCCTTTCCCTTAGCCAAGACACTCAGAAAATTTAACTTCAAAATACGAGCGTTTAACCGTACTTTATACTTGACCCGAAGTAAGGGGGGGGGAAGGAGGGGGCTGAACGGGCTAAGCAATTTAATTCTTCGAAATGACTTCTGTATTTTATCAAGTTAGTTTTTCATATGGCTTCAAAAATGGTGAAATGTGATGAAAATGGCTTCAAAATCGCTATTTTTTTCCTTCAAAAATCACAAAACTCGCCCAGCGGCAGGGGCTTTGCCCCCAGACCCCCGTCCACCGTCTCTAAATATTTAGTGACTATGCCCCGCCTGTAACACCCTTTAGTTGCATCAGTTTGTTCAGCAATATCAGGCAATTTTGGGGCAAAAAAATTTACTTTTGGTTCACCCCTTTTAGCAAAATGCTTGTTGCATGTCTGGTAGTAGTCACTGCTGCAAATAAATTTTTCAATTCAATTATGGGCCGCAGAAGAAACGAGCTATAAAACGCTGCCGGTCGAGTTTTTAAAATTAAACATATTTGCGGCCGTACAAGATCTGATTATCAGTTTTTATACGCAAAAGGTCAGTTTATTTAAGTGCCCCCCCCCCTTTCGGCGAATGCTCCCTCACTTCGTTTGCTCTGGTGACGGCACTGGTACCGGTAATCAAAAGGTTGCTGGCTCCACGTTTGATTATTGAACTGGTGATTTGTCGTTTTATTCACGGAAAAACACATAAAGCTTATTTTCCATAGGACCAAATATTATATCTGCCTTGCAGCCTCACTGTACAAATTATCCTAAAAAAGATTTTTGTTGGTTATGTTGAACAGTGGTAGCCATCGAGCGCTTGTTTCACAGCATAATTTTAATCCCTATTAACCACTAATTTTTAGTCAGTTTAATCATAATAAATTTTAATGAATTTGCTTGCTCAACATATTTTAATGAATTGGATTGGGATGGTGGCCGTACTATTTGATCGCTTCCCGATTAATGGAAGCGCAGAGAAACTCAGCGAAAACCCAACAGTCGGGCCGCACCCCCAACCAATGTCTGGACCAAAAGTTGAAGATACAGTAGACCCAATAATGAATTTACGCGCAGGCTCAGAGACAGAACGGTAAGAAAGAGTTGAATGACATCCCATAGAGGCTGTACACAGGCGCTCAGGAAGAGTTCTCTTTATGACTAATTCTGCGTAGACATTGTAATTTGTAATAGTACTAATTACGAGATATGATGATAGTCTAATAATTTATAAACTGTGCCGTAACAGCAAAGGCGGGAGAGCTCACAGAGTATGGGATTCGATAGGTCCAATTCTTCTGAAGAAACTGAAGGAAATTGACAGACAAGACGTGACGTCTCCATTAGAGATACTTGGTGTATTGGATTTTGGAAATGGCAGGGGATAAAGAGCCAGGAACCAACGTGTTGGACAACAGCTTTGGCCAGGAAATCAGCATGCTCATTTTCAGGATACTAGCGTGACTAGGGAGACACCCATTAAAAGTTTAAAATGACGTTGCTGGAGAGTGAAGATGAGGCGTGGCACTAGACACTCAGGTCACCATTCGTCCTCTTTTTGGAGGAGATGTCCTCCTTTTCAACAAAAAGTGATTATTCTTCCATTTTTTGGTCTGCATCAAATTTAACAAAAAAAAGCAAAGAAATCTTAGTAAAAACCTCTTATTGTTTAACACTTAAATTTAAAGGGCTAAGCTAGCTTATGCTAGATCGGTACGTTGATTATAATACTTGGAAAATTGTGTCCTTTTTAGAGATAAAAATATAGTCAGCCTACCAGAGTTGTGCACAAATAACAATAGATCAAAAGCGCATCG
This sequence comes from Trididemnum nubilum, assembly GCA_963965965.1. Classification (NCBI taxonomy): domain Eukaryota; kingdom Metazoa; phylum Chordata; class Ascidiacea; order Aplousobranchia; family Didemnidae; genus Trididemnum; species Trididemnum nubilum. Next base: position 28,682,306 of record OZ014487.1, read on the forward strand.
CAACCAAGCACAACGATCTTTTCAACCAGTACAAGCGAAGCGTAAAATGCACAATTTAATTTTTTTAATTTCTGAAGCAATTTTTTGATTCAGTTGAAGCGCAACGGAATTCCACAATTGCTGAACGGCAATTTCGTACTAAGTTAAAATGAAACCCAACTTCTGCAATTGAAATTTCACAACACAATTCAAACACCGCATTTTTTGCGATTTTAGGCAGGAAAAGAGTAAGTAATTTGCAAAAGAAGGCCGATATTTATCAATATTAGACTATCGAAATGGAACTAAATTAAGTTCAAATCTCGTACTAAGTTAAAGTGAAACCTAACTTCCGCAGTTGAAATTTCACAACACAATTCAAACACCGCATTTTTTGCGATTTTAGTCAAAAAAAGAGTACGTTATTTGTAAAAAAAGGCCGATATTAGACTGTTGAAATGGAACTAATTTAAGTTCAATATACAGTAGAATTGCGCTTGAAACCGAAAAAAAAAAAACTGAAAGCGCAGCGCAATTAAAGCGCAACAAATTTTAAAGACTTTAGTCCGCCACGTAACTTCCACAATGTTTCAAAATAAAAAATTTAAGTGAACTTCTGCAATTGCGGAATTAGCGCTTTGAGATTCTAATCATCTGCTCCTTACCATAACCATCAAACCCTCCAAGGGGACTTTGTCAGGAGATTATGAGGGGCCGATAAAAGTAAAGAAAAAAAAACGAGTTGGAGACCGTGAGAAAGAGAAATGACTTGTAGTGACAGAATATCATTTGGTTGTTACACCAGACGCATTCCAGTCTAGTCTAGAGGTGGATTTCTGCTGTGAAACTGAAAGCGATTGGTCCTATGGTCCAGAAGACAAGGTAAGGGAGTCATATGTATTGCATATAGACTATAATTGCGGCGTACGCTCCAGCACCATCCGGTCTAAAAGTGGAAGAGACAAATTCGTCAGTCTTATACATGAACCTCTGGAGGAAGAAAGGACAAACGCCTACTGGGAGATGCAAGGCGGAATTCTCTGGGGCCATTGCAGTAAGGTATGGAGGATGATATTATGAACTTGATTGGCGTTCAGGGCGGAAGTGGTTCCGCTGATATGCATAAGGTTTTTGGGATGGTTACTTATTAACCGGCTGATCACCAATTCTGAGACAAACTCTTTGAGAATAAAATGATGATTTTGGAAGAAGATGCAGAACACGTTTAAAGCATGCTAGTGCTTGGTTATTTTCAGAAGGAAGATGGCTTTTAGGAAGAAGTAATGAGGTGGGATGGAGGAGAGGTATCCAGCTATGACCCTGTGCAACTTAGAGGAGAATTTCTAGTTGGTTAATAGCGTTTTGCATAGGAAGAGGATCTAGCATCCGGGAGAAACATTCTGTTTAAAGTGCAGATATTACAAAAGCTTGTAGAGGAGGGAAAGGATTCTTTGAATGGACCCCGAAAAGCGATAGCAATGGACTGCAAGGCTTTATGTCTTGGGTAAAACTTGGAGCACAGGGATTGGTCATGAGACCCTGAAAAAGAAGTTCGGCCAAAGGTCCAGAAGTATCGCCGAAGGTAGCTAGTTTAGCGTAACTTAAATTTTAAAAAAGTAATGCACATATATTTTACAAAAATTTTGTAAACATCAAACTTGGCTATCAAGCGTAGAACAGCGTTCTCTGTCTATACCAGGTGTCGGCAACTTTGCGTAATAGTGATCCAAAAACCAAATCAGTAAGGTCTCGATGGGCCGTAACATATTTTTACTAACAATTTGATCCTTCAAAAGTGTGATTTTAGATAATATTAAGACAATTTGACGTATTTTAACTGAGTGCAGATTCAACAAAAACTCTGTTGCTTTGGATAAACAACTCGTTCGCACAAAATGATGAAAATATGTTTGTTTCAAGAGCAACAAGGACTTTGCTGAGGGGGAAGGGGCTTGAACAAAAATTAAATTTTTTTGTCAAAAAAATGTCGTTTTTGAGCAGGGTGCAGAGCAAACTCGTGCAACGTAAGGGCATCACAGAAGAAAGTCTGGGGACAGAGCTGCCAGTCACCGTAAACCATTGGGGTCTCGGGAGTCAAACCTCCAACCGCTGGGCGATTTTTGAAATTTTTTCAAAAAATTGCCAATTTAACGTCATTCAGATTAAATTTTGCTCATTTTTAGAGCCATTTAAAAGAACTATTCATTGCATGGCTTTTAAAGCAAGTTGCAGAATTAAACTACTCAGCCCCTTCAACCACCCGTTTACTTACAGGTCAGGTCCAAAACACATTTTGAACGTTTGCGTTTTTGAGTTAAATTTTTAAAATAGCTTAGTTTAGGGATTGAAGCTCCATAACTCCCCCCCCTCTCCCGCCTGGTTGCGCCTCTAGTAGTTGGTCTATTTTCGTTTCAAAGTATTTGAAGTTGTTTGAAAACCAATAAAGCTTCAGCATTAGCTGTAATTCTAGTCTCTCGAAGCATATCATTCGGCTACCAAATCTCTTTTCCTACACCACATGAAAGCTGGGGCAAAGTTTCCCTAAACAATTTTAGAATTTTTTAGAACACTGAATAATTTTTGACCCTATTGTATACACTCCTATTACGTCGTTTTTCCAAAATATGGCCTTGATGTCATTACGGTGACGTCATCAACTCAAAATTGGATTTTTCTAAAAAATTGGTGAACAACAACCCACATGCCGAATTTGGTGTTTACGCACTTTCCGGTTTAGAAATTAGGTAGAGAGGGATTTTTGCCCCCCTCATCACCCCATGTAGAATGAGTTGGTTCAATTGCCTGTGCAAACTACAGCGTTAATAATCATTTATTTTTCGTAATTAAGATGCCATTGGTGGTAGCTCTTTTGCGAGTTCCAATGCCCTTTATTATGAGAAACTTGATGTTGTCATGCCCTCAATAATGCCACAGCATACAATTAAATATTTGATGATTTAGTTGTGATGTTTTGACGTTTGCTGGCCAGAGCTTTAAATATTTGATGTTATTTTGGGCTGAAAAGTTTACGTACGGTAAGTCCAGTGGTAATTTAGAAGCAGTAAAAGCATAACATCTTGCAAAATACCTATAATTTGATTTAATATTTTGACGTTTGCGGAGCCAGAGTTTTAATGTTTGATCGTTTACGTGCTATCTGGCCTGCAGGCTACCAGCCCGGAATCCTTTAGGCCGGATTGCACGTAAACGATTAGAAATCTTGCAAAATGCTGTAGGTTGGTGACTTTCATTAATTAAAATTTTGCACGCTAAATAAATACTGCCAAACATTGACACCGTGGCATGCTTATTTGCATTCAAAATATTTTTATGTGCTATATCAAGCACTAATATTTCGCTTTTATCTCTTGCTCCATTCGCAATACAGCTCCATATTGCAACAAATTGCCGCAATCGCAGAAATCGCCAGCCGGATGATTTTTTTGACCGGCCAGATTAGGCCCGTAGGCCATAAGTTGCCGACCACACGATCTAATGTCCGCCTAGGTATTGACTCTATCATACTGTTTTATTTCAAGCCTACTTATTTCATGGGTAAGCTTCTAGGCTAGTTAATTTAACCAGCTCAGTTCTCCACGGCTCAACACTAAATAATTTAAGGCAAAAATTTTGCAACTATTTTTCAAAAAAAATTCGCTAAATTTTTCGAAAAAATCAAGTCTACGTTTTTTGCTCTGTCACTTAATCTGCCAATATGTCGCAACGATTTGACTTGAAGTTTCAGTTACAATTTGCCATCTTGTCGCTTGAACATTGAAAAAATTGATTTTTCAATTGTAATAAAAATTTTCTGTGACGTAATAAACATTGAAGTTCGATATTTTCAGATTGCTTTCAAGTTCGATATTTTCAGATTTTTTCTATCTCCAAAACTACAGCACTTAGAAACTTCGTTCTTTCAGCAAAAGATAGAGAAAATTATAAAAAAAATGATGAAAAAAAATTTTTTTGACCAAAAATCACGAACTTCGATATTTTCAAATCACGGCAGCCAAGGTGAAAGCGTCTAAATTGGGAGACGTGTCGAGTAAAGTAGTGTAACTCAAACGGACTGCAAACGAGGTCAGGGGGCGAAGCCCTTTAAGCAAATTTTAGCAATTTTTTCCAAAAAAAAGCTGTTTTAATGCCATTGGATCACATTTCGCAAGAGTTCAGAGCCATGTGAAAGAACTGGATCTTTAACATTATAAAAGCCTATCTAGCATGTTGTTGTACATCTTGAATTTTTGTTAAATTGAATTCTCATTAAATTAAGTTTTCTTTTGTCTTTTTTCTTCTTTCTCGTTTCAAAACTGGAAGGTATTGCGTGAAATCGGCGGTCATCAGTGAGGGAATTTGGGTAATTTTGATATCCAGCATCCACTGCAGTTAAATACACAAATGTATACGTGCAAGTTTGTAGTTAATGCTTCCAACAGGGCAAGAAAACGAATAAGAACGTCATGAAAAAGAAACAAATGACGGTCTCAAGAGCGGAATAAAAAAAAATATCGGAGAAAAGAAAATTTTGAAAAAAAAAAAAGAACAAAAGGGTTTGGGGCACCACAACGTGGCGATACTCCGGCTTCTGAAGAAATGGGGCAAAATTGTGGAGACAGACTACCGAGTCTTCTTTTGTTTTATCTCTCATGAGTTTGGAATCGGGACCAAACATCGTGTTTCCAAACAAGCAATCATGGTTGTTGTGACGCTGGAAAATAACTTTACGCTTATTTCTTATTGAGGCCAAGCATCCTACCCGTTGTAGTGGTTCAGCCTGACGAAAGACTTCCAAACAGGATTAGAAAAAGATGCTCGGCGTTGCTGTGCTTAGACAAGCCAGCACAGAGTGACTGGTTTATCCGAACAAACAATTGCACTGATTTGTCCTTATTGTATATGAGCACTTGCTTTATATATTATACCAAAGACAAACTTTAAGTTGGAAAGCTTTGAATAACAGTTTTCTAATCAAATGTTTCATTAACCTCGCTGTATTACGCCAAAGCGTGTTACAAATTGGGAGGGCTCATCTTCACGTCATTGCGCCCGGGCAACATAGCTTCTTTCCTAGAAATGTTGCAGCGCTGCGGTGGCAAGCCGTTGGCAGCACTGAGTTCAATTTGACCAGACAAAAATTTGAATCTCAGGCCTTCCGCTCCAGAGACAAACGCGTTACCGCTCGACCAACCGGACGGTTCAGTTTTAAAGGTAAAGCGTGTAACCCTATTTTGCAGGTGCTCAAAATCGATGGAAATAGCGGGACACTGTGTACAATCATATTTAAACGCTTATAACTTTTGAACGAAGCAAGCAATTTGCGTAGTTCCTTCGCAGTTAGACAAACGATTTAATCAAAAATGTTTGGGGCTTAAGTTTGTTTAGCTATCAGATGAGCATTTTTGCCAACTCTGTTTTAATCAAAGTTGACCGAAATCACCATTTTTCGCTAATTTTCGGCCTCATCAATCACAAAATCAGCAGGAAAACAGGGGCTCGCGCAGTTTCTGTATCGCTGATGACGCGCTTTACGTAAATTCCACGTAAAAAATTTCTCAACAACAAAAAGCGCATTAACCACAACTTCACGAATCATTTAATCTGAGGGTCGAATTCGACCGATCTATTTTAACAATCATACACAAGTCGCTTACTGTATGCTAAATCATACGGTAAAATTTTAATTTTGTCTTTTTGTAAAAGACGATTTATTTGTTGATGCTCGAAATTTAGAAACAATTTTGTTGCGGTATGCGAAATGAGTTTTTGAATTTTAAGAAACATACAATCTACAGTATTGATGAAAAAAATGTATATCTAAAGATCTATAGTGTTGGATAAAATAAATACTACGATAAAATTGTTACTCCTTTTATTTTAAAATTAATTTGTTTGTGATATTAAAACGAAATTAACTTCTAATCAAGCTATATCCTAAATCGATTTTTGTGCAGCGCAAAAACTATAAAAACTCTATCTAAAATCAATCGAACTTCGATTCATAAAGTCTAAGCTCGATTCTCTCAGTTCTAACCATTTCCGCCAGGTTCAGCTAGTATTTACTACATCATGCACAAAAAACGAAAGATCAAAAAAGCCATCTTCGCTAATGATGATGCAAAAGTACTATTCGCGCATGTGGGTTTCATATTGAATGGTTAATTATCTAACGTTTTGGTTATGAAAATTTTTACTGCCGTTACACGTATACGGTGCTTGCAGTAAAATGCAGTAAATTTTTTTTAATAAGATCCAGCAAATGTTGTGTTGAGGTTGGCTGTTCTTAAATTTTCACGAATTTTCAGTCTCATTTAATTCTTAATTTGTTCTAAATTTTATTACGGAATAAAATGACATAAATTGATTATTACTTGATTGAAGTTGATGTCTTTTTTGCAAGCAGCACTGCAGGTTATGATTATATTGTTAGTTAGACAAACAAATCAACCATGGCAATGAAGAAAAAGCCAAGAAAATTTTGCTGATTATTTACAAACTCGTTGAGCAAATCTGTCGTTAGTTTTTTTAAACTCAAACAGGCGTAGTTCTAATTTTTTTCCTAAATAAATAGTTCGTTTACTGTCGCGTTAGTAAAGCATTACAGAAGTTGCGTACAATAAAACTGTGATCTTGCGTAATGAAACAGGTTTCGGTAGTTCGTACTCCGTAACCCAACCAGATACTATGCCGTTTTAATTGTGTGAGGAAGTGGAATTACTGTAATTTTTTTAGTCTAAATTTACAGGCGTTTGATTCATTATTTCGAACTTTCCATTCACTACCACTGAACTAAAAAATACCTATAAGTTAATTTTTTTGAAAAGCATTGTTTGTGTCCCCAATATTATACTGTGGCATAATTTGTCATTGCAAACAGACATATATACTGTTAAATGTAATCCGTAGTTTCATCAGTCTATCTGTGTGCATGCAATATAAGTTAATTTATTTCACACCATAGACTCAGAGCCGCCGAAAGGGGGGGCAGGGGGGTACAATGACCCCAAAGCCCATGGACTTTTGTAGGCCCAGGAGGGGTCCCATGGGCTTCAGGAAGGCCGCTGGCTTCAGTGGGCCCATCGAAATGACACTGAGAAATCAGCATGTAATTTGGAGGTCACCAAATTTTGAGCGAAAAAACGTTAGAATTTCGGTGAAGACCTTTTTTTTTTTTGAGATCACATCATAATTTGGACAAAACTGCAGCATTGTCTCCGTCTGCTTTGGAGTGCACAAAAACGGAAATTTGTCATATTTGAGCTGGCCCCGGGCCTACGTTCAGCTCTCGGCGCCCCTTTATAGATTTACAAACGCTTCCAACTCTTATAGGTAACTATAGTTATAGCAAACGTAAAACAATCACCATAAGTCGAATATTACGAATAAACAATGTTGGAGCAGAAATCAATTATGCCGTATTTTTCCGGTTCCTCTTTGTTTCTTTTTTTTTTTTTTAATTTGCATTATACAATTGTTTTATGGAAAATGATTAAATTATCTGATGGAGGCACTGTTATTTCATTTGCATTAAAGTTTGTAATGATCTACGATATCTAGAAATCTTGGTTTTCAAGTTTTTCATTCAAAAATTTTAAATTTGTGTAAATTACTGCAATACTGCAATAATTTCAAACTAATTAGCTGCAGGCAATTGAGCTCTAATTATAACTCTGATTCGGATATGAAAAGAAACGAAAACGATGTTACGAAAAAGCGCAACAAAATACAAAAAAGTGCAAGTTACAAAAAGTGTGTATATAATTACTATGATATTTTCATCATTATTGCGATATGTCTAAAATTAATTTTGTGAGACGAAATCCAATCAAACGTTTTAGCACATTTCAAAAACTAATTGTTATTTTATAGGATTCGTCATTTTGGCGGTACGCTTCATTATTGTTATAATGCGCATGCTAAAATATAATGACGCTAAAGTAAATGCGATAAATCAGTGGTCGGCAACTACCGGTCCGCGGACCGGTGCCGATCAGTGGAGAGTTCGTTACCGGTCCGTGGAGATCCCCAGATAAAAAATTACCTTCGACCTTGTAAGGCGTATCATATATTCTAAGAAAAATCTTACGTAAAACATGCAGCAAAGTATTGGATTTATCGCCGATTATCTCTGTGATATCTAGCGCTACAAGACAGAATCATCTAAGATTATCTGCGAAAGCCTAGTATATATCTTCCATAAACTTAGTAAAATTTTAGATTTCCAGATTAAAAATTATCTTCGACCTTGTAAGGCGTATCATATGTTATGAGAAAAATCTTACATAAAACAAGCAGCAAAGTTTTGGATTTATCGCCGATTATCTCTGAGATATCTAGCGCTATAAGACAGAATCATCTAAGACTATCTGCGAAAGCCTAGTATATATCTTCCATAAACTTAGTAAAATTTTAAATTACTTTTGCCGTCGTAGTCGCCCATTTGCCGAAAACTCCTAGAATAATTCTTAACGAAATCTTATGTGAAAAATAAACGATGTGTTAGAAAGCGGTACATACCATAATTTGCAAAGAGTAGCATAGGCCGCACCAAGGTAACTTACACTCATTATTCTTTTAGTTATAAAAGTTATAATAAAAGTATAGAACACGGTACATGATTGCAGAATGCAGATTCAGTGCAGACCAAATGGCATCAGGACGAAATTATGCTAATTGACCAAAACTATAGAGAACATATAGATGTTAAAAAGCCAAAAAACGTTTTATTTCCATCAAAAATAAGTAATAATAACAACACCACATTATGGCAATACTAAAATCCATACTTGATACTACGCATGATCACAAAATTGTGTTTAAACTCAAACTCAAGCGGCGTTGTTGCGTTCTTTGAGAAGATGCTTCACAATGATTAATATCTCATTTTTACAGATTTTTAGCAAGCAGCACAAATCAAATTTCAAGCGGACAATTCAGAAACGACGGCAACTCCTAAACGAGTCAAGATTTGACCAAAGCATAACGCATCTGTCGGTTTCTCGTGATAGGAGGATAAAAATTTATCAAAAAACTCCCACTTTCATTGAAAATAAAAAGATATAAAAAAAACGATTGTATGCAAGTAGTTTAAAATGAGCCAAAACTATACGGTTTGGGGTGTTTGGGGTGTGGGGTGTTTGGGGTGTGGGATGTTTGGGGTGTTTGGGGTGTAGGATGTTTGGGGTGTTTGCAAAATTGGGGTGTCATCCAATTGCGGCGTCTTAACCTTAGGTCTAACCCTAGCTAGTTGTTTGAAAGTTGGTCCTGCCTGAGTATCGAACCACCGCAGGTGGTTTGCCTGGGCATTGGTTCAAGTCTAAAGACTTTTAGTGTCTTGCTTGAGTACCGAACCACCGCAGGTGGTTTGTCAAGCCACCGCAGGTGGCTGGCTTCAAAGTAGCCAGTTAAAAGTAACCCAAGATCTAGTCTTAACTCTAAGTTTGTTATAAGAATGGAAACTTAGCGTTGACCTGAAGAGTAACTGAGTATCAAACCACCACAGGTGCCTGGCTTCAAGTCTAAAGCTTGAAGAGTGCCCGAGTACCGAACCACCGCAGGTGGTTTGTCAAGCCACCGCAGGTGGCTTGCTTCAAAGTAGTTGGTTAAAAGTGAAAATATCGGTAATTTCTAAGATGTTCTAGTTAACACTATGAAGTCTATTTTGTTCGTATAGGAATAAGCTCTGTGTAACTTGAAACGTTTCCTGTCGCGCTGTAGTTGAATTTCCGCTGCCGTGTCGAAATCGTGACAGCGGTTATCTAAGGTTTAGCTGTGAACCACTATCTTTTTGTTACTTTTTTTCGAATATGGAGCGAGCATGGCGCAATACAACTTGTTTAATCCCAATAAGTTTAACCCTTTGGCGTATGTTGTCTTGGAGTCAAACTAATGCGCTTGAACCCTTTCAACTTTACTAGCGTTTAGAGATTTGGTTTGTTTTCGAATCGAACTAATGTGGTTAAAGCCATTCAAGTTTAGTGAGTCTAAAATTTGCAAGGTTTAGTTAAGTACCGAACCACCGAAGGTGGTAAGTCTAAAATTTGTAAGGCTTACCTGGGAATCGAACCACCGAAGGTGGTGAGTCGAAAGCTTAAAAATTTGACTAGGTTTGCCTGAGAACCGAACCACCAAAGGTGGTGAGTTTTAAGCTTAAAAAAATGCTTATCTAAGAACCGAACCACCGAAGGTGGGTTTAAAACAAGTAAGACTTACCTAAGAACCGAACCACCAAAGGTGGTGAGTCTAAAATTTGCCCGGAAACCGAACCACCGAAGGTGGTGAGTCCAAAGTTTAAAATACTAGCCTGAGAACCGAAGCATCGAAGGTGGTGAGTCTAAAATTAGTAAGGCTTACCCAAGTACCGAACCACTGAAAGTGGTGAGTCGAAAGTTCACCGAACCAAGTTTAAAAACTACTTGCCTGAGAATCGAACCACCGAAGGTGGTGAGTCTAAACTTAGTAAAACTTACCTAAGAACCAAATCACCGAAGGTGGTGAGTCTAAAAGCTTTCAATTTGAGGTTAAAGTGTGAAGGTATGAGCCATCTGGTCTGTTGTAAATTCACCTTTAAAAACTCTTTTCATCCGCTTACACTAATGACATTAGAATTAAGACTTTAATTGGAATCGCTAACTGTGTCTGATCGTACGCGAGCTTTCGGGGAATCCCCTCTTTGTGGAAATTCCTGTTAATTTAAAAGCGAATTTTTTCAAAAACTTTTCAAAGAGCGCTCTAAAATAGATCCATCAACCTCAGGTTACGGACTGAATCTCTAGTGGAGGAATGCGGCAAAAACCTTAAATTTTAAAACACTTGCCTGCGAATCGCTGGGAACCAAACCACCGAAGGTGGTGAGTCTTAAGCTTAAAATACAAATCTGGGAACCAAACCACCGAAGGTGGTGGGTCTAAAGCATAAACTTGGTAAGACTTTCTGGAAACCGAACCACCGCAGGCGGTGAGTCTAAAGTTTAAACTACCGCAGCCGGTTAGTTAAAACCTAAAATTTGTAAGGCTTCACTGGGAATCGAAATACCGAAGGTGGTTAGTTAAAGTCTAAAGTTTAAAATTTGGACTATCGTTTAAAGGTCGTGGACCGTTCTTTGGACGGGCGGTTAGCTGTCGCAAAATCGCTTTGAAGTTTGCATGGTTCCAACTAAAAAATTAAAAATTTTTAAAAATGTAAAATACTTTTAATCTAAAAAAAAAAATTATGAAAACTAAATTTTAAGACATTTAGTCGATAACGTAGAAATATGTCTGAAATATGGTTGTATATTCTGGAGTTTGAATAACAACGGTATTATGTTTCAACAAGAAAATGGCAAACTCGACTACAAGTTGGTCGATACTTTGACTTTTGCATTAAAATATTGCAACAACGACTGCTAGAATATTATGTGAGTCAATATGGAAAGGTGGTATTGTGTTTGGCTTTTGTGTGGTTTGCCTGCATGACGTAACATAATCCAATTTGTTTAATTTCCGATTACCTTGGTGCCACAAGCTAGTTTGTTCGCTGCGAAACATACTCGAGAGCTTTAACGCTCTTGTCATTCTATCAAAGTGAACGTATGTACCTATTGTCGGAAAACCTTTATTCGAAATGATGCTATGCTACGTCACAAAAGAGAAGTATATGAACGGTTTTGAAATTAGAGTGCGAAAAACGTAACAAAAAATTTAAAAGAGCCCCCCGATATAACGCACCCGCCGCTGTTACCACCAGCGTCATGTTCAATTTCACAAAAACACCTGAAATTTAAGTTTAAACTGACACATCGTATCACAGCAAAAAATTGAAATCGAATTGCGAGCACTACAATCTGGTGCAAGTCTGACAGTACGTGCTTTGTTCAGCCTCAACCATTCGAATCATATTCTAGTTATTTTGATGAGAGGCTTGGAATATTTCGATTTTAAAGAATTTTTGCTCTTCAAAGAACATTTATGTTGGAGAACTTAGACATTGGTATAAGAAATAAAAAGTTTAGCCTCAAGTTAACTAATTTTTTAATTTGTGGTACTTAATTTAAATTCGGATTGGTTATTAATTTTATTTTTATTCGTTTCATTTTATTTGTGCCAAAATACAATTTTAATAAAATAAGTAATAATTCAATCAGAGCAGTACAATTGTAGCCAATTCAATAAAAAACAAACAATATTTTTACACAAATAGAAGCAGCAGAACGAATAACGTTATAACACGCATTAAGTCAAGGTAATATGGTCGGAGTTATCAATATTATGCACGGTTTTGAAACAATATGTTATACGCATGGTTTTATATCATATGTTAAGCAGTTATCAATGTAATGCATGGATTGGAAACAATATGTCTTACACATAAAATGCAAAACCACGATATATACTAAAGAGAGGACGAAGCATTACATAATCGATTGAAAATACTCAACTATTAAATTTGAACTTACGCTTGAAATCACTACATAAAAAGAGAATAAATCAAGAGCACTACCTAGCGGTGAGAGGAAAATTTTAACCTTGCCTGTTTTTGCATAATTCGAATAATCACGACAAACAATGAACTTAAAATAGAATGATAACCTCAAAATCCAAAACACACTACAGACCAGGAAGGAAGCAGATGAGTCCAAAGCACTACGTAAGAAATACATTTTACCTTACGCTTTTGTCTGAAGTAACATTCCAAGTCAAAATATAGAAAAAAAATCAATCAAGAGCACTATCTAGTGATGAGAGGTAAACTTCTAAACCTTGTTTGTTTTAGCTTCAACAAATCAAGACAATTTGAATACTAATAAAGTATTGAGAAACGGTTTGGTCACAAGCTTTTGATTTCTGACCTTGTTGAGGATATGACGTCATATCTTTGACGCCAGGAAGGTTCATCTTTGTGTCCATTTTGTGTCCACTTAAAACGCAAAAAGTGGGAGTTCAACAAAGATCACGCAATTTTAGTCATCGTGAAAACGACGCAGTCCAAATTCAACCAAGTTTAACCAATGATAAAAGCGGTATTCAGTAACAGACGGCTTTCAATATTTCGATCAAATCACTCTGACATAAAGACAAAGTTTATAAAAAGTTAAAGTATCAAACGAGTTTTTTGGATTAGTTTTTGTTGTACATTATAAAAAAATATGAATTTTTAGTTAAAAGCTATCAAATTTTTGATTTGTTTCTATGAACCAGGCACTGCATCTGGCTAACCACACCAACGTAGAGCACCGCTTCTTGAGTTCTTATCGCAAGATCAGGCTGGGTCACTGCAACGGGTAGACTACCTGGTCGCAATGAGAAATTAGCGTAAAGTGTCTTTCGCAAGGACACAACGGCACGTTATCAGTTCGAGCCAGGGGTCAGCAACCTTTCGATCACTAGCCCGACGCTCTACCACTGAGCTATTGCCGTTGCCTTATCGCAAATAATACGGTAAAATCAAAAAATTGTATCACTTCAATTATTTACACAAAACTGTAAGAATATTTCAAACTTGTAAGATTTTAAGTGAGTTTTCGGTTTTTTTTTAGATAAAATTTTTTATTTAAGTCAAAGAAATTGAACTTTGAATATCTTTTTTGATCAAACTACTCTTATGTAAACAAGAAACTTATAAAAATTTAAAATTTTTTATCAACACTTTTCATTGTTACGTTAGAATTTTTGCTCACGACAGAGAATTTACAAGGACTGAAGAGAATTTATTGAATTTGTTCCATAAAAAAACAATATTAATTGATAAAAAACAAAATTTTAGAGAATTATTAATTAATTGAATCATATTCATTTTTTTAGAATTACTTTTTTCACAACCTCCATGTAAACAAGATTACTAAAAAAACTCACAAAATGTTGTTGAAAACAAATTGTATAACGTTGAAATATCTTTCAAACAAATTACCACAAACAAGAAAATCGCAAAAACTAAAGTAAGTTTGAGACTTTAAGACAAGGTTTAATATCGAATAACACCAAAAAAATAGCAAAAGTTTTTGTTTTAACTCAAGATAGAGTGTAGTTGAATAAAATTTTACGGTATTTTAGTAAAAAAGATCAGTGTAAAACTAAAAAAATTTAAGATGTTAGGTAAACATTTTAGTTTTGTAGTACAAAAAAGGTTATTTTTAGTGAAATTTTCAATTTAAAATGATGAAACATAATATTTTTTACAAAACTATGGCTACGACAACAAAAAAAGTGAGGTTTATTGTGCAAAATTAATACACATTCCCTATTTTTGTTAAATTTTATGGTATTTTAGTAAACAAATTAGTGTAAAACTAAAAAAAATGTAAGATGTTAGGTAAACGTTTTAGTTTCAAAGTACAAAAAAGGTTATTTTTACTTAAACTTTCAATTCAAAATGACCAAATGTAAGATTTTTTACAAAACTATTGCAACGACAACAAAAAAATTGAGGTTTATTGACTAAAATTAATACACATTATCTATTTTGGTTAAATTTTATTGTTTTTTAGTAAACAAATTAGTGTAAAACTAAAAAAAAATGTAAGATGTTAGGTAAACCTTTTAGTTTCAAAGTACAAAACAGATTATTTTTACTGAAACTTTCAATTTAAAATGACGAAACGTAACTTTTGTTTCAAAATTATCGCTACGACCACAAAAACGTCGAGGTTTATTAACTAAAATTGATAAACATTATCTATTTCGGTTAAATTTTATGGCATTTTAGTAAAAAAAAATCAGTGTAAAACTAAAAAATTGTTAAAAAATGTAAAGTGTTAGGTAAACGTTTTAGTTTCAAACTACAAAACAGATTATTTTTACTGAAACTTTCGATTTAAAATGACTAAACGTAACTTTCTTTTACAAATTATCACCACGACAACAAACAAATTGACTGAAATTAATAATCATTATCTATTTTGAGTAAATTTTATGGTATTTTAGTAAAAAAACTAGTGTAAAACTAAAAAATGTAAGATGTTAGGTAAACGTTTTGGTTTTAAAGTAGAAAAAAACATTATTTTTACTGAAACTTTCGATTTAAAATGACAAAGCGTAACTTTTTTACAAAATTATCGCTACGACAACAAAAAAGTCGAAGTTTATTGAGTAAAATTAATAAACATTATGTATTTTGGTTAAATTTTATGACATTTTAATAAAAAAACTAGTGTAAAACTAAAAAATGTAAGATGTGAGGTAAACGTTTTAGTTTTGAAGTACAAAAAAGATTATTTTTACTGAAATTTTTAATTTAAAATGACGAAACGTAAGATTTTTTACAAACTTATCGCTACGACAACAAAAAAGTCGAGGTTTATTGACTAAAATTAATAAACATTGTCTATTTTGGTTAATTTTTACGGTATTTTAGTCAAAAGATTAGTGTAAAACTAAAAAATTGTTAAAAAATTTAAGATGTTAGCTAAATGTTTTTGTTTCAAAGTAGAAAAAACGATTATTTTTAATTAAAGTTTCAATTCAAAATGAAGAAATGCAAGATTTTTAATGTTTTTTTGCAAAACTATGGCTACGAAAACAAAGAAGTTTAGACTTTTTTCATTAAAAATAATAAACATTATCTTTTTTAAGTAAGTGATTTACTAAACATTTTATTATTTTGGAACATTTTCTATCAAATTTAAGGTCTGAGAAAATTGCTTGAGTAAAAATTGTTAAAAAATTTAAGATGTTAGCTAAATGTTTTTGTTTCAAAGTAGAAAAAACGATTATTTTTAATTAAAGTTTCAATTCAAAATGAAGAAATGCAAGATTTTGAATGTTTTTTTGCAAAACTATGGCTACGAAAACAAAGAAGTTTTGACTTTTTGATTAAAAATAATAAACATTATCTTTTTTTTAACTGAGTTATTTACTAGACATTTTAATATTTTGGAACATTTTCTATCAAATTTAAGGTCTGAAAAAACTGCTAGGGTAAAAATTGTTAAAAATTACCGTTTTTTAAGGAAAACATGCAATTCAAAACAAATAAACCAAAAGAATTTAAGTTAATTTTACTAAAAGACTTACTTTAAAACGTGGAAATCAGTAAAAAATTACTATGTTAAACAGATTTAATGCTATTTATGGTAAAAACTTCATTTAAGACAAAGGAATCATACAATTTTAAGACAGCTTTGACAAAATTATTCTTCACAAATGCAAGAAAGTTAATCAAAGGTTACGATTTATTAGAATGTTTTTGTTTAAAGTAGAAAAAATAGCTGCTTTTTACGTTAAAACAATTATACAAGTCTCAGAAACTTGAATTGAAACAATAACAACAATAATTAACTCTTCAGATTTTGCATATTTGTGTGTCTAACGTCTAAAATACCGATACTTTGAAACTTACAGAAAAATCTACATGTTGCTTTTTAATATCTTTGAACTGCGACTTTGTTTAACACGTTATCAAGTAACAAAATCAAATTTGAGCGACACATCCTTGCGGTCAAAACACATGATTTGCTCTAATATGTTCGTATTTTCCAAGCTATAGACGCTTGTTACTTGAAATTTCGTAACGTAAAATTTGCAAGAAAAACCCATTCTCGCATTTCTTTGCATTTGAGTAGTATTTAAACGAGACTGCTGTTAGACGTTCGAGTTTCTGTGTCGCAATCATATAGTGGCGTAATTTTTTCCTTTGTTGAAGCTACGTGACTGTACTATTTGAGGTTTTATGAAAGCTTTTGCCGCTTTGATTTGAAAATGTTTCATTGGAAACACTAATTTTAAGAATAAGGTTGGGTGTTTACCTTGTAGATAGCAGAATCTAAAGTCAAAAACACGCTGCTTATAGGTTTACAAAAAATTTTGAGACATTGTTATTGAGTCATGATCAAATACGCTCGGGACAAGGCCGGAAGTTGTTTATAAAATTAATTCAATAATTTTAATTTAAAAAATTTATTAATTTTCAATTCAAAAAAAATTTAATTTCAATAATTTTAATTTTAACAATTTTCAATTCAAAAAATTTAATTTTAATTTAAACAATTGATTAATTTTCAATTCAAAAAAAATTTAATTTTAATAATTTTAATTTAATTAATTTATTAATTTTAACAATTTTCAATTTAAAAAATTTAATTTCATTAATTTTAATTTAATTAATTTATTAATTTTCAATTAAAAAAATTTAATTTTAATAATTTTAATTTAATTAATTTATTAATTTTATAAACAACTTCCGGCCTTGTCCCGAGCGTTTTTGATCATGACTCAATAACAATGTCTCAAAATGATATTTTTTCATCATAACGTTTTTTCAGTACTTTGGAAAAAGTAAACAAAATCTATCATTTCTTGGTACTTCACGTGATCTTAAACGTTAAAAAATCTTGGGCATTTGGAAAGCTGTTCGATCAGATGTTCGGGTTTAAAGAAAACTTTATCACATAGCGTTTACAAATTGTTTTGAACATTTAGTTGTACACCATCAAATTTTTTTGAAATCCCATGAACAATGTATATTAGACTTTAGATTCTGATATCTGCAAGACAAACAACAAACCTTATTCTAAAAACTAATGTTTCCAAGAAAAAACTTTCAAATCAAAACGGTAAAAGAGTTCATAAAAAATCCTCGAAAAGTACAGCCGTATAGCTTCGACTTGGGAAAAAACATTATGCGACTATGGTTGTGACACAGAAAATTACACGTCCGACAGCAATATTGTCTAAACACGACTCAAAATGCGAAGAAATGCGAGAATGGATTTTTATTGCGAATTATACGTTGCCAAATTTTAGATCTCAAGCGTTTAAAACTTAGAAAACTACAGTCATAATATGTTTTGACCTGAAAACAGCGGTGGCGATAGGCAGTGGTTGAGCGTTGGGAATAGACTATGATTTGATTCTCTAACTGGTAATAATGCGTCGTTGTGTCCCTGGGAAAGTCTCTTCACGCTTATTTCCCAATTGGACCAAGCAGTCAATACCTGTTGTGGTGGACTAGCCTGACAAAATACTTGGAAACAAAACTCCCAAAAAGGTGCTCTGTGTTGGTTTGATTAGATAGGTGCAGACGAGTACCTGGTTAATACGAACCTGAAAACGAGTTGTTCCAATTTGATTTTTTGCTTTGTTAAACAAAGTCGAAGTTCAAAGATATTAAAAAGTAACATGCGTATCCTTCTGTAAGTTTCAAAGTATCGATATTTTAGACGTTAGACACACAAATATGCAAAATCTGAAGAGTTAATTATTGTTGTTATTGTTTCAATTCAAGTTTCTGAGACTTGATTAACAATTTTAACGTAAAAAGCGGCTATTTTTTTCTACTTTTTAAACAAAAACATTCTAATAAATCGCAACCTTTGATTAACTTTCTTGCGTTAGTGAAGGCTAATTTTGTCAAAAATATCTTAAAATTGTGCGATTCCTTTGTTTTACCATAAATAAACCTTTGTTTTACCATAAATAAATGAAGTTTTTTACCATAAATATCATTAAACTTGTTTAACATAGTAATCTTTTATTGATTTCGTGGTTTGATGCAAGTCTTGTTGTAAAAACATTAAATTGTGTTGCTTTGTTTGTTCAAAATTGAATTTTTTCCTTGGAAACAGTGATTTTAACAATTTTTTAACCAAGCAATTTTCTTAGGCTCTTATATTTTTACCAACATTTGGTAGAAAATATTCTAAACTGTTAAAATATCTAGCAAATCACTTAGCTAAAAACAATAATGTTCATTATTTTTAATCAAAAAAGTCTAACTTTTTGGTTTTCGTAGCGATAATTTTCTATAAATTTTACGTTTCGTCATTTTAAATTGAAAACGTAATTAAAAATAATGTTTTTTTCTACTTTAAAACCAAAACGTTTACCTAACATCTTAAACTTTTCAACAATTTTTTAGTTTTACACTAGTTTTTTTACTAAAATACCATAAAATTTACTCAAAATAGATAATGTGTATTAATTTTACCCAATAAACTTCAACTTTTTGGTTGTCGTAGCGATAATTTTGTAAAAAAAGTTACGCTTTGTCGTTTTAAATCGAATGTTTCAGTAAAAATAATGTTTTTTTCTATTTTGAAACTAAAACGTTTACCTAACATTTTCAAATTTTTTATAGTTTTACACTGATTTTTTTACTAAAATACCATAAAATTTAACCGAAATAGGGAATGTGTACTAATTTTACTCAATAAACCTAGACTTTTTGGTTGTCGTAGCGATAATTTTCTACAGATTTTATGTTTCGTCATTTTAAATTGAAACTTTAAGTAACAATAGCCCTTTTTCTACTCTGAAACAAAAAAGTTTACCTAACATTTTAAACTTTTTCACAATTTTTTAGTTTTACACTGATGTTTTACTAAAATACCATAAAATTTAACCGAAATAGGGAATGTGTATTAATTTTAGTCAATAAACCTAGACTTTTTGGTTGTTGTAGCGATAATTTTGTAAAAAATAACCGACAAGGTTGACGTCCTTCGTGTGGAAAATAACTTTGTTAGAGAAGCTGAGGGCAGCCGATGAGAGCTAAAAGCTCGAAACAGCGCTGTCCAGCTCTGTGCATCTTTGTAAAAAATCTTACACTTCGTCATTTCAAATTGAAAGTTTCAGTAAAAATGATTGTTTTTGTACTTTAAAACTAAAACGTTTACCTAACATCTTACATTTTTTTAACAATTTTTTAGTTTTACACTGATTTTTTAACTAAAATACCGTAAAATTTTATTCAACTACACTCTATCTTGAGTTAAAACAAGAACTTTTGCTATTTTTTGGTGTTATTCAATCTTAAACCTTGTCTTATAGTCTCAAATTAACGTCAGTTTTTGTAATTTTCTTGTTTGCGTCAAACTGTTTTTTTGCAGAAATCAAAATCTTACAATTTCTTTGATTAAAACAATAATTCAACCTTAAAACGAATATATTTTTTATTACTTGATCTAGTTTTATTGGGATAAATTCGTCAAAATATCTTACACCGTTGAGATTTATTCACCTTGGGTGAAAATTCTAACGTAAATAAACCCAAAAATTCGCCTAAAACTTGAACAAGTTATTAAGTTTCTTTTCTTGTGTTGCAATAATTTGATCAAAATCCTGAGTTTCTTTATATTGATTATTACCTTTACTTTAAAACTTACCTAATATAGCAAAATTTTTAACCGTTTTCTTGTTGTCGTTGGAAAACTTTGACCAAAAACATTCTAGGTCTTGCAAAATATGTGTTTCGAATAGTGATTTTATCTGAAAAAGTAGATAATTAGCTCAGACCTTTTTTGTGTTTTTTTCGAAATAGAGTTGTAGGATTCAGATGCTGGTTACATCCTGAGTCAAACGCTTGTTGACCCACAAAATTGGATACAAATGTGGGTTTAAGTAATATTAAAAATATGATATCTTTCATAGAATTAAGATATAAACATGTCAGGGTTGCCAATAAGAAACAAAATTTCAAAAATTGACACCATGTTCTTGATTTTCAAAAAAGTTTTTGCGGCAGAGGTTTTGTAAAACAAAGTACAGGTTTAGAAACGAAAAATTTGACGCTTTTCAATAACTGAAAGTCAGCTTTCCCATAGTTTATCTTCTGTCGCAATACTGATAAAAACGGCAACACTAAAGTGGAAAACGGCTAATTGTGAACTATATTATCTTGAAAGCGAGAAGGTGTAGAAACTTCAAATTTTGGTGAGAATGTGTTATAGGTATATTTCAACATTTTGGTCTAGCGTGAAAAACTTGAGTTGAAGGTCCTTTTAAAACAAAAACAGGCAAGGTTAAGATGTTATATCCCACTGCTAGATAGTGCTCTTAATTCATTTTCTGTTTATGTTGAGATTTCAAGCGTTAGTTCAAACTTAGCAGTTAAGTATTTTTATCGATTAAGGAACGCTTCGTCCTCTCTTTAGTCTATATCGTGGTTGTACATTTTTAAGACATATTGCTTCCGAGCCATGCATAAAATAAATCTTTCATTATGCTCGATGTAATACGCCGAAGCGTGAAACGAATTAGCGGGGACCATTTCCGAGTCATTGCGCCCGTGCTACACAGCTCCTTTCGAAAAAATATCGCAGCGGTGGCGAGCCGTTGGCAACCATGTGTTCGATTTGACCGGTTCGAGATTTGAACTTCTGACCTCCCACTCCAGAGAGTACCGCGTTAGCGTTCGACCAACTATTTTTTTTTTTTTTTGTTTTCAAAACCATGTGTATAACATATTGTTTCAAAGCCGTGCAGAGTATTGATAACTCCGACCATACTACCTTGACTTGACGCGTGTTATAACGTTATTCGTTTAGCTGCTTCTATTTGAGCAAAAATATTGTTTTTTATTGAATTGGTTACAATTTTACTGCTCTGATTGAATTGTTGCTCATTTTATGAAAATTGTATTTTGGTGCAAATAAAATGAAACGAATAAAAATAAAATTAATAACCAATCTGAATTTAAATTAAGTACCACAAATTAAAAAATTAGTTAACTTGAGGCTAAACTTTTTATTTCTTACATCTATGTCTAAGTTCTCCAACATAAATGTTCTTTGAAGAGCAAAAATTCTTTAAAATCGAAATATTCCAAGCCTCTCATCAAAATAATTAGAATATGATTCGAATGGTTGAGGCTGAACAAAGCACGTACTGTCAGACTTGCACCAGATTGTAGTGCTCGCAATTCGATTTCACTTTTTTGCTGTGATACGATGTGTCAGTTTAAACTTAAATTTCAGGTGTTTTTGTGAAATTGAACATGACGCTGGTGGTAACAGCGGTGGGTGCGTTATATCGGTAAGAAGCTCTTTTAAATTTTTTGTTACGTTTTTCGCACTCTAATTTCAAAATCGTTTATATACTTCTCTTTTGTGACGTAGCATAGCATCATTTCGAATAAAGGTTTTCCGACAATAGGTACATACGTTCACTTTGATAGAATGACTATGGCGTTAAAGTTCTCGAGTATGTTTCGCAGCGAACAAACTAGCTTGTGACACCAAGGAGATCGGAAATTAAACGAAATGGATTATGTTACGTCATGCAGGCAAACCACACAAAAGCCAAACATTATACCACCTTTCCATATTGACTCACATAATATTCTAGCAGTCACTGTTGCAATATTTTAATGCAAAAGTCAAAGTATCGACCAACTTGTATTCAAGTTTGCCATTTTCTTGTTGAAACGTAATACCGTAATTATTCAAACTCCAGAATATACAACCATATTTCAGACATATTTCTACGTTATCGATTAAATGTCTTAAAATTTAGTTTTGTTTTCATAATTTTTAGTTTTTTTTTTTTTTAGATTAAAAGTATTTTACAATTTTAAAAATTTTTAATTTTTTAGTTGGAACCTTGCAAACTTCAAAGCGATTTTGCGACAGCTAACTGCCCGTCCAAAGAACGGTCCACGACCTTTAAACGATAGTCCAAATTTTAAACTTTAGACGTTAACTAACTACCTGTGGTAGTTCGATTCCCAGGCAAGTCTTACATTTTAGACTTTAACTAACCGCCTGCGGTAGTTTGATTTTCAGGTAAACTTTACAAATTTTACGCTTTGAAGTCACTACCTGCGGTAGTTCAGTTCTTAGGTAAACTTTTGACTCACCACCTTCGGTGGTTCGGTTCTTAGACAAACCTTAGTCTCACCACCTTCGGCGACTCAGGTATTTTAAACTTTAGACTCACCACCTTTGGTGGTTCGGTTCTTATGTGAGTAGTTTTAAGCTTAAGACTCACCAACTTCGGTGGTTCGGTTCTAAGGTAAGTAGTTTTTAAGCTTAAGACTCACCACCTTCGGTGGTTCGGTAAACTTTAGACTCGCCACCTTCGGTGGTTCGGTACTTGGGTAAGCCTAACTAATTTTAAACTTTGGACGCACTACCTTCGGTGGTTCGGTTCTTATGTGAGTAGTTTTAAGCTTAAGACTCACCAACTTCGGTGGTTCGGTTCTAAGGTAAGTAGTTTTTAAGCTTAAGACTCACCACCTTCGGTGGTTCGGCAAACTTTAGACTCGCCACCTTCGGTGGTTCGGTACTTGGGTAAGCCTAACTAATTTTAAACTTTGGACACACTACCTTCGGTGGTTTGGTTCCCAGGAAGTGTTACAAATTGTAAACTTTAGACTCACCACCTGCGGTGATTCGGTTTCGAAAAAGACTTACCAATTTTACACTTTAGACTCACCACCTTCGGTGGTTTGGTTCCCAGATAAGCATTTTAAGCTTAAGACGGTTCCCAACGGTTGTCGGGTAAGTGTTTTAAAGTTTAGGTTTTTTGCCGCATTCCTCCACTAGAGATTCAGTCCATAATCTGAGGTTGACAGACCTATTCTAGAGCACTCTTTGAAAAGTTTTTGAAAAAATTCGCTTTTAAGTTAACAGGAATTTCCCCAAAGAGGGGATTCCCCAAAGCTTGCTTACGATCAGACGCAGTTAACGATTCTAATTAAAGTCTTAATTCTAATCTCATTCGATGAAAAAAACAGATTTCATTAACTAACTTTTATAGACAATGTTATTGCGCCATCGTACGCCAAAGAACCGACCCTAAAATTATTGGGATTAAACAAGTACAAGTTGTGTTGCGCCATGCTCGCTTCATATTCGAAAAAAATTAACAAAAAAGATAGCGATTCACAGCTAAACCTTAGATAACCGCTGTCACGATTTCGACACGACAGCGGAAATTCAACTGCAGCGCGACAGGAAACGTTTCAAGTTACACGAAGTTCGTACAAAATAGACTTCATAGCATTTAGATAATCTTTTTAGAAACCACCGGGCTATTCACTTTTAACCAGCTACTTTGAAGCAAGCCACCTGCGGTGGCTTGACAAACCACCTGCGGTGGTTCGGTACTCGAGCAAGACACTCTTCAAGCTTTAGACTTGAAGCCAGGCACCTGCGGTGGTTTGGTACTCAGGTCAACACTAAGTTTCCATTCTTACACTAAACTTAGAGTTAAGACTAGATCTTGGATTACTTTTAACCGGCTACTTTGAAGCCAGGCACCTGCGGTGGCTTGACAAACCACCTGCGGTGGTTCGGTACTCAGACACTAAAAGTCTTTAGACTTGAAGCCAGGCAAACCACCTGCGGTGGTTCGATACTCAGGCAGGACCAACTTTTAAACAACTAGCTAGGGTTAGAGCTAAGGTTAGAACTAAGGACTACAACACCGCGTTTAGACAAAATTACGTTTAGATAACATCACGTTTAGGGGATTGCATCCCCTAAACCCCTGATCCCCTAAACCCCTAATCCCCTGATCCCCTAGTCCCCTAAACCACATGAAAAGGCGCATCTTATACTACTGACGAACAGCAAGGAGGAAGGATTTTCACCTTTTTTTTTTTTTATATAGTAAAATTGTTTTAAGTATTTTTGAGTAGTTGACATCTTCTGAAGAAAACTATAGATTATAGAAATAACCTAAAACTAGAATTCCTTCTTATGAATGTCATGGACCTGCATCGATTAGTTTTTGTTAGGCTGTTGATCATAGGCGTAGAGCTAGGATTTTAGATTGGGGGGGAATAAAACACAAATCACGTGCAATAACGTTATCAAAAGTTTTTTTTATTAAAATGTTTATCTTCAAAGTTTTTTTTTTGAACACTTGTTAAGAAGAATCGTCAGAATGGAAAGCGCAGGAAAAGGAGCGGCTATTTTTAGGAAAAAGCCGAGCCGTGTTTTGTTGGAAAAAGATCAACGAGAGAGCGTCATTAGTGAATTCTTTTTGTCTGCGGTGCACGGGATTAGAAGTTTCGATGAAAGTGGCTTCAAAAGCAGATATAGATGGAATAGAGAATGGCCTTGGGCAAGCACAGAAAATCTACTGTCATCATAATGTTGAGCACAGATAGGTTTTTTACTGTAAAAGATAAAGTCCAATGGATGAATCAGAAGCAAGAGACTGGGTATTGGTCTGGGTGGAAGAATTTCACCGACAGGCAGGAAGTAAGCGTTTCTGGAAAAAGAGCAAGAGCGAATGAATTTGGAAACTTCTTCTTCTTTCTTCATTGCCCGCTTTTCCGTGAGAGTTGCAGGGGCAGCAGCTCGAGATTAAGCCGCCACACTTTATGGTCTTCGATCACATTTATCATTTCACTTGGGTGAAGTCTCAAGCGAATCCATCCAAGATCCTCCATGTAATTGGTACATCTAGTTCTAAATCTTCCAACTGGTCTTCTTCCATTTGCTTTAGCAAGTAAAGCTTGTTTGGGGAGTCTTTCCTGAGGCATTCTGGTTACATGGCCAAACCATCTAAGCTGAGATCTTTCAATTTGGAGAAGTAACGGCTCGATTTTAAAAGATTTTCAAATCTCAGAGCTACGCACTTTGTTAAACCGTGTAACTCCTTCGATTCTTCGTAAAAACGTAATTTCGGACGCTTGCACTTGTGATCGTATTCTTTCGGTCATTACCCAAGATTCATGACCATAAGTGAGAATGGGGACAATACTGTTTTGAAAATTGAGAGCTTGCCTTTTTTGACAATTCTCGTTTCATGACAATCGAATAGTGCAAAGCTCGCACTACTTCTCTGGCCTTGCCTATTCGGGTACCCAGTTCTTTTGGACCTGTTGTTTAATTCTGTCCTACATCCTTTGGGAGGTACGGCCTACATACCGACTGCCACAGTGGCATAAGAATCGATAAATCACCTTGCTTTTCTGCAAAGCAGGCAGTACATCCTTATTGGCAGTGGAGAGAAGCTTTTTGGTAGAGCAAGCAACGCGTGGTTTTACAGCGGAAAATCACAACTTGACAGCAGATTTTACTTGCTTTTCAAACCGGGTAGAGACAGAACCGTGCCATGGATAGACGTAGATAGACGGGGCATTAAACAGAACCGAGCCATGGGTTGACGTAGACAGACGTAGATAAACGGGGCATTTCTCCGGTCCAAATTTATGCAGAACTTGAAATTGCTGCATCTTCTTCGCCACAAACGATTTGATAATGTGCTCCGAGTATCCGTTAGTCTGTATTGACAGATAAATTTGGGTTCCCGGTAGATGGAGGTAATGAACTTTTACATTTTCAATCCTCCTTTTACATTTTAAAATTTAAGTCCAAAACACGTTTAAAATGTTGCATTTTAGAGTTAAATTTTGTAAGTGGTTTTGTCCAGGTATAGGAAAGTAAAGTACAAAGCCTCCTGCAATATTTTAGCGGTAAATAATAATCCACTCGAAGAAATTTCGTAGATATGTTTGTTTTGTCATAAAAACAACCAGTTGTAGAAGTATATGTACAGCCAGGGGGCCCAAGCCCCTCGATGCAAATTCATATTCAATAATTTCACTGTATTTCCCCTTGCGGATTTTTTTTTCATAAGTATTTTGACGCGCACAAACTGGCGAGGTGATGGTGAATGATAATTGAAAAATGATACAATAGAATGATGTTTACGCTTGTTATAACCCTGTTATTTCCCGGACCAGATTTACATTGTGCAGGTCCTTTGGCACTTTGGAAATTTTTGCAGCATCTTCCTGCCAAATATAGATGAAAACCAAAAAAGTCTTACCTTCTGAGCACAGGACCCCTGGCACTGTGCCATATGGTAAATCCGGCTCTGATTATTGCATTACGTTCTTAAAAATTTTGGATGAGGGCCTAAGGTAGCAACTTTTGGGACAAAAACTCTTAACTTCAACCGGGTTATGCATTTAAATTGGTTGGCAAAATTTGAACTGAGGAGGCCCGGGCTCTGTGGTCGTCAGTATTAATGTTAATTACTGCTGTACGCGAAAAATACTAAAAGCACTGAAAATAAAGAAACAATAAACTTTTTTGTCACATTTTTATCATTAGTGGCACTTCAATTGGGGGTCCCGGGCTCCCTCCAGTCTACACCTATGATTTTGGCTCATAGAAGCATGGATTTAGATTACTGGTGGCAGTACTTGGTGAGTAACATCAAACTAGTGTGAAGCTTATGCTGGGCACTGACCTATTGTCACAAATCGCAGCTCTGGACAGTAAACTAACTCAACCAATTGCAGTAACTTATAATAGCAATAACCGCCAAAATAGCACTTGCTAATTACCATAAGCAGCAGATTAATTACCACAAGCTATTATTTATCCACAAAACGCCAAAAATTGTTTCTATTCTTGCTGTAAGCAGTACTGTGTTGTTTTCAAAAAAATCTTTTCTGCTTTCATAGGATTAATTGTTTTTTTCGGAAAGCAAATGTACTTTTTCAATGCCTAAGTCAATATCAAATGACATAGGCCTATCATGAAATTGCCTGAGTCCGTGTCTGGATTAGACTTTTTATGAAATGCCCTTTATTGGAAAATATTGAAATTTGGAAAGTTTACAAGGTGCGCCTTTTCATTCTGATCATTTTGGTATGAATAACTCATTTTGCCTAAAAAGTGACTTAGACATTTATTTTATTAGGTTGGCGAAATCTAAGAATTGTTCGGAAATGAGCTTTTACATATCTTAGCAGTATCTGCCCATGCACACTGCAAAGAAGGTTAGCACTTGCAGGAGCAAAAACCTCACTAAAGTGCTTTACTATAACCTTTAAAAATAAACGGATATGGATCCTGTCGAAAATTTATGGGAAATTTTTGAAAATATAGCATTCATAACGGTCCGATCACCACCTATAAAATGCACAGAGCTGGACAGCGCTGTTTCGAGCTTTTAGCTCTTATCGGCAGCCCTCAGCTTCTCTAACAAAGTTATTCCCCACCTGGACTAGACTCTTGGCCGAACTGGACAAACCTTAAGGGCTTGCACAGAGGTTTTGTAGGGAATAAACGATTTTTCACTTGTGGTACTTAAAAAAAAACAAGTGAAAAATTCGCTGAACCCTTGTAGTAAGGACAGCCATAGGCTATCCGTACTACAAGGATTCCCCTTGTGTGACCACGGAAATCATAACTGACAAGTTTGACGTCCATCGTGGTCGACTCCTGGGAAATCATAACGACTTCCTAACTGCCAGTGGAAGTTGTTGTGATTTCCCAGGAGTCGACCACGATGGACGTCAAACTTGTCAGTTGAAATCTTGTTGGAAAACGCCGGACACCTCGCGGAAAATTTGCAAAGACCTTTTTTGTTTTCCTCACTTGGAGCGTAGGCGTAGGCAAGGAGAGGGGGGCAGCCTCCCCCCCAAATGAAAATTCACCAATGACAAAAATGTGACAAAAAAGCGTATTGTTTCTTTATTTTCAGTTTCTTTTTAGTATTTTTCGCTGACAACAAATAACTAATTAACAATATTGAAGACCAAAAGCGCTGGGTCCCCCTCAATTCAATTCTTGCCAGCCAATTTAAACGTATAACCCAGAGAAAATGGGGAGTTTTGCCCTAAAAGTTGCTAACTCAGGCCCACATCTAGCCTTTTTGTGAACATAATGCATTAATCAGGGCCGGATTTACCATAATATGACGCAGTACCAGCAAGGGGCCCAGAGCTGAAATCGTAAGATTTTTTTTGGTCTTCACCTATTCTTGGCAGAAAGATGTTGCGAAAATCTCCAAAGCGCCAGGGGCCAAGTGCGATGTAAATTCGACCCGGCAATAACATGGCTAGTAGACGTAATCATCTATTGTACCATTTTTTCAAAAACAATTCAGTACTTCACTTCCAACCTCGCCGGCTTTTACGCACAAAATACTTTAAAAAAATTAGCCATAAAAAATGCTGATTGAACGAATCGATGAACTTCAATTGAGGGGGCATGGGCCCCCTGGCGAACGTGTGCTCTCATAACTGGTTACTTCCATGACAAAACAAAAATCTCTAAGAAAAATCTTCGAGTGGATTGTTATTTACTGCTAAAATGTAGCCAGAGACCATGCACCTTATTTCCCCCTACCTGGACCAAATCATTTACAAATAAAATTTACTTCCAAATGCAAGATGTTAAACGTGTTTTGGACTTAAATTGCGAGTAAAAGGAGGATTAAACAATTTGGTTTTTTCAAGGATTAATCAATAGTTTCAATTTTGGTTTTTTCAATTTTTTCAATTCAAATGTCAAAAATCTGGTGCTTTTAAAAGGCTCTGAACACTTGCGAAATGCATAGGTGGGTACAAGTCCGTTAATCGTTAATAACGAAGCTAACTTTTTCATTAACTCGTTAATCCGTTTAAGTTTTTTTCTTGTTCACGGACTAAATTAACTTCCGTTAAGTTCTGTTAACTTCCGTTACGGTTTTTTCGTTAATATCTTGTACCATTCATTCATTGTACCGATATAAATCAGTTTGCACTAGTAACACTTGTTGCATACTAGCACGAGTTCATAGAAGAAAGCGAACAAAGGAGCTCTTTTTTATGACAAATAACAAGCTGCAGCCTCATAGATCTATTGCTTATCGCTGTTGGCAATTTTCGAAGATTTTTCGATCACAGCTTTGTTTGTGCATTTGAACATATTTTTATCTTGAAATTACATTAGACTGTAAAATATATCTTCCAAAACACAAAAAGACCACCATAGCAATAAACATTTCCTTACAATCAGGTCAACAAACGTCAATACGTATTCTAGAAGCAAGTGGGTAAAAAGAAACGTAAATTAACGCAAAATATTAACGAATTAACGGACTTTATTAACTTCCGTTAATTACAGCCAAAAATAACAGAATAACGTTAACGGAGGTGTGAAGTTTGTTAACGGACTAGTGATTAACGAAGCTAACGTTTTGCATTAACTTGTCCACCCATGGCGAAATGTAATCCAATGGCATTAAAATACCTTTTTTTCCAAAAAATCGCCCAACGGCTGGAGGCTTCACCCTCAGACCCCCAAAACCACCGGCGGCTGGGGGCCCGCCCCCAAACCCCCAGTATGTGAAACATTTGACTTCCCAAGCTTTCTCAACACGTTCCCAAAGTTAGATATTCGCATTTTTCGACTATTAGTTTAAGTTCTCTTCTTTTGCAAAATCAAGGCAACAACAATATCAGATCTTCCATCCTACGATATCTTTGTCCCACAAAAACTTCCCATTTGGAAAAATTTTGATGACGTCCTTTCATGTGATTGGTGGTTTAGGCCTGCCCAAATCAAAAATTTTGGGCACGCCAATGAATTGGAGATCGCCTGAAAAAAAAATTTGAAGACCTTTTTTTTGGAGAACGCTTGCGCCTGTGTCCTTGGTCCTTGGCCTTGGCCTCGAGCATTCCTGTCCTTGGCCTCGAGAGTTTCTGTCCTCGTAAAGGCTGTCCTTGGCCTTGGCCTTGGATTTTTTTTTGTGTTCTTGGCCTTGGCCTCGAGCCTTGTGTCCTCGACTCCATCTCTGGTTTTTATAGCTACGTGAAACGTAAATCTTCTATCAGGCCCAAAATTTTATTAATGTTAAGCCCAAACTGGCCTGAATCTGACTCGATTTACAACAATGCTAAATAAAACTAAATTTCAATACTATGGCATTAAAATATTTATAATGATTTAGTTGTGATGTTTTGACGTTTGCTGGCCAGAGCTTTTATTATTAATCGTTTGCGTGCTACCTGGCCTAAAGGCTACCAGCGCGGAAGCGTAAGGAAGAGTCACCAGAACGGCGACTACTTAAAAGCAAGCAATGAGAAAAAGTTGTCTTCCCGCAGGAATCGAACCTGCAGCCTTTGGATTACCGATCCACTGCTCTGAACAACTTTTTCGCATTGCTTGCTTTTAAGTAGTTGCCGTTCTGGTGACTCTTCCTTACGCTTCCGCGCTGGTAGCCCTTAGGCCAGGTAGCACGCAAACGATTAATAATTAAAATATTTTCCAATTTTGCCCGAAAAATAAATATTGCCCATTAACTATGAGATGTCATGTACTTTTACTCTAAAGTTGTGAACAGAACAAAAAACTACGTTTAAAATTAAAAAAAATTATTAAGTGTTTGTCCTTTGAGGCTGCAGAGATCTTCGGTTTTTAACTTATCACTTACCATTTTGAAAGCAAAGAAAATATTTGTCGAAAAGTTAATTACACAGAATGAATTCAAATTATTATTATGCTAGTTTTAGACATTTTAGAAAATGCTGTGGATTTCTAATCCATCTTCAAAGTAAAGGAACAAAGGTTTAGAAGCACCGTTTTTGGCACTGTTTTATTTACTCAAATTTTCAAAACTTGATGTTTCCTAATGCTCAAGTCTTCCGAATTCTGACATTTCTCCTCCAGTCAAATTAATTCCAACTCTGTAACGTACTATATTTGATATTTACAATAATATTTATAGCAAGTTGTCGAAAGTGGCACTTACTGCAGTTTGCCAAAATGCAATATCAATCAGATTTAAAATACCATTGTTTTACGAATTTAAATCTGGAAATCTAGAACAGCTAGAGCTACCAAAGTTAAACAAGAATAACTAGCATCGGTTGGGAAAAACAAAAATTAAAAAAAAAACGAAATTTAAAATTTGCAGTTACGGCAATTTCCCGTAACCGCGACGAGTTACTATTGAAAACAAACTGTATCTGTAAATAAAAACAATAAACATTTACACTGCCGCTAAAACCGCGTCATAAGGTAGAAACTCGGAACTATAAATACTGATGGACTGTGATTACATAGAAAAGCACTACAGTCAGTGGCGTAGCAGCCACTTGATTCTGGCTGTGCACAAGGGGCGGCAGGTTGCAAGGGGGCGGCAAAATGAGGCTTTGCAGTGCACACAGCAAGCAAAAAAAAAAGTAAAACAAGAAAATAATTTACAGAGGCAGATAGCACACTTTCAAAAACTTGAAGTTTAAGTTGCTTTTTGTTTGGCGTTGGAAAGCAGTGCTGACTCCATCTTTTGTTCAATTTATAGTAACATTTATTACGTCATAAATCAGTTGTTATAACTAACGATTCATTTTCTTTGTCTCCGCAGTCAGCACTCCACATTAGTTTCTGTAGTCAGATCTCTGGTGCTGTTAAGCTGATATATTGATGGATTTTAGTGTTTTAGCAATGGGGAAAGCACTGAGCTAGCTGTGGAAACTGACAGATGTGAAAGGCTGGTGCGAAGCAGTGAAACCACGTCTGATTGTAATGCAACAGCGTTTGATGTCTTACATTGGTTAGCGAAATCATGCTTACTTGATTCGACACCATATTCATGGTTTTGTCTGAAACCTTATCTTATCATTGGTGCTTCAATTGCGAGCTGTGAGAGAAGTTTCTCAAAGCTCAAAATGATAAAGTTGTATTTACGTTCGACCATAAATGATGATCGGCTATCGGCTCTACTGATTCTTTCCACAAAAAGAAACTACGTTCAAAAACTAGATTTTGAAGATAGCATTGCTGATTTTGCTTCGGCGAAATCTCGAAAAGTTCAATTTTGAGAGGGCTGTTGATCTTTTATTTGCCTAATACATTTGTTCACCGTTTTGTCTTTTATTTTTGGCCTTTTCTCAAGTAATATAGAACTTCCGAGTCCCGGCATATTATTTGTAATTATTTTATTAAAAGATTGCTTGAACGTGACACTATTTCAAAATTTGCTAGTCTGCTTATACTAAAGCCAGGACTTAAACTGTAAAATCTTGCATGGGGGGACGCTTTCGCAGCCTTGACCAAACGCATTCGGAATGCGGCTGAAATCCAGCGAAAATTTTGCTTCAAGTTCAGATGCAGACCCCGAATTCAATTAAATACTAAAAAAGTCTTCACCAAACTTTGAAGCGGTTTTGTCCCCAAATTCGATAGAAGATCCAAAAAAAGTCTTCATCACAATTTGGTTCTATGTTTGGCCGGAATTCGGGATTGATTGGTGCTGACAGCCCCCTTTTTTTGTAATCGTCCAGACGCTTCTTCTTAATGGAGAGTGCTGAAATCTCGTTAGAGGGGGACGCTGAAATCTCGATTGGGAACGCTAAATCTCGACGGGGGGACGCTAACTCTTCATCATGGGGGGACGCGTCCCCCTACAATTTAAGTACTGCTTAAAGCGGCATTTTTAAAGAAAGCCAGGGGTGGCAACGTATGCTCCTACGCCACTGACTACAAGTAGAACTATATTAGATTCTAAACGAATTGCAACTGTGGAAAAACGTATGAAACACCGTGTAAAAAGTTAACCCGCGAACACAAACGAAGAATTTACTTTATCTGCAGGAATTAAGATCTTGCAAATGTTAATCTCTGCGTGGAGGTCTGATATCCATATGCTTTTATTCAATTTGAATAAGACACCTCTGATGATTTCGATTACGCGTGAAGACAACTATAAGGTTTTAAATTTTTATTATATTACGTGTACCGTGTTACGTTATGATACTTTCATAGAAATCTAGTTTTTGAACATTATGTTGTTGTAACAATGAAACCTCAAAGCAGTCATGAACTTTTGGATTATTCTAGAAGAAGGTTTTATGACTTTTATAAAAATTCTCCTATCAAAAAACTATCACAAGATTGACAGGCCCTTCAAAGAAAATATTTCTTGAAAAAAAGTCGAAAACGTGGTTGTTGATAGAGTGGTTGATGGGGTGCTGATTTATTCAATCTTATGGGGTGGTTCGTTCACTTTTTGACTTTTTTATGAAAAAGATTTGACATTTTGTCCGGCTGCGATAATTTCGTCATGGCTACGCAGCCGAAATCGGTATTACATTACTGTGAATAAATATACTTTTTAAGGATTTTGCTTTTACCAGTGGCAGATTTTGCACCAGAGCAACACAATATTATGATCTCGATTATAATGCGAATGAAGAATCGCCACCACATTATTTTGATTTCACTATTTTATC